>JAEUWJ010000780.1:0-41843 GCA_018524395.1 Podaxis carcinomalis
TTGCCTTACCCTCCCTTGCTTCCATCATTGTGAGACGTCAGACCCTCACACCTCCACCAATACATCGACATCCCTAAACGACAGATGTCATCCAACAGTTGACCAGGTCTTCTATCACATATACTCACGTCCCATCCCTCGGCATGCTCCACAACACACAATGTTTCCTCAAATATGAACCAGAAAGATGCCAACAATGCTTGGTCGACATCGAAAGCGGTTGAAAGACATCAGTGGCAGTGCTGGTTCAGCTGGCAGTCACACAGTGCAATCATTGCCTGAGCTCTGAAATGCAGCTGTGACCTTGCAAATGTGACCAAACCTACTCGATACCCAAGATTACAGGAGTTTACGAGGCTGATAGAAATGAAGTACAAGTGCCCGACGGAGTGCACTCGTGGACTAATTTACCTCCCCCGCCTTGTCCAGAAAATTGGAAAATGGATCAGTGACATACGATATCTCCAATTCCATGGTGTACCCCGCATCACCTCCATACTTCCTCGGCCGTAAATGTTTCATAATTGACGATATTCATACTTATCCTGCTTTTCACTCCTTGTTGCCTCTATCTTTTCGCGACCCTTGGGTATTCACGGTTGCGGCATTTGCACCTGCTTCGAAGGTATCAGGGAAAGGCAACAAACAAGATGTCGAAGGAAGTCGTGGACGAGTTGTATATCACCGCGGAGCAATCAAATACTGGGTGGGGAATGCAGGAGACAGATATGGATCTTGTTGGGGTGCATTCTTCCCTTGCACGAAAAGATGGGTGGATGTAGGGAGGAGACGGCGAAACACATATGTTTAAAACAGTGTTGTGCTGGTTAGCATAACTGCTGCCAGCTTTGGCAGCAGTTACGACAGTGGTCAAAAGCTGACTTTTGATGGCAGCCTGACCAACAGCTTTCTCACGCAGCACAATCAGTGTATGAGAACCCCAATGTACCGCAATGCACACCACACGTCATAATGTATTTTACTTGAGACTATCTGTCACTGTAAAAAACAAAGAAAATACATGTATCTACGAAACAAGGATAACTCTGGTTGAATCATCAAGCCCGTTGTCAACCAGTTCTCCTTCTGCGTCCATATCAACAAGTTCATACAATGCGAGCTCATCCTCGAATGCCATGGCAGCAAATTGGTTATACAGTGATTCCCAATATGAGGATTGGAAGTCAAAGAGGTTGGAAATCGTGATTGGATCCCATTTACCTGACACTCCAAATGGGTCCATGTCTTGATCATCAGCTACTGCTTGGTGTGAATGTGTAGAAACAATGGCCGAAAAGGCATTGAATGATGGTCCTTTGCTTGAGGGCTTCGGAGGCTGGATCTACCATGTCTACAGCCATTGAGTGATGCTCACTAAATAATTCTGTTATGGTAGACTGCATTAGACAATAAAAAAATGACTAGATCAATGACTAGATCATCACCATCAATGACAGTCCGGAGATTCTGTGAGTGGAGCAGTCTGGCGTCCACTTGTGGCTCATCAGGATCTGATCCTATGTCTTTCTGAGGTCCAAACTGGCATTTCATACAGGCTTTGGCAGCTCCAGACCAGACATGTTCATCACAGACATGGAGCTTGACTTCCCCAAGAGAAGTGAGGACCTTGCTTGACAGTCTGTTGCAAAGTTTCGTCAAGATGTTGCCATAAGTACTGAAAATCATTCACATGATGCAGAGTTTGCTGAAATGGAAAGGATATGTTTTGCAAATCGTGCAAAAGATGAAGCTGTTGCGATCGGATGTCCAGCCATCTCGAATTCTTGATAAATCAACAGCAGATCAGGCTGGGAATGCTAATGATTGGGTATCAAGCAATAAGCCTGTATGAAGAATTAAATACTCACAGACTGATGTGCTTGGTTGAGTGCATTGGCGACTGTCTCATCAATGCCTTCAAAGAGCCCAGAGCCACTGAAGAATGCTTGGGCATGTTTGTTGAAGTCCTTTGGTGGAGTTGCCTTGTAGAACCGTTCATAGAGTTGGCTAAGAAGGTTTTTGATCTGTTTCATATTGAAACGAGGTGCATTATGAGCAAATAATTTTGTTCTGAAGCAAGGGTTCACCAGGACTGAAGCAATAAAGAGCTCCTGATCTGCTTTTGCCCACCATTTCTCAATACTTGTGAGAATTGCTTGTTGGGCAAGTATATCATGCTCCATATTTGGACGAGTGTAGAGCATGACCAAAAATCCAAATGTGATAAGGACTTGATCCATGCGACAAAAGGAACCTTGTGTGATATTAGCAGCAATAGCGAGAGGCTCAAGATAATGGGTAATCCTTAAGCAAATCCTATTATTAGTCTTCAGGTAGATAGACTAAGAGGAATGTNATCCTCAAGCCTTTGCCTTAGTTGCAACCTGAGTGCATAACAAAGGTCGTAACACATACAGTGCAATACTATGCCAGAGTGCACCATTTTTTATGATCTCAGTTATCTCCCAAGCCTTCCTCCTTGTTGCACTGTCCCCAGTATCAAACAACTTGTCATCAGGACACTTGGTGCTCTCAGCATAAATAAGTGAGTGCAGGTTTGGATAAAGGAGCAGTAGTCATCGAAAGGACTGATAATGAGCAGTCCACCGGGTGAAAACAGGATGTATAACTAATAGGGGAAGTGCATTGAGGATCTGGATCTTCCCTCTGAGCCAAGTAATTAGCTTGATAGCTTTGTCAGCATATTCAAGAAGAGGTGAGTCTGATTTGAAGAAACCCCCAACAATGAGATTAATCTAGAGGCATTACAGTGAGCTGATTCATCTCCATGAAGTACACAATGAAAAGATACATACTTGATGTGCATAACAATCAAGAACTGTGACCTCTGGGTGTTGCTTCCCAAATTCTCTCTTTGCTTTTCTAGCCTCTCCAGCTGCATCAGTGACAAGGGCTACAACTTGTGCACCCCAGTTATCTGAGAGTTCTCGATAGACCAAATTAATGTCATCAAGAAAATATTCAGCAATCCTCCGTTGTCCAGTGATATCTTTGACCTCAATTGTGTGAACCTAGATTCAATCCAATTGGTATCATCATAACTAGAGAATCTAGATTAGCTCTCACCTTTTTGGTCTCATTTATTGTCACCAGGAATGCAACGTCACCAGGAATGCAACGAGATGGTGATTGTTTGAACCAGTCCACCCATCACTTTGGAGAGTAACATCTTGATTCTTTATGTTTTTGTGTGAACAGCCTGTTGCAGAACACGCCCCCCAAGGACCTTTCAGCTGATATACGGTGAACCTACAATCCACTCTTCATGAAACTGGTTCCATTCTGGGTTATCAATGAAATTCAAGGAAAGGTTGCAAACTGCAACAAGGTGTAAAACTGCCTGTTCAAAGTGTGCCTTTGTAGTGTCATCCCAAATAATATTGGTTGGTGGAAGGGCAGTAGCAGACATATTTGATGTTGCACGTGAATTTGGCCAGCTTGGGATAGACTGGGCACGAGATGAACCCGATCCACTGAGTTGAGAAACTGAGTCCCCTGGTCCAATTATTTCATCATCAATGGAGTTCATCGATGGCTCAGATACAATTCGGCGGGAAAGAGCAGGTGCTGGGTAGGGCTGAAACTGGTAGGGAACTGGATCTAATGTTATAGAACTCGGGCCAGCCAAATTGCCACTGAGCATAACACCCTGGGATAGTAACAATGTTGCTTTGCCCCCTTCTGCACGACGGGTCTTTGTGATTGACCTCTTTTCTCAAGATGCATCTGTCACTATACTTGTCTGATATGGGCAAATAGCAAGATGATTAATCACAGTATTGGAATTTGAGGACATGTAACCCAGGGGTGATTCATTTAATCACACTGTATAACAGATGAAACATTCATATTATCTTAATTGATACAATCTCTCACATTTTCGCCTCAATATAATCTCTTCCACTGGAGTATAGTGAGGGTCTCCATCTGCTTTAGCCCTCTCCTCTGCCTTCAGAACATCCAAATTGTGATCAAAACATTTCTTGCAATACACCTTCTTCTTCCCTGAGCTCTGTGACTTGAACTACTGTAATTCCTCGGCATTTGGGATCCCTGGACCGTTCAATGGAAAATAATAGGCTTGATCCTTGACTTTGATTTTGGAATGAGTAGACATTGTGTTAGGTTGGACAACTGGGTAGGAGACAACTGGGGATGGCGAAGATCAGATGCATAGTCCNCCATCGTGGTACCCAGTGGTGCTGCCAGATGTAGTACCATCGTGGTACCCAGTGGTGCTGCCAGATGTAGTACCATCGTGGTACCCAGTGGTGCTGCCAGATGTAGTACCATCGTGGTACCCAGTGGTGCTGCCAGATGTAGTACCATCGTGGTACCCAGTGGTGCTGCCAGATGTAGTACCATCGTGGTACCCAGTGGTGCTGCCAGATGTAGTACCATCGTGGTACCCAGTGGTGCTGCCAGATGTAGTACCATCGTGGTACCCAGTGGTGCTGCCAGATGTAGTACCATCGTGGTACCCAGTGGTGCTGCCAGATGTAGTACCATCGTGGTACCCAGTGGTGCTGCCAGATGTAGTACCATCGTGGTACCCAGTGGTGCTGCCAGATGTAGTACCATCGTGGTACCCAGTGGTGCTGCCAGATGTAGTACCATCGTGGTACCCAGTGGTGCTGCCAGATGTAGTACCATCGTGGTACCCAGTGGTGCTGCCAGATGTAGTACCATCGTGGTACCCAGTGGTGCTGCCAGATGTAGTACCATCGTGGTACCCAGTGGTGCTGCCAGATGTAGTACCATCGTGGTACCCAGTGGTGCTGCCAGATGTAGTACCATCGTGGTACCCAGTGGTGCTGCCAGATGTAGTACCATCGTGGTACCCAGTGGTGCTGCCAGATGTAGTACCATCGTGGTACCCAGTGGTGCTGCCAGATGTAGTACCATCGTGGTACCCAGTGGTGCTGCCAGATGTAGTACCATCGTGGTACCCAGTGGTGCTGCCAGATGTAGTACCATCGTGGTACCCAGTGGTGCTGCCAGATGTAGTACCATCGTGGTACCCAGTGGTGCTGCCAGATGTAGTACCATCGTGGTACCCAGTGGTGCTGCCAGATGTAGTACCATCGTGGTACCCAGTGGTGCTGCCAGATGTAGTACCATCGTGGTACCCAGTGGTGCTGCCAGATGTAGTACCATCGTGGTACCCAGTGGTGCTGCCAGATGTAGTACCATCGTGGTACCCAGTGGTGCTGCCAGATGTAGTACCATCGTGGTACCCAGTGGTGCTGCCAGATGTAGTACCATCGTGGTACCCAGTGGTGCTGCCAGATGTAGTACCATCGTGGTACCCAGTGGTGCTGCCAGATGTAGTACCATCGTGGTACCCAGTGGTGCTGCCAGATGTAGTACCATCGTGGTACCCAGTGGTGCTGCCAGATGTAGTACCATCGTGGTACCCAGTGGTGCTGCCAGATGTAGTACCATCGTGGTACCCAGTGGTGCTGCCAGATGTAGTACCATCGTGGTACCCAGTGGTGCTGCCAGATGTAGTACCATCGTGGTACCCAGTGGTGCTGCCAGATGTAGTACCATCGTGGTACCCAGTGGTGCTGCCAGATGTAGTACCATCGTGGTACCCAGTGGTGCTGCCAGATGTAGTACCATCGTGGTACCCAGTGGTGCTGCCAGATGTAGTACCATCGTGGTACCCAGTGGTGCTGCCAGATGTAGTACCATCGTGGTACCCAGTGGTGCTGCCAGATGTAGTACCATCGTGGTACCCAGTGGTGCTGCCAGATGTAGTACCATCGTGGTACCCAGTGGTGCTGCCAGATGTAGTACCATCGTGGTACCCAGTGGTGCTGCCAGATGTAGTACCATCGTGGTACCCAGTGGTGCTGCCAGATGTAGTACCATCGTGGTACCCAGTGGTGCTGCCAGATGTAGTACCATCGTGGTACCCAGTGGTGCTGCCAGATGTAGTACCATCGTGGTACCCAGTGGTGCTGCCAGATGTAGTACCATCGTGGTACCCAGTGGTGCTGCCAGATGTAGTACCATCGTGGTACCCAGTGGTGCTGCCAGATGTAGTACCATCGTGGTACCCAGTGGTGCTGCCAGATGTAGTACCATCGTGGTACCCAGTGGTGCTGCCAGATGTAGTACCATCGTGGTACCCAGTGGTGCTGCCAGATGTAGTACCATCGTGGTACCCAGTGGTGCTGCCAGATGTAGTACCATCGTGGTACCCAGTGGTGCTGCCAGATGTAGTACCATCGTGGTACCCAGTGGTGCTGCCAGATGTAGTACCATCGTGGTACCCAGTGGTGCTGCCAGATGTAGTACCATCGTGGTACCCAGTGGTGCTGCCAGATGTAGTACCATCGTGGTACCCAGTGGTGCTGCCAGATGTAGTACCATCGTGGTACCCAGTGGTGCTGCCAGATGTAGTACCATCGTGGTACCCAGTGGTGCTGCCAGATGTAGTACCATCGTGGTACCCAGTGGTGCTGCCAGATGTAGTACCATCGTGGTACCCAGTGGTGCTGCCAGATGTAGTACCATCGTGGTACCCAGTGGTGCTGCCAGATGTAGTACCATCGTGGTACCCAGTGGTGCTGCCAGATGTAGTACCATCGTGGTACCCAGTGGTGCTGCCAGATGTAGTACCATCGTGGTACCCAGTGGTGCTGCCAGATGTAGTACCATCGTGGTACCCAGTGGTGCTGCCAGATGTAGTACCATCGTGGTACCCAGTGGTGCTGCCAGATGTAGTACCATCGTGGTACCCAGTGGTGCTGCCAGATGTAGTACCATCGTGGTACCCAGTGGTGCTGCCAGATGTAGTACCATCGTGGTACCCAGTGGTGCTGCCAGATGTAGTACCATCGTGGTACCCAGTGGTGCTGCCAGATGTAGTACCATCGTGGTACCCAGTGGTGCTGCCAGATGTAGTACCATCGTGGTACCCAGTGGTGCTGCCAGATGTAGTACCATCGTGGTACCCAGTGGTGCTGCCAGATGTAGTACCATCGTGGTACCCAGTGGTGCTGCCAGATGTAGTACCATCGTGGTACCCAGTGGTGCTGCCAGATGTAGTACCATCGTGGTACCCAGTGGTGCTGCCAGATGTAGTACCATCGTGGTACCCAGTGGTGCTGCCAGATGTAGTACCATCGTGGTACCCAGTGGTGCTGCCAGATGTAGTACCATCGTGGTACCCAGTGGTGCTGCCAGATGTAGTACCATCGTGGTACCCAGTGGTGCTGCCAGATGTAGTACCATCGTGGTACCCAGTGGTGCTGCCAGATGTAGTACCATCGTGGTACCCAGTGGTGCTGCCAGATGTAGTACCATCGTGGTACCCAGTGGTGCTGCCAGATGTAGTACCATCGTGGTACCCAGTGGTGCTGCCAGATGTAGTACCATCGTGGTACCCAGTGGTGCTGCCAGATGTAGTACCATCGTGGTACCCAGTGGTGCTGCCAGATGTAGTACCATCGTGGTACCCAGTGGTGCTGCCAGATGTAGTACCATCGTGGTACCCAGTGGTGCTGCCAGATGTAGTACCATCGTGGTACCCAGTGGTGCTGCCAGATGTAGTACCATCGTGGTACCCAGTGGTGCTGCCAGATGTAGTACCATCGTGGTACCCAGTGGTGCTGCCAGATGTAGTACCATCGTGGTACCCAGTGGTGCTGCCAGATGTAGTACCATCGTGGTACCCAGTGGTGCTGCCAGATGTAGTACCATCGTGGTACCCAGTGGTGCTGCCAGATGTAGTACCATCGTGGTACCCAGTGGTGCTGCCAGATGTAGTACCATCGTGGTACCCAGTGGTGCTGCCAGATGTAGTACCATCGTGGTACCCAGTGGTGCTGCCAGATGTAGTACCATCGTGGTACCCAGTGGTGCTGCCAGATGTAGTACCATCGTGGTACCCAGTGGTGCTGCCAGATGTAGTACCATCGTGGTACCCAGTGGTGCTGCCAGATGTAGTACCATCGTGGTACCCAGTGGTGCTGCCAGATGTAGTACCATCGTGGTACCCAGTGGTGCTGCCAGATGTAGTACCATCGTGGTACCCAGTGGTGCTGCCAGATGTAGTACCATCGTGGTACCCAGTGGTGCTGCCAGATGTAGTACCATCGTGGTACCCAGTGGTGCTGCCAGATGTAGTACCATCGTGGTACCCAGTGGTGCTGCCAGATGTAGTACCATCGTGGTACCCAGTGGTGCTGCCAGATGTAGTACCATCGTGGTACCCAGTGGTGCTGCCAGATGTAGTACCATCGTGGTACCCAGTGGTGCTGCCAGATGTAGTACCATCGTGGTACCCAGTGGTGCTGCCAGATGTAGTACCATCGTGGTACCCAGTGGTGCTGCCAGATGTAGTACCATCGTGGTACCCAGTGGTGCTGCCAGATGTAGTACCATCGTGGTACCCAGTGGTGCTGCCAGATGTAGTACCATCGTGGTACCCAGTGGTGCTGCCAGATGTAGTACCATCGTGGTACCCAGTGGTGCTGCCAGATGTAGTACCATCGTGGTACCCAGTGGTGCTGCCAGATGTAGTACCATCGTGGTACCCAGTGGTGCTGCCAGATGTAGTACCATCGTGGTACCCAGTGGTGCTGCCAGATGTAGTACCATCGTGGTACCCAGTGGTGCTGCCAGATGTAGTACCATCGTGGTACCCAGTGGTGCTGCCAGATGTAGTACCATCGTGGTACCCAGTGGTGCTGCCAGATGTAGTACCATCGTGGTACCCAGTGGTGCTGCCAGATGTAGTACCATCGTGGTACCCAGTGGTGCTGCCAGATGTAGTACCATCGTGGTACCCAGTGGTGCTGCCAGATGTAGTACCATCGTGGTACCCAGTGGTGCTGCCAGATGTAGTACCATCGTGGTACCCAGTGGTGCTGCCAGATGTAGTACCATCGTGGTACCCAGTGGTGCTGCCAGATGTAGTACCATCGTGGTACCCAGTGGTGCTGCCAGATGTAGTACCATCGTGGTACCCAGTGGTGCTGCCAGATGTAGTACCATCGTGGTACCCAGTGGTGCTGCCAGATGTAGTACCATCGTGGTACCCAGTGGTGCTGCCAGATGTAGTACCATCGTGGTACCCAGTGGTGCTGCCAGATGTAGTACCATCGTGGTACCCAGTGGTGCTGCCAGATGTAGTACCATCGTGGTACCCAGTGGTGCTGCCAGATGTAGTACCATCGTGGTACCCAGTGGTGCTGCCAGATGTAGTACCATCGTGGTACCCAGTGGTGCTGCCAGATGTAGTACCATCGTGGTACCCAGTGGTGCTGCCAGATGTAGTACCATCGTGGTACCCAGTGGTGCTGCCAGATGTAGTACCATCGTGGTACCCAGTGGTGCTGCCAGATGTAGTACCATCGTGGTACCCAGTGGTGCTGCCAGATGTAGTACCATCGTGGTACCCAGTGGTGCTGCCAGATGTAGTACCATCGTGGTACCCAGTGGTGCTGCCAGATGTAGTACCATCGTGGTACCCAGCGGTACTGGATGTGGTACTAGCACCATAAGACTGTGATACCAGGTATTACCGGCACCACAAGACTACAATACCAAGCGGCACTGACACTGTAAGACTGTGGTATCAAAGTGGTACTCAGCAGTAATAATTGAACATGTTTCATAGTAAGAATGTGTATCGGAAATTAGTACTTTTCTACCAAGTCAATTCTAGGACCAACTTGTGGTCTTACCGTTGTAAGCTTGGGCGATGAATGGCAATTATATTGACAATTCGTAGAATTATTGGTTGACCATCATACTCGACTTGAATGCGTTGACTTAGGACCTCATGCATAGGGTTCCTTACATTTTACATTTACCTGTGCTACTTATCACTTGTCTTTATATCCCACCCTTCCAGTCCCGTTTGAGTTTATAGGTGAGGTTGCTCCATATTGCACAAACAGGGGCGGGACTGACAATGGCACTTGGCGGGGCCAGGGGTGCGGCAAATTCTGTAGGGGTATTGTCAAGGTGGCATGCAGCGCTCCGTCTGAAACGTGAAGGAGCACGCTCTATATAGGTCATATTTATCGTCCACCGATCCAAAGGGAGCAATAAAGCGGGAGCTTAGAGTATCCAGGATTGGCAGAAAGGAAGTGAATGTGGTGAAGTCAAAGTTTGTGGGAGCCAAGCGGGTGCCAATTCTCTGTGGTAGGTCAAGCGCCTAATGACACACCGGGATCCGGCAAGAAACTCTCATAGATCGTCTCATAGAAGTCAAGTGCCTGAGTCACATCTAGCCGGCTCTCACCCTTCGACTCATACCAAAACAGCATGACAATCCTCCTTACAGGTGGTACTGGAAAAACTGGCGTGCCTCTTGCGCGCCTCCTCTCTACCCAGGCCACCTATACAGTTCTTCTGGCCTCGCGTAAGGGTACGAAGCCAGATGAACTATCGGGACCCGATCATTCGAAAGTCCGTGCAATCAAATTCGATCGGTTTGATCGTACTTCTTGGCAGAACCCGTTCGACTATGTAGCCTCAGAGCAGCTCTCAAAGGTCGATTGGATTTATCTAGTCGCACCTATGGTCTGGGAAGTGGGATTCATGAATGATTTCATTGACATGGCGAGAGAGAGAGGAGTGAATAAATTTCTTCTTCTCAGCGCTTCACAGACCGAATGTGGAGACCCGTCTCTGGGGAAAGTGCATGAATATCTCAAAAAGTTAGGGGAGGAGGAGAATGTCCAGTGGTCGGTGCTTAGGCCCACCTGGTTTATGGGTGTGATTCGTCGTCATCTCGGATCTTAACTTTTATTGAGCACCGTCGTATTAGAAAACCTGGGCGAGTACCAGCTCCAAATGATTCGCGACGAAGACATGATCTACTCCGTCTGGGAGGACGGAAAGGTGCCCTTTGTATCTGCAGAGGACATCGCGGAAGCAGCATACGAAATTCTGGTTGGATGTTTCCAGGCACGATCCAGATTATACAATGATTGCTACATCCATGGATCCGAGCTGTTCACCAATGATGAGGTCGGTGCCACAGACTCACAAAACTCGTGTCGCTTCTGACCTGTACACACCTAGGTTGCCCGCCTCTTGAGCTCTGTCTTGTCGCGAACGATAACTCACAAGCGTATTACCAAAGAAGATTATCTCGATTACTGGAGAGGTCTCGGATATGAAGAACTTGCGCAGGGTCTGCTGGAGGGGGAGCTCATGATAGCTCAGGGTTCAGAAGTGGCAATTTTTGGGCAGGAGAAAGCGGTCGTGGGTAAGGTTAGGCTGGGGGAATACATAGAGAAGAACAAGCATCTTTGGGTCAAGGGTTGATTTGTAAATCCTCGTTTAACTACGAGAGACTAAACCATTCACCATTCGCTATTCCTACATAATTAAGACCAACAACTAGGAAATTGAAACACGCTTTAGGGCAGTTGAAGGTTGGGATCTATAACAACAGTCAAAGCACTGCGGTCATCATCATAAAGATCATCAGAAATAAGGAGGAAAGTGAATACATGGGGAGCAGAGCAAGCCAACGTTTATGTAAGAATAAATCAATGGAAAAAGAGGGGGTTAGGAATCCTAATTAGAGAGCAACCAGCATTGTGATAGCGAGGATGTCGGCGATCGTAACGAGAACGGAGGAAAAGAAGGGAACGGCGGTTAACATAAGGTCTGGAGGTCAAGTCGCTTTTACGATGTCTCCATTTTGTCCGAGTTGTCTTCTCCACCTTCACCCGCACTTTCTTCGAGTCTCGGTCTCTTTCTAGTTGCTTGTGCCTACACCAAGCTCAACCAATGAAACGAACAATAAAAAGTCTTTACATACCTTGGCTCTCGTCCTCGCACTGGTCCTCAAGCCCTTTGCCTCCCTCGCATCTCTATCTTCTTCATCCTTCTCTTCTTTGGACCTAGGTTTGGGCTTTACACTCGCCTTCGCCGCTGTCTTTCCCTTCCCCCTCGCGGCGTGAGTTTTCTCCCCACCCTTCGCCTTCCCTCTCCCTCTCCCTCGCCCCTTGCCTTTCTCATTCGCATCCTCCATCTCCACATCACTCTCCTCCTGCTTGTTATCATCAACGTCCTCCCCATCCTCCTCATCCTCAATTTCCTCATCATCTTCTACATCCTCACCCTCCTCTTCGTCCTCATCCTCATTATCATCCGAATCCCACCTGTCCTTCCCCTTCCTCCTGGCTCTCTTCGCACTCCCATTCGCTTTGCCTCTCGATCTTGAAGCTTTCCTCTTCCCAGTTGACACCGTCGACCCCGCATCCGTCTTATCTCCACCCGCTGCACTTGCGCTCGTAGCAGCAGTTTTACGTTCCTTCCGCTGCCCACCACCTCTGGATTGATGTTGATTCGATAGTGTCGCAATCCATTCGCGCGCCTCGTCTGGCAGGAAGGGCGTTTTCAGTATCTGTAATGGTTGGATTGAATGTGGGCTTGTAAAGGAGGAGCAAGAGTAGGAGGCATACTCGGTTCGCAGCTTCCGCGTTGGGTAGGGGACGGAGGATATCAGCAGGTAGTCGTACTTTTCCTGGGTAACTTTGTATAGACCATGAATGTGCCGCCGCCCGTGCCTTGATGAGATCTTGTGAGAGCTCGCAGAGGATGTAAAAGTTCTGTAATAGGGTTAACCTTTATCTTTTCCCCACCGGGTAAATCCAAGGGAAAGCTTACCTCGGAGTGGGTAAAGGACGTGTGATCGCGCACAGTCTTGCCCTTCGTTGCGAGGTGGTACAGCAACGACACATTCTCTGCCGTTGCTACAAGGTCAAGGTAAAACTGGATGTATCTATGAACAAATCTCAGCAACGCAAGAGGGAAGGGAAAGAAGGAACGAACGCACTTGGCAAGGTCCAATAAATCCTCATGCTCCGTACTAAAGTCTGGATGATGCGCAAGTGTATGCAACAATCGGACGAACAACAACTCGAAGTACTCCACTCTCTGGTGAGCCGTGAGCTTCTTCAACAACGAGCGCACGCATGTCGCAGCCTGTCGCATAACGCAGCTTGTAGCTTAGCCTTGGTTGAGAGAAGAACAGGAATACTCACGGAGGTCTTAACATCCTCTTCAGGGTCGTGGACTGTCAAGAAGAATATCACACCAAACGGAGGAGGGAGTTTACGCCCTACGAAGAGCGCGATGAGTTTGTTGAGGAACGTTGAGCGGACGCCATAACATGTATCCTGAGTAATTATACACCCTCAGCGTTAACCGCGTGGCAACCACAACAATGAAGACAAGACGCGCCTGGATCGTCAGCACCAATTTCCCAAAACTCGCCATCACCAATGACAAATAAACCTCCATCCTCGCAAGATGTAGCAGTGTCAAGGAAGCTTGCAGTCTCATCCTCGACCTCGCTTTCGGACTGTAGCCCAGTCGCGACATCAACAACCCAAGTCAGCGAGACAGCTAAAACTCGACACTTACTCTTCTTTGATGCCCTCACTTATAGCACCCTCATTCAACATTATCGCATTAAGCATCTTCACGACAGGACCAACAATCTTCTCCGCCTTTTCTTTCACCTTCTCGCCATCCGTTGCCTTCCCCTTTTCTTTGCCATTGTCATCGGAGACAGCCTTACCGTTTTGCCTGGTCTTGTCGCCGCCCCGCACAGCGACGGTATAAGCAAGAGCAGCATTGAGACAGCGATGTCGGAACAGTTTGAGTGTGCTGATTTTGGCCCAGAGGAGGTTTGGTACGTCCGTGGTGTCTTCGTACCATTCCTCAATGGACTCTTCTTCGCCTTCGGGTGTTTCGTCCTGTTGTGCAAGGTGTGAGAATGAGTCCGAAAAGGGGAGGGGAAAGGAGTTACGCACGAGAATTGGTACATTTATCACTCTCCTAACTAAGGACTCCATGATAACATCACTATACTCTTCAAACATCTCCGGCCCGTATCTCGCATACTCAACAAGTGCAGCTACATGTGCTGCAAGCTCTGCATCTTCTGCATCTGTGAGCCTGCCAACAAGTTGCTATTCAAGCCCACTTCAGTTCAGGTTAGAAAGAGAACAGAAAGGGGAAACTTACCTCAAGCAACCCCCTGACAGCAGTCTCCCCACTAGAACCCCCCGCCAAAACCAAAAACCTTGCAGCAAACTTGGCCAACCTCCTCTCACTCCCCAACGCAATTTTGACAAACCTTTCCAAAGTCTTCTTCTCACCTACAACCACGTCGCTCTCGACTCTAACCAGATTGGCCAGCAACCTTAACGCCACTTCCACCAACTCCGTGTTCCCCCCACTTCCCCCTCCCCCTCCGTCACTATCACCAGAAACGCATCTGCACAACTCCATAACGTGGCTCCGAGCTAAACCGGGACTCCACTTTGCCACAGCTTTGAGTAGAGTTGTCGAGTTTGCACCTGCAAGTTGTGCAGAGGGGGATGTACTGGCGCGTCGTTTTTGGATTTTTTTGAGGAAGATTGGAATGCAGGAGTGATTGATGATGTGGAAACTGCCGCGGTAGAGGAGGGTTGAGAGAGTTATTGTGGAGGAGGACGAGGATTGGTCGAGGCGGCGGAGGAATTCATTCTGCGGTACGTGTGTTAGCGAGTAAGCGGCGCGAGCGGATGAGGGGTAAGGGGAGGACGTACAGAGGACTTGGCCAATGTTTTGATGTCCGTTTGGGCGTTGAAGCAGGTTTTAAGCAGTTTATAGAGCCGGTTTTCGTTTCGTTTTGCAAAGGCGTGAAGGTCCTCTGAGGCTTTGTGATCGTTTGAGTACACCCATGCTACATGGCCCAACATCAGTGCACTGACTGTCACGAGGAAGGCGGTGGAAACGCACCCGTTAGAGTTTGTATGGCAGTGTTCAAAGTATGCGTAACCTTCTCTTCATCTTCATCTATTACTCCACCCTACCCAGTCAATCAGCGTCGCCCGCCAACCGCAGATGGCGACAAAACACGCACATTGTACTTGATACAAGCATCCAAGTACCTATCACATACCCCCGGTCGACTGTATAGGCCATTAGTCATGTCACACAAATCCCTCACAAAACAGAAACGCACGGCTCTTTGATCGTCGAAAGAGAAATCAAAGTCTCAATCGACTTATCCGACAAATGTTTCATCACATTCAACAGCTTTTCCGTCCACAACACTTCATCAAGTTCGCCCGTCTTGGATCCGGAGGACGCAAGTGGGAGGATGTGAGTCGCCCAGACACGTTCGACAACGTCTCTTTGTGTTAATAAAGGTTGAGTTTCATGGATGTGGTGTGGAGTGAAGGGTTCGGCGTACCTGACTAGTGGGGATTGACTGACGACTTCAAGTATAGAGTTGGGTATCCAGCCGAAATGTTTGATCGCGGCGACGTCATTATTTTCACTGAATACGTTAGAGTGAGGGATAGGGTGGGTGATTGGTAGAGTATGCATCTTACATCTCAGGATAAGCAAGGCTGTAGAGCTTCCCTAGACTGTTCAGGGCTTCAGAGCGTACAACGGCCTGGTGGAACAATGAGTAAACGCGCCATAAGGGAGTTTGCAAGAGCACCTTCTTATCCAAGAAACGACCCGCTACAGCTCGAAGGAGCTCCTCTGATACATTGTGTAACGCAGATTCATAGTCTAGTTGAGAGAACACCTTGCACGCCGCCGTTCGGACTTTGTCATCTGGATCAAGGAGTTTCGCCTCGAGCGCCTCTGGAGATTCCACCTATTAGTTCAATGCATCTTCCAGCAGAGTAACTCCACTCACCTGCAAGCGCCTCGCACTTGATCGGCAGATTCGCCAACAGCAGTCTCAGCGACTCGACAAACTTCAACCGTATAGCGACAACCTTGTCGTTCTTCCTCGATATCCACACATCCCATGTAGCAGGGTACTTGGTTGCGAGCTCAGCGCCACTCTTATCCGCGTACATTTCGCCAAGGGCCTGTGTAGCCAATTGCCGTATATCAACATGGTCGACGCGTAGCTCCTCTGCCAGTTGCGGTATTACGCCGTGGAGAATAGCGGGACATGTTTGGTGCAGCCGTTTAATGAGCTCATGAGCGTTTTGGAGTTGTTCGAACTTGTCATCATCTTCATCGTCTGAGCTGGTGTCGTGTGCAGACTCAACGATGATATCCGTGAAGTATTGGCAGACAGGGCGTTGGAGTTTGTCTGCAACACCGTTACAGACTGTTACAGCGAGCCTATACGCGGGTTGTTCTAGTCGCTGTGTGGGACATACGTGGATGAGCAACTCAAATGGCAGTAGCCCAAACGACGGACCGTGTCTTTGTCCATAAACTGCGCGAGTATCGTGTCCAACACGGTCTGGGGGACAGACTGGCACTCGTCTAACAACGCAATGAGGATATCTCCCATGAATGACTCCATCTTCTTGTTGGTGGTACCGCGCCGCACAATGTAAAAGAATGTGGTAAAGAACTCGAGCATAAGCTCGTCGCCCGAGGGAAGGTCACATATGAGTACGGCACTCTTGACTGTGGAAAGGGACTCGAGGAGTTGGAAGTATTGGTTGTGATACGCGGTCTCGCTGTTCTTGAGCCCATCCTTGAGTTGGCGGATGAAGAACTGGAAGATGTCGCGTAGCTCTGGCTGGGTGTATGGGGCATCAGGGGCGTAAAGACGCAAAAGTTCAGCGAGACAACATGCGGTGTATGCGCGGACGCCTTGGTCTTTGTGGAGGAGGATGGTCTTGTGAATGAGCTCTGCACGGGCGGTTGATAGGGAATTCTTGTCGACGTCGTCCTGGTCCTGCTTCTCGAGCTGGTCATAGAGAGCCTGAAGCTTCTTGAGAATCTGGTCAGTGGTAAGGCCCTTGCCAGCGAGCTTGTCGCGGAAGACGATCTTGTTGTGGTGTCTGGTCTGGGCGACCATGATGGTGGTTTGTGTGCAGGTTTGTTGATTACCATGAGCAGACCAGTGCCCGCAAAACGCATTTTGCCCTCAAAAGAGGCCTCCCTCTTCAAGGACCTCCTCAACCTCTATGAGTCCAGGCAACTCAAGAAGGGTCTCAAAACCGCCGACCAAATCCTCAAGAAATTCCCCGAACATGGAGGTATGCCTCGGACGCCCAACCCTATCCATGCTCACCATGATCTCCAGAAACCATCTGCATGAAGGGGCTCGTCCTCACCCACATGGGCCGCAGAGACGAGGGTATCGACCTCGTCAAGCAGGGCATGCGTCTCGATCTCACCTCTCATATATGCTGGCACGTCTTTGGCCTCATCCAGAAGGGCGAGAAAAACTACGAAGAGGCTCTGAAATCCTACACCCAGGCCCTCAAGTTCGACAGGGTGAGTATCCCATGTCCAGCCATAGCTACCCAGTCCGTGTAATATCTCCAATCACAGGACAATCTCAACATCTTGCGCGATGCCGCGCATCTCCAAACTCAGCTTAGGATTTTCGATGCCCTTATCGAGACGCGACATATCATCCTCCGCCTTCGCCCCAACTTCCGTCAGCACTGGATCGCACTCGCTGTGGCTTATCACCTGAATGGCAATTTATCCGAGAGCAAGAGAGTGTTGGAAGCGTATGAACGCACGCTCAAGGTGTGTCCGATAACTTGACCCATCCGATCGTTCCGCTCTGACGCGTGCGCCATCAGAATATCCCCGATTATGATGTTGAGCATTCCGAGACGTTGCTCTACCATGTCCGCGTCCTCGAAGACCTCGGGGAATTCAAAGAAGCACTCGATATGCTCGATACTGGTGCCAAAGAACGAACAATCCTTGACCGCACCGCAATCATGGAATACCGAGGTGCGCAAACCCACCCCTCCTCACCTTCCCAGCCACAACAGCTCCATCCCCTTCAGCCCGTATCCTCACCAAACTCCAAGCACCCGAAGCCGAACCCGCCTGGCGCGCACTCATAGACCACAACCCAGATTGCTACGACTACTACAAAGGCTACCTCTCCCAAAATGGCCTCTCCCTGGACCCTCAAGCCTCCTCCGCCCCACAAGCACTCGACATCCTCCAAAATCTCTCCTCTCAAATTCCCCGTGCAGCCGCTCCAAAACGCCTTGCACTCACACTCGCCACCGGCACTACCTTCGAATCCCTCGTTAAACCTTATATCCTTTCTGCACTCCAAAAAGGCATCCCCTCCCTCTTCTCAGACCTTAAATCCTTGTATTCCCCCACAAACCCTGAAAAACAACGAACCATCCAACGTATCATCGAATCTGAGCTCGATCCTGAAACTTCTTCCGATCCATCCACGCACTTATGGACGTTGTACTACCTCGCACAACATTATTCATACTTGGGCAACCATATAAAGGCGCTGGAGGTTTTGGACAAGGCGATTGAGCATACACCCACGTTGCCGGATTTGCTGATGTTCAAGGGGAGAGTGTTGAAGAGATGTGGCGACTACATTGGTGGGGCGCGTGCTTTGAATGAGGCGAGGCTGTTGGATGGTCAGGACAGGTTCTTGAATACCAAGACTGGAAAGTACCTCTTGCGTGCGGGTTTGGTTGAGGAAGCGAGTGGCATCTTTGGTTTGTTCACGAAGGCGTGTGCATTGTACCGTATCCCACTCACTTCTCTGTACTAACACGCTTTGAACAGAAAGACGCTGCTTCCCCAGGAGCCGATCTCGAAGAAATGCAATCGTTCCTCTACCTCCTCGAAGAAGCCAACGCGCACCGCATAAACAACAAACCCAACCTCGCACTCAAGAAATATATGGCCGCCATCAAAGTGATAGAAAACTTTGAAGACGACCAGTACGATTTCCATGGATACAATCTACGCAAGTTTACCGTAAATATTTACCTCAAGTACGTACTCGAGGCTTGTCTATTCCCGCGGATCCATCGGTTGATGTGAACTTTTGCACAGCCTGATCACCTGGGAAGACCGTATCCGTGCCCATCCTGTATATGTCAAAGCTGCATTAGCAGCCTCTCAAGTTTGTTCCACAGTCCTTCCCACCTCCACCTCCCCCGCTAACAAGCCATATATCCCAGATTTTCATCGCGGTTCATGACGACCCTTCAATAGCAGCTAGAGCGGTTGCAGTTCGTACGTTCTCACCCCCCTCCATTCCTATTGTCTCCAGCCCTTTTGTTCACCAAGAGTGTTTGATGCACAGCCGAATTAACAGAAGCAGAGAAAAAGGCCAAGAAAAAGGCCAAGAAAGCCGCGTCCAAGGCGGAGGATAACAAGAAGGGTGCGTTCAGCACATATCTCCATTCACGGTTGTTGTTACCTGTATACGATACCAGCCCAACAACAAAACTCGAACGAAGACAAAGGCCTCGAACCGCCCCCAAAAGATGATGACCCGGAAGGAATCAAGCTTCTCAGCTCACCCGACGGACTAGAAACTGCCGCGAAGCTATTGCGGCCTCTCACAAACCTCCTCACTTCCACAAAATTGGATATCAGCGAGGAAGACAGAATGCAAATATGGCTACTGAGTTACGATGTTGCCATCCGTCGTAGTATGTCTCCCCTCACCCTTCCCTCCTCATGTAATAACTCACTTCGTCCATTCATCCGTAAAGGAAAACTCCTACAAGCACTAACCTTCCTCACTCATGCCCAAACCCTCAACAGTTCACACCCAGGCCTCCACCTTCGTCTCGTACATCTACACCACTTTATCCGCACCACATTCCAAGGTCAAACCCCTCCTGCACCCATGGGTCCCGCATTCCTTGAAGGTGTAAAACAACTCGGTGTACCAGACGAAAACCAGGTCTCACTCGAAACCTATAACCAACAATACCTCCAAAAGCATTCTGTCGAGGGAACAAGAGGTGCAAATCCCGAGGCTGTGTTGGCGTGTGCCAAGGCCATGCGGATTCTTGGCGCAAGTACCAGCGAGGTTGAAGAGCTGCTGCTTGGTGTTCTAAGGTTCGGTAAGAGCGGGGGATTGACGATTCAGCTTGCGCTGGAGATCTTGAACTTGTTGAGGGCCATTGGATCGGAGAGGGCAGAGGAGTTTAGGGAGAGGTGTAAGGAGAAGTTTGCAAGGTCGACAGTATTTGGGACTAGTGAGGAAATTACAAGACTGAAGGAGGGGGTGTTGGTGAGCGCGGATGTGGGACCAAAGGACGAGGTGCTGTGAATGATGTAACTAGAGACGTACGAGTGTAAAATGGAAATGGTCATGCCCCCCAAAACTGGAATATATCGTTCGTCGCTTGTGAACAGAGAATCACGCTTCATCCTCATGCATACAATGAATGCATTAATAACACAGCCCGCTTGTGACCGCGTGTCTATGGTGGGCGTACATTTCGGTCTAATCTTAAGCCTCATGGCCCCGCGGGTGCATTTAACATGACACACAAACCGATTAGAAAGCCAAAAGGGACTCCGAATCATCAACGTCCATGTCATCTGAGTCAACGATAGACCTCTCCTTCTCCTTTCCCTTTCCTTTGTGCTTTCCTTTCCCAGCACCAAATGTCCTGAGATCTTTTGGGACGTTCCTAATCTCATATTTGTATCGCTCCCATTCCCCCATACGCATCGTCAGGATTGTCACGAGTTCTTCATATCCTCGGTAATTGAGGACCTTGCCCTTGCCCTCGCGGAAAAATCCCCTGCGCAACAAAAATAGAAAGGGGGTCAGCCAATACAGATTAACGGTGGAAGCCAGAGAAGTTGATAGAGATAGGAGAAGACAGAATTAGACCCTAATAGAAGACACGGAGTAGCGGCAGCACAAATTTCTCACTCCCAACCTGTACACAAGGATGGAAAAGTCCAGGACTTACATGTTGACAAACATCGAGACCATCTTGTCATGCGTCGGGCCCCCACTTGGTACTATCAGTACTTGGAATTGGAGTACACCGCAAGGGTCGATGGTCGGTTCGAGGTCTAGCAGGAGATTGAATATCGCATCTTGAGTCAGCACTTCTTCCTCCTTCTCTGTGATAAACAAGCCGCTCGATGTCAAAATCTTCTCGCGAACTTCATCAAGCTTGAGCAATATTCCAATATCGTATGATTTTGGTCCCTGGTCCATTAATCGCAAGCGTTTGGCTGTCGGACCCTCTCCGGAGGATCCGACGCCATCATCATTATCAGGGGTGTATGTGTCAATCTCGCTAGGTGTATGAATAGTGGAAGGCATGGCAAAGGCCAGCCCAACCACATGCTGCTCTTTGATCCCGTTCGCGAGCCTATGACGGGCTGCCTCGTCAATTTGTTGATCTTCTGGGTCGTCGAGATCCGGAAGGTCACGAACTCGAACCTCGACTGATTCAATGGCGACCGAATCCGCAATTTGGTCAAATATGGGAGGACCGAAATTGAAGGGGTCTAACTTTGCGGTTGAGGTGGTTGCAGCTGGTCTAGGTGTGGCTTCTATGTCGGAGGGAAAGGCATTTAGAGAGCCGATAAGTGTTGCGCCCATATTGTCAGGGGTGCCGAAATCCTGGAGAGTGGATGGAATAAGACTTGGGCTCTTGTCGGTGCCACTGTCAGTGGCTTCGCCGCCGGCTGCCTCGCTAGGGGGCCCGACCAGGGGAAAGCTCTTCAAGCCGAGGTTCTCCAGAGTCCCATCAGCTCCTCCTGCGCCAACAATTTTCTTTCTAAACTCTCTGGAGCTCAAAGCGGGCTCATAAAACGACGGTTTGTCCAGGCAATCGGAATCACTCCAGTCTTCTGGCAGGTTCCCGTTGAGGACGTTCAGACTGATGATCCAGAGTTCTTGAGCGAGGTCGAAGGGACCGATTGCTTGGGGGAATTTTCCCAGCTCTGGGTAGAGGTCCTGGAGCCCAACGAACGTGTCCAGTAAGATTCCCATATTATGGTCAGAGAACGTGCTGTCGGTTTCGTTCGTCCATCTCTCCAGAGAGGCTTTTACGGGACGTGGCATGGTGGTTCGCGGTGGGGATGTACTCGACTACACAGGTTGGCAGCAGATGATGTCGGAATGGAACGTTTGGGGATAGTATATGGAGAAGTCAGGAGTGGCTAATGTGCTGTGCCAGGCAGATTGGAGGGTCTTTCGTGGCGTGAATCTGATTAAGGAGAAGCAGGAGCGACTCGAGCTAGGATCAGCAATATATAGAGGTTTCCTTTTGCTGTCGCCTGATTCTTTTTGTGATCCTTCCTAGGATCTAGAAGTCCATGCGCCCACAATGGCGCACGAAATGATGTGGCGACTGAATATGACTTTGACGTACACAACAGTAATTTCCATTGTCACCCAAAGTGAAGGGTACCATGGCCACCTTTTTGGAAGTGGTCAAGTTTCTTTGACCTGGGCATAATAGTTCATAATAATTATTGAGTCACAGCCCCATTGGACTGCGGGTATGGAGGCAGTGCTGGTGACCGGCATCTCCGATAGTTTCTCGGCGACTGGGTCGTCCCTGCTGGTTTAACAATGGCTATCACATTCACCATGACCCAATACTAGTGGACGTGTTGTCCCCAGAAGATGGGAGTACCAGCAGGAGCTCAGAGAATTTGAAGATTGCTGGAACCAAGCATTCAAGCATTCTGCTGCGGCAACAGATGCGGAGACTGGATATGACACCCGCGAGTGACCGCATGTGAATGTGATGCCCTAACAGTGCTTCAACATGCCTTGAACAGGCCGCAGAACTCATCGAGAGATCTATGGCCACCAGGGGGCTTTTGTAAACAACACAGGCACCGCTAAGAATATTGCCAAGAATGCCTGGCACCCAACTTCCCAAGCATCTCGACAGCATGAAGGAACAATGAATGAACCGGAATCTGATGAATTGGACTCACAATCATTTGGCCTAAGCGATGGTCGTTATGAGGCTGTCGATGCCGTAGTCAGGGAATTGCAGTGAGGAAGGCGATCCAATGCAACTCGGAAAGAACATTCAATATTTAAAAACTTAGGATAGATGTTTGCTTAAGCTTTTCATAAGTCAGCACCCTTGGCAAGCTATCAAAGCACCCTTCACAAGCCATCAAAGGTGAAGTTTATTCTAAGAACCGGGATCTCCGTAACTGAGACGGGACCGCCTTTCCGGTAACAGACTAAAAATACCTGAGTTCCGCCCATAAGACAAGGATTGGGGATTAGGGCACGAAAGGCAGTTTTTGGATAACATTCGATATAGTACAAGAATGAAAGGCGCGTGATACTATACACCTACTTATATGACTAGCGATCAGGCCGATGACCCGGTGACGAATTGAGATCAGAGAGCGGCATGTCATGAAAGTGCAAGAAAAGACGTGCTATTGATATATGGAATGTTAGAGATGTTACGGGAAAGCAACTGTTGGGACGTGAGTTTTTTTGTGACACATGAGCAGCAGTTACAAAACTATTAAGCCACGAGGAACATTTGAACAATTGAACCGGATCACATGGACGTACAGTTGAGATCAAGACCTGAAATCGTCGTCACTCTCAATCAACTCCCAGCCGGAGCTCGTGGACTGGGAGGCGGAGGAAGTTATGTATCCGTCCTCAGACTCATATTCGAGTTCGGAAGGTGGAACGCTGACGGCGGAACTTTCCCTGAGTTCCGGGCTGAAACTGGGACTTCGGAGTCCCAAGGCCTCTCCTTCAGCAGCTGTGGTGATGTCTCCTAAAGAAATCATGCCACTGATAGCACTGGAACGTCCTTCGTCCCCAAGACCACCAGCTCGAGCCCGTACCTCGCCAGGCAGGGAACTGAGGCTAATACTGGAGGAATCTGTCGGAAGAACTCGAGCATTCGAGGTAGAGGCTGGGGCTGAGCTTGGCTCCCCTCGTCGACTCCGGATCCTCTTTGGCGGACTTCCTTCAACTGCACTTTCGCATTCGCTCTCGTACTCCGAACTAGACGCATCATACGCATCACCAGAACCACCCCGTCCACCCCCAATGTGGAACAACTTTCTTTTTGGTCTCTCCACCTCTTCACTCTCACTTGCGGAAACTAATTCTGCATCAGACGCATCAGTTTCTCCAGGACACCCAGGGATGGGAGTGGCAGCGCCCTCTCGAACGGTTTCCAGGCTCGAGCTCCTGCGTGGGCGTCTATCTTCCCACCGTAGTAACTCCTCGCGTTCTTGTTGATGTCTGCTAAAGAGGGCATCCCATAGAGATTTTGGCGCCGATCTGAAACCACTCGTTCTGTCTTTGACGTGTAGGAACCAGTCCGTAGCCAACAACGCCAAGGTCGTTACGTCCTTCCACTCCTCCGTGAGAGGACAGTGGAATCCTTGACGCCTCGTTCCTTCATGGAAGAAGCCACTAGATTTCCAAAAGGGGATACAAGTAGCCAAAGTTCAAAAATGCTAATAAGCCATGGTCGCATTTAGTTCAAAGAACACTCACATGCGGGTAAAGAGCCTGAAGGCTTTGTCGTTCTTGTAACAATCAATCAGCTGAGCTTGGACACGATGCACGTGTGGCTTTGAGAACACGAGATCGAGGGCGAGGTAAAGTGCTCGCTCTGCTATTCCTCGTCCTCTCCACTGTGGATGCAAAATAATGCCAATATTGTACTCCTCGAAGTGAAGAGCGTCTGGATAGGCAGATGATGGGAGCAGATAGATGAAGCCGGCAACATTATTTTCTTGGGAAAGTTGGTAGATTTCTTCGCTGGCGTACCCAGTGCCAACGTGTGATTCTGCTCCCGACACGGCGTCATATTGAACCGCGGCGCTCGTGTTGGAAGCATTGGTTCCATCAACGGCGTCGAGATAGTTAGCAAAGTGTTCCTGATCGCTAGACCCTGCAGTACCAGTCTCGCTGAGGGTATCATCTCCACTTCGAAGGCTGGATGCTGCGAAGTTGCCAGAAGGCGGTGGATGGACTAAGCCCAAGGAATTAGCGCTTGTTGCTAGAGGCACGTCGTCTGTTTGTGGTTCTGCTTGTGTAGCCGTGGCATTCACGGCACTGATAACCCAGAACTGTGTACAGTCCTGAGCGAACGATATGAGATCCAACGCTGGGTTTGCAGTCTCGACAGCGACAACCTGCGATTCCTCGAAGAGCTGAGAGAGAAGATCGATATGCTGATCACGACCTTCCAGTCCTCGCGTCAAGTAGACGCTCATGTTGTTGGAGGACATGATGGTGGGTGATTGCGGGAACGAAAAACAGGGCGTGCACGATGTCGATGTGGCCTTTAAGTCCCGGAAGTCTGTATGTGACTGATGCTGATGGTCATGCTACATCCATGATGTTAGGCGCCAGGGGAACACTGGTAGACGCTTGGCACCGTCGACCAAATCAGGGAAACACTCAACAGCATTTCGATCCCGAGTTGAGTTGTGGTGCGGGACTATGGAGAAACATCTGGGCCACAGAATTCTATTTACAGAACGGCAGTGACTCACAGATCTCACGTTGTTGGTAGCCTCTTTAGTCGAGGGAACCGGAGTCTCAACTTCGTTCAGGAAGTTTCGGAAACGAGATTCAGAGGCAAGACGTTACTGGACGATGGCGTCGTTGAGCTTCCAAGAACTGGGTTGACGAACACGTAGAAAAGTTCTGCTACGACCAGACTGCGGATTATACTTGGGTGGCACCGAGAAGCCAGTGAGATAGAGCAAGTTAGAAGTTCTGCCAAAGAAAGTATTCTTATTTGATTCGGTTAAGAAGGGGAGTGGTCATAACATAGGTCGAATTCGAGGGCAGGTGTAATCATATTGAACGTATTGGAAGTATACAGCGAATGCAGCATAGAAACGACATGGAGACCATTACTAGAAGAAATGAGTACAGTTGCAAATAGACAAAAGGTGTTGAACGTACGAAAGTGAGAGCAGCACCCTTGGTCTTCTTCTCGCCACCAAGCTCAAAGCTATAAGTTGATTGTCAACACAAGAATCTCAAGTTCCACGGCGGGATGACTTACTGTTTGCAGCGCTTCAACGCTAGCTGCATTTTGTATTTGCACACTGTACACTCCAACCGCAACACAACCTTCTTCGTGGTCTTGGCCTAACGGATCAAGTGGTCAGTTTTAGCATAACGTCGAAGTCTCGCCAAACGTGCCTTCTTGTGGAAGACGGGCTTAGTCTGACCACCATAACCTGACTGCTTTCGGTCGTAACGACGCTTGCCCTGTGCGAAGAGGGAATCTTTGCCCTTCTTGTATTGCGTCACCTTGTGCGGTCTGTGGGGCTCCGATCAGCACCGAATTTCAGATTTGCGTTTCCTGCCAGAGAACATACGTGTGCTTCTTGCAGGTCTTGCCCTTGCAGTCTACGGATATTGCGGTCTATTGAGTGTGCACACACCAATGCTCGAAGCCTATACTCACATGTCCGGCGAGTCCTATATGTCAAGAATTTTGCCGTAAGCACTAGATCGGAGCGCATTCTTGTTCGAAGATAACTTACTTGGGGATATTGACCATTTTTACTGACGGCGGGGAGGGCGACGACGAGGGTCCTTGCCTTGACTGTGTGACTGACAATGGACTGCCAGATTCGGTAACTGCCGTCTGTGGTCCTGTATAGTTTATTGCCTAAGTTCCCAGGCTAGCCTCGACTCTACCACTCGATAAATCCAATTTCCGTTTGATTTTCTATTCGATGAAAGGTGCATCGAGCATGGATACCGAGTATTTTTAAGTATTGAATGCTGGTCGGTTGACCACAACAGAGTCTCATATTTTGAGTAGGGCATCTGGTGGGTCACTCTTTTTAAATTTCCTCTAGCGCCTGCCCAGAGTTATCAACCCAGCCGAAACCTGGAGAACACTCTAAACACAGCATCTCTTCAGTTTTGTCGTCCGGTTATGTTGCGGGACCCGGACAGAGCGCAACCTCTTTGGCGGTGTGTATTGCCGCACTGCATGACCTCAGCCATCACCTGTCTATACTTAGCCACCAACTATGGCGGTGATGCCAGTCAACCCCTTTGTTGCTTACCATGTCCTCCGCGTTGCGCAACCAGTCCGATTCAGAGGATGATGCAGATTATATTCCATCAACGCGCGAAGGTAATCATTACTATTAACTGAATACGGCCAATTGCCTCAACCGCGTCGATTAGAATTGAGTTCGGATAGTGACGATGAAGCTCTGCCGAAAACACAACATGTCGGGGCACCCGAACCACCCACTGAAGATGCGGAAAAGAAGCAAAAGTACGTCTAGTAAAGAAGGGAGATGCGCAAGAGTCTGAAGGGTTCGACAGGGATAGGGACGCGCTTTGGGCTAGCTTTCAAGCTTCCGTCGCATCCTCGTCAGGACAAAGAACAGAGAGGGCTGAAGAGACGAGAATGGTCAAGGTACAGAAGAAATATCTATTCGCTGGACAATACATCACGTACGTTTCCCTCGTGCCTCGTGTGCAGGACTGATGGTTTGACAGAACTCAGGGAGGTTATTGAAGTACCAGAAGATTCCCCAGACGCAAAGAAGTGGCCGCTGTATCGAGAGGATGAAGCCCAAATCAGCTGTCGGAGATCCCCCAGCGCCCAACGTGATGCACCCTCCACTACAACTCCCCCGCTGCCTGCCACAACGAAAACGGATCCGGCGCCAACCCCGAAACCACCATTAAAGAAACCTGGCCCGCGAAAACCGAAGACAGTGTTGAGCGCCGTCCCATCATCTTCATCCCAAAAGGCCAAGAAGCTTACAACGCTTGACAAGTCGGCGATGGATTGGAAAGCACATACACAGGATACCGCGCTTCAAGAAGAGCTGGAAGCAAACAGAAAAGGCGGCGGGTATCTAGAGAAGGTCGAGTTTCTACAAAGGGTGGAAGACCGCAAGGAAGAAAATTTGGTGGCCATGAAGAGTAGAAAAAGGAGAAAGCTGTAATACGTGTCATGTACATAGGTGAGAATATGTGTATCCGTAATGTTTACTTATCATTGTGAATTGCAAAGCAGATGCGACGTGAAGTTCGTGGAAGTGTCTGCGGGGATCTTGTTTACACAGGGAACCAGAAAGGACATGACAAGAATGCCTACTCACACGATATCCGCTCACCACCCCAGTCTATCCATCGAAACAACTTACGAAATCTTCTTCAATATCCAACTCTGCAAATACCTTGCATTTCGTTGCGCCTGTCCCAGCCTTATCTTGACGCATGTGTCCCCATCCATCATCAGGTCGTCCGACCATCAAACGCTGCTTCACCGTCTACTTTCCTCTACTTTCGTATTCTCCTACTTAAGATAACGTTGACGACTTCCGGATACAATAATGTCCCGAAAGACCAAGAAAATCGTTCCCTCGGCTGTTACTGTCGTTATCACCGACTCCCCTCTTCACTACATAAAGCCGTCGCACTTATCAGGACTAACATGAACAACATCAGACCGGTGTATTGATATCACCTTCACGTTCATGAAAAACTGTAACACCAAATGAGCTGGAGCCTGGAATACATATTTGACGCGCTGACCACAGCTGCCAGTGGGCTCAGACAGATGCAACAAATGCAGCTTATGAAAATTTGATCCCATGAATCCCGCTGGGGGCCATGCGGCCCTGGTGCCACGAGGACATACTTTCAGCCTTTTAATACAATTCGAGACCGGTTCAAAGATCCTCGTGTCCACTGCAGGAGAGGTTGCCAAACAGGGGGGAGACTGAGAAGCACTCTGTAGACTTGAGATAATGCTGAGGTTTTACGGTTGTTGAACTCATGGGCCGTCTCCTTAACTTGTCATATTCCCCAGCCTCGGAATTCATTGTTTCCATGATGGAGTCCGTCAGGAGCCTGTGGTTGTTTGGCGGGATGGTGGATAATATCTCCGTTAGTGTATCGGTTAGTAGTACACACGCGAAAGCGGTTCAACTCCCCGACAGATAGTATGACGATGGCGGGGCATCCTTTGTGTTCCTCCACGGACCTAGGTGTGTTCTCCGGTGCCAGCAATCAAATTTAATAAATATGCAAACCCCTTCCTGATTATGAACTGTACTAGTTATTGATTATCGCTGTCAGCTCTGGTGACAATGACGCCCAGATGTGTACGAGAGTCGGCTAGAGAAGGAATTGACACTGGACTACCCACCAAACCACATAACGAAGGCTTCCATAAAGAACCCTTGTGGGCCAGAGAGATCTATGGACCCGGAAATGAAGGCTTACTGAAAGCCGATGTCTACGGTTATGATCAACCCCGAAAAGGGCGTGAGTCACTTACTTAGTAGGTCGCTTTTCAGGAGATACCGACCAGCTCTCTGCCTCGGGGTCTTTTTTTTTGTTGACGATTGCCAAACACGAAGTAAAGCCCATTCCTCATGTAGCAGGCAAATTGCCCGTTTGCTCTGGCCCATCCTTCATACACTCCAGCAATTCGTTGTTTCTCCATCAATTCTCTAGGGCTTCCATGAAACCGTTGTCTAGCTTCAACACTCGGTAGCCTCCTCCTCTTCTTTGCAAGCTTCTCTTGGATGCTTACGAGCCGCCTTCTGTATTCAGCACAGATGAGGTGGTCGAGAATACCCCAGGCCGATATTTGCGCGTTCCTGAAACGTCGAGTAAGTGAGCACCGGAGATGTGCAGTGGGCTTGACGAGTATTTAATCCACGTCCAATTCGCCTTTTATCCTTCCTAAATCTAATCTAAGACAGCCAATACAACTTGATCGCACAGGTTATGCAAGAGTCCCTGCTTCCACCAGCAATTCAACACCAGCAGGTTTATACAACACTACAGAAGATGATATCACATGCATGAGTACACCTCAGTTCTCCAACAACACTGGTTTCTACTCAGCTGCAGTCCCGAGTCTGCATTGTCAATGTTCCTTGAGTTCATCAATAGTGGAAGTCAAACAGCTGGGTGTGCCGTGCTGGGAAGGTTTGTGCATTGGGGTCTTGTTCACGGACATTTACTGATCATGGGTCACACACCTGGAGTGTCGAGGAATGACGAGCGAGCCATAGGAACATGAAAACCAAGAGGACTGGAAGTCCCACTGATATATCCATCACTTGGGCAGGGATCTCGCCTAGTTGGGGGGATAGCGGATTGCGCAGGGTATGGGGAGGATGTGATTGTTGGTACAGATGTGGGATGCTGGGAACGGAAGCAAGGAGAGTGTTAGCGGGGTAGGACTGCGGATAGGGGGATGGATCTGCATAAGTGGAAGGCAGGGTTATTTATTTTCTTTTTTTCCAGGCCAGACAAATACATCAAGTGGTATGCCACAGGCTAGACCAGGAAAATGGAGTGGAACACCTCTGAAATTCGGAGGTATGAGGAACACGCCTGCAGCAAAGCTAGTAATACACCAACTATTCAGGCAACTGACACCTGGAAGTGTCGGTGCCCATGCTGCTAGTGAAGTGAGTTCAAGCGGGGGGCAGCGGTTTGTTGAATCGATCGATGAGAGGGTTTTTTTAGCGGTTCAGCGTTTGCAATGGCCGTGCTGGCATTAACCAGAATAGAATCGATCAAAAAAATTTTTTTTTTCCATCGCCTCTAATAGTTATCCGTGTCACAGAAATTCCAGCGCTCAAGTGCTCACGCACACATTTGGCCAAGTCAAATCCGCTTTCGAGGTAGCTGGTACGTGTATCACTCGGTAAACTGACAGAGAACACTGAGAAGCTATTCCGACCAGTACTACCGCCCCTATCCCCTTCCACTGCATTCCTCGTTGGAGTTCCCTCAATAACGGGCACTCTAGGCTCATACGTAGAAGAACACATTCGTTTCGGTCGTCTCAGATCTTTGGCCATCTCCCTCACTTGCACGTAATTTAGTGTGCTGTTCTCCTTCGGCGCTCTGCTCCTCCTGAAGTTGTTGCCGCGAGATGCATCATTTGATACAAATGATACCTGGCGTCCCAAGTCGCATCATCAATTTCGTCATCCTGAGCTCGAGACGTCTTCATCCTATCCTTGCCACCCAGTTTGCTTGGTAGGTCGCTATTCTATCTCTAGAATTTGCATTGGCCGGAAGTCAATGGTAATCCTGGCTTGGGTTTATACTTTCTGTGATCAATTCATGGACATACTCATTATGGCTGTGCTGGTTATTTTGGCACCTGTTGCTGATGCCGAAGAGGCTATTGGACTGCATGACCCGACTGCATGATACAATCACTGGGCAATGTCATCTGTCGTGAAGCAACGCATTTCCACTCCCACTCTTTTCTTCTCTTCACCTCGTGGCTGGCCCACCAATGGCTGGTTCTCATAACGTATCATTCGACGACCGCAATTTCAAGGTCCTTAAATACGAGGGGTTCTGGTTTCATGAGGGTACCTGGAATGCCTCCAGTGTTGGTCAAACGGGAACGCTGACCTCTTCGAACGATCTCAACGCTAATGTGACATTTGTAAGGTGTGCCTTTTGTATGTTCGCCTGGTGCTGACTCCCACGGAAGACGTTTCCCGAAGCCGCTGTTGCGTTCTTTTACTATGGCATAAAAAGATCCAGGGGCGGTTCATACGGTATTTGTGTAGACTGTGATCCTAACGCTCGCAATTTCGAGAACATCGATGCTGTCAATGGCACGGACGATGGAAAGAATCCTCCTGTGGGTTACTCTCCTATATGTACTATCTATCTCTTACAAATTGTGTAGGTCGTTCTTTATTCGAAGCGATTTGATATGCCCGGAGTGCATGAAATTATTCTCCGAAACCAACCAGACACTCGATTTCCCAACAGTAACTCGCAGATTACGATTGATCGTTTCGAGATCGAAGTTATCGACCCAACTGCACCCACGTCATCTACCGCCTCTAGTTCCACTCCATCACCAATATCCACCACGTCTACATCTGCTGCTGCCGCGCCATTCCAAACTCAAGCGCCTGTTGGTGCAATTGTCGGAGGCGTGATTGGCGGCCTCACGATATTATTGGTTGCCCTTTCACTCTGGTTTTGGTGCTGGAGGAGGAAACGGAGAGCTCAGAGAGATCTCGTCGACAACACCTCACCTGATCCAGTGTTACCTGATCCAGTGTTACCTGATCCAGTGTTGGCTGAAGCTCGGCCACAGCCGAGAGAAATGTCCGCGTCGTACTCGACATTAGTACGACCGACGGTTTACTCGCAAAAGGCTAAGGGCTATAACGCAAGCAGTTCGCACTGGTCACGTCCGTCCGAGTCTTCTTCAGAATGGACGTCAATAACTTCGAGCTCTGGAAGGCGCACCCGGCGGGAGGTTGACGCGGGACCTGTGGAAGGTAGCGAAGTTGAAACGCTACCACCTGAGTATGAACAAGTGTTTCGACGCGGGGGGGAGAGGAGTGAGCGTGGCCGTCACCTGGTTACAATTAGCGAGAACATTGGAGGAAATGTGGATGTACCACCTGTACCCCCGAAGTCCTGACTTGTTTATTAATTCTGTATTCATGGATCCTCGAGATCGGAGGGGTTTTTTTTTGATGCAGGAAGCATAAGCTTACATCAATAATTGTTTCATAGCCAGTGTTATGTTGTTTTCGGATTGGACTTTCAGGTGAGATGCGGTGGTGGAAGTGAGCCAACGAATTTAAGGGCAGAAAAGTGAAAAAAGTACTCTCTGTCGGGGAGTCGAACCCCGCTTTCGCGCGTGACAGGCGCGTGTACTAACCGATATACTAACAGAGAACTTGGGATTTGTATCCTAAGGAAATCCTAAAATAAGTACTGATGCGTGAGTAGTGGAAGCAAACAACAAACAATTATTCTACGTCTGATGCTAAGAACAAGCACCCTGAATATCCATAGCCCCGCTAATTGCGTCGAGAAGAACATCATGCTCATCTCCCGCAACCTGCCACATCGCGAGTCCCTTAAGTCCGTTGTCATTGATGAATTTTCCTTTCGCCGCTGGAATTCCAAGTCAATCATACGTTTCAACACCTTGTGAAGAACAGGAGAACGCACCAAAGCTGGTGGCATCATCGTAGGAGATAACAATGCCTGAAGTAGGGTTGTACACAAACGGCTGATTACGAGTAGTGAACGATTGTAGAGGGCACACGAAGAAGGTGGGCTTACCGTCTGGCTGCAATCGTCATAGAAGTAGGTGATGCCTGAGGCGGCCATACCATCACTGTTCAAGAATCCGGCAGTGATCATTTGAGAAAAGTCATAGACGTCGGTGCCTCCGCCAGTGGGATTACCACAAATATCGACACCTCCAGCTATATGGCTCATACGTGAGTAAATTGTCGGTGTCGAAGCGAGGGGTTGAGGGCAAGGGGAAGAGCGGGGGACGCTGGGAAACTCACTGTCGTCGCTGGGCACGAGGGGATTACTGTTCTTTGCGAACGGCGAATAGATGGTGAAGTTGGAGCCTTGGTTAGTGTCTTTGAAACTGTGACCGTATGCGGCTACGCCCAACACAAGCTACACATTCAATTATATCAGTACCTCAGTTCTTATAAGTAGAGAAGGGTGAGTATTGTGAATACCTGGTTAGCGGGGAACCCGGCTCCAGTCCAGGCCGCAATAGCAGACTTGGCAGACCCAGCCTTAGTAGGGGCGCAAGCATCGTCCAGCGGTGCATTCGGTCCAATTCCATTTGACCAGGAGCCCCAGATGTCGTAGTTCATAATTGCTATACGTTCCTATCAGCACCAGTTCTTGATCAAATTAATACAGGGGTGACGTACCAATGTGGTTCAAATACTTGGCGAATTCTGATACATCACTCATAGGCGCTCCGTCAGGACCCATGAAGGGGGTGATACCCACTGCGGCGGAGAGGTATAGTTTCTCGCCTGTAGGGTCTTGCCGGAGTTGTTGAAGGAAGGCCAAAAAGTTGGCCGAGTCGGAGGGTGAGACGATATTACAGCCAATGCCTTGCTTGTTGGGATACTCCCAACTAGCTAGTTATTAGCAACGTTAGGTTTCAGAGGAGGAAGGTAACTCGCACTCGAAGTCGATCCCATCTAAATCATACGTATCCACCAGTTTCGTGATAGCGCTCACGAATGTAGTCCTATTCTCCTGAGTCGCAACCGCAGGCGAAAAGAACCTTGAACCGGTCCAGCCACCAATGGATACCAATACTTTTACGCCCTAGGTGGCGATAATACGGACTAATCAGAAACTTCAAATGTCAAGATCTAGTACATAAGCCAAACTCACATGTTGGTGCGCTGCCTCTACAAATACTGGCAACACCTTCTCATCATCAGAGTTAAGGACCACATTACTAGCATCTGGTCCCGTCAATCTAGCACACCACCACCATCGAGATTACATTAAAATGAGGAAAGGCAGAATAAAAGACGCACGCGAAAGCATAAGTCAAATGTGTCCACTTTTCCCATGACAAGCTACTCGGTGGGACAGAAGATGCAAGCCAACCGGGGTACCAGCCCGTAATCACGACCTCTGTCCCATTCCCTGCATTACCGCCAGTTCCACCACCGGACGTACCATTATTAGGACCATACCTGCCTTGCGTATTAGGTGGAGGCGCTGCGGTGTCTGGTGCGGATCTGGGTGGCTTAAGACCACACATGGGTGCAGCAGATACGAGAGGAAGAGCGAGGAGGGGTAAAAGGAGATGAACAAGAGAAGTAGAGACGAGAGCTGCCAGCAGCTTGTATGAGGTCGAAGTTGAGCCTGAGGCGTACATATCCGTTAGATGAGGTCGTTACGAAGACAGATATTGAATATGGGGAAAGGAGAACAAGAGCGAGGAGCAGGGATGCAATGAGGAAATATACGATCGAATCAAACAAATCCAGGGACGAGGGACGAGGTCAGGGTCAAAAACGGAGCTGGGATTTATTGGGAAGATTGACGGGACCGTTCACCAGAAGCAGCCCGGCCAGGAACGAATTCGATACCGGTGAACTCGGCAGATACAAGCTGCGAGACTCGTCAAATATGTAAAGACGGGAGCTGGAACGAGTGAGGATCACAGAGATCGCAAGTTCGAGACTGAATACAAGGTTAGCGAGAAGGGGGCAAGGTGCTGGGGGGTTTGGGGTGAAGCAAGTAGGGGAATGATATAGATGTGCTGGAAGTGGTCAGGCAGAGGCGAGGAATTTACAGATAATGTAGCGCATACCTATGCAGTATTCAGGAACGAGGAGACGTTGCGGAGTTAATATCCCGTTGATATAACGCAATACAATGTACGCAATTTTTAAGATCGACGGTGCTTGCAATGCGCAACAGGGTGTATATAGTGGTGTGATGGTGACAGTGGTTGGGTGAAACAATGAGTTGAAAAGGACTCGGCGCGATCCAGACCCTGGGCTTGTACCGGGTGGAACTCACCTCGCAGGTCAGATGCCAACGCAACACCTGAAGCACCTGAACACAAGGTCGTTCCCGAAACAGTAAATGATGGGTACCGGATTCTGATAGATAGTATGCCGTGGTAATCATGGAGACTTCGCCACAGCGTTATATCGAACTTGAAGTTATTTTTGGTTAATGTATGTTTGATAAGATCGCGTTGCATTAGGTGACATGCTACTGCCTAAGCTTCTGCCCCCGGCGCTGCCTGCTACATGTCCCAAGACAACGTATTAGTGGATGATGCGTGGCCGAAGAAACTGCGGCATTTTTTGGGTTCTTGTGATTTCCGAGGCGTCCAAACCCTATTCAGGTGTGGAGGTCCGATGGAGGAAGGCTCATACCACGTTGTGGCCACGTGTTGCAAACGCGCCATCCCCTACGAGGTTCTATTTCGGAAGATTGGAATATACGAAAATTTCCGTGAGAGAAACATACCTCACGAAGATACCCAGAGGAGTTCATGTCGAGCATTCAATGGAGGAGCGGGACGTGAGAGCCCATTCTAAGCGTTGGCTGTCGGATAGACAGATTATGCTCTGGGGTTTACGGGATGTCACAAGAAACGCACCTAGATGAGTGTTCTTTAGAACATTCGCCCGGTGTACGTTGAAGAGATGCATAACGACCAGTGCGGAGCTTCTTCATATCCGGTCAAAACCATACCCCGCAAACAAGATTCAACCTCCACCATCATACTCATTACAGGGTTATCCTCATGCCGGGAAACTAATCCACAAGGCTTTCATACAACAAACTCAAAACAGGCAGTTCCAGAATTGCAAACTGTCGGTGACCGTGTGTCTAAGCGGGTCCGGGGAGCCGGTGTAGCACATTGCGTTTGTTGGTCGGCTGGGGCTGGTTTTCCTCCGTCATGCAAACCTCCAACCTTTCCTGAGAATACGAAGACGGTCAGATGATTTACACGACGACGTATACGAGGGAATAGGAGAACTAGGGACTCACGACCCGGTCAGGCAGGTCAGGATAGAACGCTTTTCGTCACCGTCGGTCCAGTCCTGAAGATGGTGTTTCTTCCCGGACGGAACACTCCATTGTAATAATTGTCTCGCTTAGGGAAAATGGAAGCTGTTATAATTGAACGCGCGGAACGGAGGTAGTATAGTCATTGCTGCGGCCCTAACTAAGTTATCAGTGTACACCTATAGGCAAAAAAGGGGGGTTCCGGGCTTACAATCATTCCAAGCATTCCGAGGTAGAATTATCCCTGCGTCACGACCAAGAGAAGATGGGCTCCCAACAATGTGGGTCCTCGTGAGATGCTGTCGGTTCTCTGGTGTGATTTGGGAGGGTTTGAAGAATGGGCGTCATCTGGAGCAGAAAATCCACCATGCTTATGAATTATACGAAGTGATACAAATACAGTGAAAGAGCGCAGTGTGAACAAAATGAGCAATACTATAAGACTAACGTTAGCACAACGACAGGTTCAATAAGCGGAGAACTCACATTTAGTCCAACAAGGCCGTCCTCCCGCCTCCCCCTCCTCCCAGAGTAGAATCCACCGTTCCACCCCAAAACTCGAACTCCCTATCGTCTCCCCCCAACCATCCCAATTCGCGCAGCTAATTGCCTCGCGTGTAACACCCTCATGCGCCTCGACCTCCATAACACCATTCCCACACCCACGCACACAAACAACAAATTTACAGCTACGAACTCGAAAAAGTCGGCCCGCTCGGTCGAGACGACACGCCCGCATGATTCCCAGACCAGAACCGTGCCTTCACCAGTACTCTCATCGGGGGAGAAAGGGGAGGGAGGATCATCGTGGTGTGAAGGTGGACGTTGTGCGTAGTGTGGTCTCGGGTTCGTTGTATGATCGTCGTTGGATGTGTCAGTATTAGAACCGGAATCGGGTACGTCGGAAGTGATGTTTCGACAGTGCACCAGGCGTCTGTTGCCGAATGGCTGGCAGAATGGTTGGTGTAACTGGAAGACTCGCCAGGTGAGCTTTGGCGATGGTACGGGGTAGAGAGACGTACCGCTTCGTCTGGACACCGTTCGCAAATGCCGTAGGATATACACACGAGGTTTCGTGTCGTGTTATTGGCAGACTGTGCAATACATATTGTGAAGATGGACAGTAAGAGAAATCTAGATATTTACATGAGTACAGGTGCAAATGACAACAACGGATAACTCACATTAGACGTGGTAGCATGGGACGCAGTGCAAGAGGGGGCGTGGGAACAAGGCAGCAATGATATGATGAGGGATTCTGCACAACTTACATCTCAGCACCCTTCGACCATGTCGCGGAAAACAACCATCGTAGAGGACGAGTTCGACGACGACACAGATCTCCCACTCCCCACACACCCACTCCCTCTTCCCAACACAGGCACCCGCGGGCCTCTTCTCGAACAGCTGAACTACACTGGTGACCTTAGTTCCGACAACGATACCGACACGGGATATCCACGCGCTGGACCTGCATCTCCACCTCGCCCCGGTACGACTGCCACTTCCGTGGGAGCACCGACGGTGGACAGCAGCACTTACAAGACGTTCGTTCCCCTTTATCTCTGACTCCATACCCCAACAGTCAATGACTTTTGCGGTTCTTTTCTTCCATATTTCTTATCATGTGTGATGGGCATCCGCTCTCCTCCTACTGGTACATCCGGTGTGACGAATTGTGGGGGATATAGCTGGACGTGTATATATCCTATCTATCTGGATGCGAAGCGCCCATACGGCACAGGTCAGCGAAGGGTCGAGAGGGCCAAGAGTCTTTGGTGGCCGCTGAGCAAGGACATCGCTGACGCTGCAAATCGGCTGGGACTTGGCACGTTGCATGAGGTGACTAAATCCCATCCGCGCGATTGGGAAAATCCCGGACGGGTGAGGGTACAGTGGAAGAAGGATGGGCGGTTGGTGAATCCTATGATCAAGAGCAGTATGTTGTTCCTTCTACTGTTTCCATCCCGATGCGGTGTTGATATTCTCCGCGTTGTCCCGTTTTAGAGAAACAGCTGCTTGAGACCATCTGCTTCACAATTCAACGCCTCAAACCCGAAAATATTCCCAAACCACCCTACAACCTCGCACCACAGCAGGAATCATCTCCCCCCGTCGCCAAATCCGCTGGCGGCTCCGCCTCGAATTCAAATCCAACAACCACCGTCTCAACTACCAGTGGCAAGGGCAAACAACCTGCCTCGAGCTCAACCAAATCCAAGCCTTCCACAACTCAGAGTAGCAGTAGTGACCACCGGAATCAGAAAGGCGGCAGACGATTACCCGTCCCCCCAGAACCCCTCCCTCCTCTGACGAATCGTGTTTCGGCGTATTCACCGGCGATTTCGACTGGGATTCTTGTCGAGGCTGTGAAAGCCGGGATGAACAACCCTGAGCCGGGGTTGTTACCTGGTACGAGTGGAGGTGGTAACATGGGGAAGGGAAAGAGAAAGGTTGTAAGGGTGCGTGGATGAAAGGGGTGGAGAGGGATTGAAAGTTGAAGGATATGTATGATTAATATAATCTCGTGGTCATTATTTTGTGAGGTGTTACGCTTGCAATCTTTGGCGCATGAACTAGCAAGAGTCTCTCTTATTGTGGTATAAGGGAGTCGTGAATGGGTTCTAAGTGGTTTCATGGCTTTTGCTTGCCACCTTGTATAGCACCACACAACGGACAACGAGAACTTCTGCTAAAGTTGGGGGATTCATGGATTCCGAGTCCTTAGGTGACGAAAGTTGACATTCCTCGAGGATCTCTCCGACTATGCTATGGTTATCTCTTTCGAGTTTGTTTACAGGCGTTGGTGCTACGCCAAGGCAGCCCGAGTCTGCTGAGCACTCGGGAGCTCACGGTGCAAACGGGAATCATAAGGCGCTGTGATTTCTTGCTGCTTGACCACAACCCGCGTCCGCGACCTCATCCTACGTAGCACAACTCCTATCATAAACTTGAAATGGGCGTTTGCCTAATTGAGGTCCACCGTTGGTTGAGACTTCCTTGAGGTGGTGTTAATTGTTTTTTGTATTGCTGCCGCTAGACGCCAACCCTTCTACAACTTCTTCGATCCTGAAGCGCCGATCCTTGATGACAAGTCACAAAGCATTTCACCCTTTCTGAATGAATGGGCAATTACAGCATATGCGCTATATTTACCTGCACCAGAATCAGGACAAATTGCAGCTACTTGCAGTGAGTGCCATTATCTTTTATATCCATTGATCCCTGGGCTCACAACGTACACCATTATCATAGGCACATTCCAGAGAACTCGTGCTGTCGGCCCACCTCTCTCAATTTATTGCCATTCTACAGGGTATGCCTTGAAGAACAACCACAAAGGGTTTGTCTCATTTCCCCCTGGATGAATAACGGGAATATTTGTGGTTATGAAGAGGAGAGCTCAGGGTGTATAGCGAAGGGTGCTAGCGTCTGTCTGGCAGTGAGATGACTGCAAGTCAAAACGAGATAGAGAGCAGAGGGCGAGGAGAGAGCAGAGGGGTTAAGTTAGTCGTATTCATCATACCCACTAGAACGTTTTATACTACCTATCTTCGAGGTCCGAGCCTGCAGGACCTGGGCTATCCCCACAGATATTGCATCCCAAGATTCTGGACAAATTTCTCTGAAACTTTGAAATATAAAAACCTTTCTGACCATGCGTACAAATCCATTGCCAGCAAGCGTGGGAATACTTTCTGCTTCAGACATAGACTCACAAAATGCGGATGAAACCACATCCCCTCAGCGCATAGCAACTGCTCCAGTATATAATACAAAGATAAATCTAATATCAAAATTATTGGACCATCATGGATCCTTGTAGTGTATATCGTAATCATGAACCGGCATTGGACGTCTCAAAGACCAATTACCGAGAATGCGTCGGTGAGATCATGGCCATGCTAAGCCAATCAAGACCCAGCAAACCGCTCACTCCGTTGCATCGGCATCTGCACCCGTACTACCACTACCATTATCCTCACTACCCTCGTTTTCCTCTTCTTCCACCTCCGTTTGCACCTGCATTTGCATTCTGAATACCTCCGGCAACTCGTCGACGGACATGTAGGACGGCTGTTCCATCGCACGCAATAGGAACACGTCCTCCCTGCATCACAAAAATTTCAACACTCAGCCTGTGGTGATACACTGGACCACGAACTCACTTAGGTGCCTCGTGGCTGCTCCACAACTCCGGTACGACCTCCCACAGGAGATGTCTCCACATCGTCCCGAAATCGAATGAGTACCACCACGAGTCATATTTATCAGTGAAACGCGTCAAAAAGGGTGATACGTAGTCCACCCCCATGTCTTCCTCTCCATCCTCCCCGCCCTTCCCCTTCTCTCTGCCTTTTTCGGAGTCGTGGAACTGAAACTTTTCTTTGAACCGGGAGCTGTGAGAGCCCCATAAAGATTTGGATTGCTCTTGGATCCATTGGGAGTATTTCTTGAATTTGAGGTTGTACGCGAGGGGGAGATATGGGTCCCGGACTCCTGGAGGTGGAGGCGCTCGCAGGTGTAGATGGGACGCTGGGGGTGATGAGCGCGGTTGGTATTGGGAACGTAATTGGGTTGGCGGTTGGGAGCGGGGGTGAAAATGGGTAGGTGAGGCGGAGGCGCCGGCTTGGATGAGGGAAAGCCAGATGAGGATGAGAACGAGGAGAGATTGAAGTAGTGTGTGTAGAAGGCGGGCGTGCATCGTCACTAGCTGCGTTTACGGTAGGATGTTGTGTGCGTCGGGCGTCAAGCCTTCGAAGCTGGATTAGAGAGTTGAGTGTTAGGATGTGAGATGGTGTGAGTAGAGTTGTCTGGTGGAGTTGACGCGAGATGAAACAACTCCAGGCGCTATCTCCGACAAGCGCGAGAAGAACAGAGAACACTGGACTGCACCACAGCCCCACACAGGTTAGTTGTTCGGCTCAGGGTTGGACGGAGGGTTGTGACTGGGGTGTACTCTGTTGATCAAGTCTCAGGTTATGGTAGGGATAGGAGAAGAGGATCATTGATCAGACATTGTAAGGACATTTGGTGGTTGCACACCGCACAGGAATAATCCACATCTACATAACAGCGCTGGCCTTGACCCAGTCAACATTACGTCACTTGTCCAACATTCAGCTAATAGTACCGCGCCTGTAGATACCAGATCCTGATATTAGAAGCTACATGCTTCATATGGACACTGAGATGCCCACGCGTTATAAAACACAGCAACGAGAGCGCGAAATGACCAAAGAAGAAAAAATAAGGCATTTGGATCGATTAAAACAAGATACGGTCACACGAGGTCCCCGGAAGTGCATAAAATCATTTTCCTGAGGTGACTTCTCATAGATACCAGTAGGGGTGCCGAAGTTCGGTTCTGAACTTCGGTTCGAACCTGAACCTCCTGAACTGAACGTGAAAGTTCAGTTCAGTTCGAGTTCAGGTTCACGGGCTGAGGCGACGTTCGGTTCACGGTTCAGCAAAATGCTGAGGGTGTGAACGCGTTCGAACGCGTTCGAACGCGTCCGAACACAGCCAAATAGCCCAAAGTTCTTGGGCTCGAGAGTATAGCACAAGGTGTGAATTTATGTCCAATTTAGGAAGCGTGGGATTTTCCGGATAACATGGCCACGTCAGCGTCTTTTTTTTCCCCCTCTCTGAACATTCACCTCAACACTTAAGACTCACGATGTCCGACAATAACTGTGCACTTAATTCTGATGGAACCCTCAAGGACCCATCAGAGATTGAGTGG
>JAEUWJ010000783.1:0-75899 GCA_018524395.1 Podaxis carcinomalis
GAATCCGATTCTCGAAACTTCCTCCATATTCATCCGTTCTCACGTTACTATTGGGGCTCAAGAACGAGGACAACAAGTATCCATGCGCCGAATGGATTTCAATAACGTCAAATCCAGCCTTCACTGCTCTGACGGCTGCATCCTTGAAGGCCTGTACGACCTTCTTAATTCCTTCCTTGGTCAGCTCCTTCGGTTGAGGAAAGTCCCTGTTGAAAGGTTTCGTGCTGGGTGCCCATACGTCGTCTGGCCATCCGCGTTCGCGTGGATTTGCAGAGGCTGTAGATGGGCCGGAAACCCAGGGGGCGAATGTGGATGCTTTGCGACCTGCGTGGGCAAGTTGGATTGCGATTTTCTGGGATTGGGAGTGTGCGAATTCGACTAGTTTGGAGAGTGGTTCAATGTGCGCGTCAGACCAGAGACCCACGTCTTCTGGGCTGACACGGCCCTCAGGGAGAACAGCGGCTGCTTCGACAAAGGAAAGACCTGGACCGCGAGATATGATTCCGCCAACTGAAAATAAACGATGGGTACGAGGAAGGAAGAGGATGAGAGGGAAGAGGGAACGTACGGTGAGCCATATGCCATGGGGTCACAATCCCGTTTTCAGAAGAATACTGGCACAAAGGGGATAGCTGTGATGAAACCAAGGTCATTAGTTTCTCCTGTTATAACAATGATTAGGAAATACTCAACGAAGATACGGTTGTGAAACTCGAGGCCACGAATCTTGATGGGCTGAAAGAGCGTCGGTATGGGTTTACCGCTGGGTTGGGGATTGACTGCACTTCCGGCGACGGGTGTTTGGTGGGGTGTGAAGAACGGAACACCAGGGGCTGGATCATTGAATTCACGGGCCTGCGTCATCTCTGAATGCGGCATAGTAGCTGAGGTGGGTAGGAGTTGAGGTGAAAGAGGGCGTTATCGGCAATTCTTAAAGAAATATCCAGTTCTCGTCCTGAACCCGAACCTGTTTATATACTCGAGCATGATATCGTCATCCTTATCCAACGGCTAGCCATGCTGACTTCGTGTTACAGATCCACCGATAATTGGATGACAAATGCCATTGCTGGAATATCTTGAGTGAAACGTGTGATTAAACAAAGTCCGGGAGGTTTCTAACAGATTCGATGGACATTTTGGCACTGTAGATTTGTCAGCAGGTGCATCGTTTTGTGGTGGCGCCACGGCAAGAAATTTTGAGGAGTGATGAGGTCAAAATGGGCGAAAGCTATCGGAACCGGGTTATCCTCTAGCCAGTTGAAAGGCACTGTAATTCGACAACGATGGAAGCTCAACTTATTGTGTACAACCCAGTTCGAGAAACACACCTGCCCTGGGTTCTCACTCGCACGGAATTCAGGGTCCAACATACTCAGATACATAAACCTGTGATAATTGAGTTGGTGAAGAGCGGAAGCTACTGGGACTAGGCTATTGGGAATTCGTCGCGAACGCCGATGGTGATGTCACGAAGGCCCTATTGTTTTCTGAGTTGTGGGAAGAGTTCAATGTTGCAATACTCGGATTCAAGGTGCTCATTTGTGGCTTACTTGATTTTTTTTTCTGTAGATCTCTACAGAGTCGGAGAAGCCTAGCCTTCGGCCCACAACATGCTTGCTTAATGGCATGTCGCGCTCAGAGTAGTTCGTCCTAGTACGAGAATGCGGCCCCAGCGAATCAGTGATTCGGGCTCAGTCGGACGAAACACATTCAAACAATAAGTTTGCGAGACCAGTTAAACCATTAATCACGCACGAATGAGACCGGTTAAGTATGGTGGTGAGTCATCAACAGGTGTGACTAATTCCCTATAGAACTTCGTTTCCGAGATCTGCTCAGGCGAGGTGTTTCTTATACATAACTCCATCAACCGCGCCATCCACCCAACTTCACGATGCAACGCCCGCCCGCAACCCTCCTCAGGTCTACAAAAACCCCGAGACTCCAGAGATGAGAACATAGGGATGAGAACATACCACTTCTGGACCCCCCCCCCCCCCCCGATCCCTCGGGAGCTGCCCAGTTGCAAAGTAACGCCTATCTTTTCTTTGGTTTGTTTGTCGACATCTTCCCGGTCCTGTATCTCAGGGCGCTGCCGCGGTTTTCGCTCGTTTGGACAGTTCGTCACTTCATTCCTCTTGCAAGATACATTCCATAGGACAAAAGACGAATGGGACATTGATGGGAGATCATGCCTTGGCTGAACCGCAGCATGCACTGCGAAAGGGTTGACATTCTGAAACCCAGTATTTTGGTGCATGCTTCTTATAGGTATTTATCTCGACTGTTGGATAATGTACCAGTGCCTGGTCACAGATTTCTGTGTTTGAACAAAGTGGTTTCCAGGAAGAATCATTGTGTTGTGGACGGCTTCTCCCGGGTTTAATTAGCAGCGAGCGACTCAAAAGGTTGATTGCTCATTCATAACCCTTCCATCCAGCACAAATCCCGAGTCATTTTTACACAAAGGCTTCCCTTCTCGTCGCCTATAATAATACAGCCCTCTGAAATGGGGCGCCGATTCATGTGACAGCGCATGCATCGCTTGTTCTTGTGCAACTGATAGTCAACAGACTATTCTACCCACTTGCTTCATGCACGGTCACTCTACCTTCAACTAAAGGTCCCTCACCAGAAAAAACAGTCCATGTTTACACTTGCCTAGTGGTGTTATCTGGTGTTTATCCTCGCAGCAATACCCGAAGATCCAGTTGGCGCCTATGTCAATCACGCTGACTCTCCTGGAGGGCCGCTTAACTATGAAGCGGTATTTGGGCACCAGTCATTTGCTCCTCGGCAGCTTGCATGCAACACATTAACAACAGTATTACAGAAAGAAAAGCAATACTCACCTTTCTCGTTGATGAACCTTGTGTATGCACCAATAAACTTGATCACCTGGTCCGCCGTGGTGATTCCCCTTTTCAGGGGTAAGGCACAAGCAGCGTGGTGCATCAGCTCCCACGATCTGACAACTCAAGCTACTCAAGTCTTTGAGCGGTTCGTTGATATAACATCAGGCGCAACCCAGGAATCGGAGATCGGGAATCATTGATCCTCTTTGTCCTCTCTCGGCGTCACAGACGAGATCTAGGGAGGATAGCCTTCTTAGTGAACTGCGTGGATAAGTTCCCAAGAGCCCAGCACGTGCTGCTGCACTGATACTTTCGCGTAGAAGCTTCCCGAGAAACTGGACAAGTAGAGACAACAAGGGCGGTGAAAAGGGCGAACATATTTATGGAACTTAACCTATCATGCCAGCTTTATCTGCCATACAAGTTCGCCTGAAACCAGAAGAATAAACAGCTGACCTCATAGGCAACAGCATCCATATTTCAAGTTCTCAAGTTCCCATCCCCGGGTTTCGCCAAGCACTGAAAGCCCAAATCGAATTGCAACCCATTCGCAATACATTGATATCATAAGTACAAGAGTAGAAGACAAAGTAGAGGCACTGTGCACGTCGACTACCATCTAGACATGTCCATGGGCGTGAAGCAGCTGTAAGCGAGAAAGAGTATAAATAACTGATGTCAATGGCGGAGAAAGTACAAGAAGCTGAAACTGGGGAGGAGATACAGTTCACGAGGGTATACAAGTATATTGTCCAACACTGGCTCATCCAACACGCGATCAGTTAGCCACAATTACCTCAGACACCTCATCTGCCCTCGGCACGTCCACCTTACCCTTCTCATTCATAACCGCACCGTCTGTACTCGCACTAATGCCCATCTCTTCACATCCCTTCACCTCCTCCTCCCACAATCCCAGCGTGTCCTTGGGTATCCATACGATTCTTTGCGGTCGCGAGATCGCAGGATGTGCAAATCCGAACTCGTCTTCCTCAAGCTTCTGCCTTGCAGCTGCATCTTGTGCAGGGGCACTCTGTTCTGGCTGCTTGGCCTTGTCGGAAGTCCTGTCATCGACACCGGCATAATCGACGTCGACGTCAGCGTCGCGATCTTGCTTGGTAACGTCGTTGGTACTGCTCCCAGATGTACTACTACCCTTCGTTCCATCTTGGTACTCAGAGACACCTTCGACAGGGGAATGTGTTTTGTCCTTCAAACTCAACGGAAGCGCGTACAAAAGCGGCCCATACGAGTTGTTGATAACGGCGTGGAAGCCTGCTGTGATGACGATGAGGACTACCATGAGAGCACCCTGAGGAACAGCAGACGCGTGTTTGTTCCCGTCTCGAGCAAGGAAGAAAAGGGCACACAAACAAATCTAGCCCCGCTGTTAGGTTTGATTCTTTCCTTTCAAATCTCGACTCGAACCCACCTGCTCGATGTATAGACCGACAAAGACGTGCTGAATAGCCTTGGGGAAAAACAATCCTCCAGTGTCGCTAGCAGGGCTTTGTTCGTACACCCACAAAAACATATATTTGTAGAGCTGGTAGAAGGCGAAGAAAGTGGCACATGCCAAACCATTGATGACCGGAGAGATGGTTGAGTAGGCGAGAGCTGGAAATGGAGAGTAAGGATGGGAAGGTCAGCGAGGTAACGAGGAAACAACTTACTGATGACAGAGAGGAGGGTGATGCTGGGGAACACTGTGCCCCACGCAACACGCGGCAAAACGTATTTGATAGTGTACACCGACCTTGGGGTGCTTCCCAAGATGAACAACTTGACGTAGTAGATGATCAATGATACAATTCGCAAGAATCCACTCGCGGTACCAGAGAGACCTTGCAAAATGACGTAGGTTAAGAAGAAAGTGGATGCTTTGGGGAGTTGAGTGGCAAGGATGTTGGGCACTGATGTCGGGTTTGTGGTGAGGTCTTGGAGAGCGGCGATGATACCGGAACTGATGGTGACAATAAGGAACGAGTGCTATTGGCGGATGTGTCAAGCATCGCCGTTACTTGGACGGAAAAAATAACTTACAACGACTAGGAAACTAAAATATCTTGTCATCAGGGACAGCTCGAGACCTGTGTATTTAGGGATTCCCTCGAATCGTGCGAGCAGCCTCAAGACGATCGGAAGGAGCGCCATAAGAATAGCGAGCATTACCGGTGGAAGAATACCCTGTAGAAGTCTTTTAGTCGTCATTCATTAGAGAAGCGGGAGGGGACGTACGGAGATAATGCCAATCACAGGATCAGGTAAATCGCATATCCAGGAAAGCCATGTGTATTGCAGACACAAACTCGGAACGTTGGAGACAGCACCAACGAAGGCGACTAGAGAAGGGGGTGAACAAGACGAAACCTGCCTCCACAATACAGAAGCTCACCAGGGAATGACCAAAAGATAATCAAGCCGGCTGTAATGGCGTAACTAATCGCCACCCGAACCTACAACAGACGGTTTAGCGTGCTGTTGCTACAGTCTTGATCAGTCTTACTTTCTGTTCATATGGGTTCAGGTTCAGGTTGGCCCATATGACATCCCGAGGGCTAACTTCATTATGCTTGCTGGCTGCTCCAAAGGCTCAGACTGTGTTACAGCCGAAGATCGAAAACACGCACTCATACGGTAAGGTTCGTGATGGGCCAACACTTGTGTAGCGAGATGTGCGCCGATTTGTTTATTGAATGTAATGAAGGCACTGTTCAAAGGGGGGTATTTCGAGTCTCCGTAACCGGAGATTCGACCAGCGACTTTCCCTTTGATTGCGGCGGTGGTATTCTTCAGAGCGCCAGTAGTCTCTTTCACGACATCAATGGGATTGAAGCCTAGACGGGTATTAAAACAGCGAGACAACTTATGCGAAATCATAAACCCACTCTTTTTGTTGGACTCCTCGCTTCTGCGGTCTTGGTTGGCAACCTGATCTTCCTGCTCGCCCGAAGCTGCGTCTTCATCTCGAATAACAGTTCGGGCTTCCTCCAAAAGCTTGTTGCATTCCTTGATCTCCTCCCTAGCCCACTCAATAGTATCGACCTTCTTTCCAGTGAAAGGTAGGAAACCAAGACGATGCGTGGGCCGCTGGTCGCGAGGAACGATGGAAGTTGCGGTTTCAAGGTCGATAAGTGCAGCCTCGGGATCTGCGTTCTTCTTCGCCTTTGCTTCCTCTTCTGTTGCTTCTTTGGCACCTTTCTTGCTCTGCTCCTTCAAACGCAACTTTGCTGCAGTACGTAAGAGGGCAGTCTCCGCGGACTCGAGCTTTGTGCAAGCAGCGAGGCGACGGTCATAGAGGTCCGGCAGCTCTTTAAGGTTGCGGTTGACCCAAATCTTCTTGACACCTCCCGGGAGGTCTTCAAAGAGCTTGAGTAACGAGCGCTGATTGAGATATCCGGCGGGAACACCCGTAATAAGGACCGTATTGGCCTGCAACAACTTGGCGTGGTTCGGTTCAATGAGATGTTGTTGGCGCGTGGTAATAAAATGGCGCATCTCTTTATGGATGTTGTAGAATATCCAAACTAGCCCCAGTGTCAATTCCATCCACAATAGATGTGTTGTCATAAAAGTAGAACCAGACTCACACGTGAAGAACCAGGCCAAAATTAAATGAGCAGCATATCGCACCTGCTGATTCGGTCCGATATTACCGTATGTTAGCTTATCGAGACTGTCTTTGCCAGGAACGGAGGTGTTAACAGTCGTAACGGGGAGCAAAACGGCCCATGAGATGAACCAGATGGGCAAAAGGATTTTGACCATCATACGGAGGAAGCGCACGAAGAAGTATGCATCCATGCCGTTTGTGTGCTTGATACGACGATAGTCGGCGCGCCAAATCGCTAGCGGCCATAGGAATATACTGCTAGAAAGCGGTTGTGCGCGTTTTCTGCCAAGATGTTAGTCAAAGCTTTGCTGTAGAAGGAAAATAGAAACGAACGAGGGCGCGGGAGCGTAAGTGCGTGGCTCATATATCGACTTGAAATAAGGTCGAAGAAGTGTGAAGACGCCAAGTTCTGCTCCAAAGACGATGGCATTGAATACGAGTGCAGTAACGAAAGACTTTGCAGAGGCGGAAGTCGCCTGCTCCCGTAGACTTGACGGTTCGGACCTGGAAAGCACATTCAGCCAAGGCCGCAAAGGATACTAGGGAAGAGCGTACGACATGGTGGAAGAATGCAGGAGGGGAGCGAGTTGAAGCGGGTATCGTTGCGGTACCGTTTTATGAAAAAGAGCGTTGACGTCAGGTTCATTGCCATTATCCATCCTTTCCCCATTTGGATTATCTGTCCCGGTCGTCGCTAATCAAATCTCCCCGATCCCATTGCTCCATCCTCCGGTCATCCGTCGATGCTCTCACAGCCTTCTCTTTCCATCAGTACTTTCTGCCAAAAAACATCCACACGTTCCCCGAATATGGTACTCACCAATAAATATTCTTCCAACTTTTTCGGCTTAACGCCAGAACCCTGAATTCTGCAAGTCCCGCGTTCCGAGATAGCTCGACCTGCTCGCCTCGCCCTTGGTTCCCTTCAATCAATCAACCACAAAGAGCTTTCTTCCATGCTTATGTTGATCACCTGTCCAATCCTCACGACATTTGTGCACAGCCCGGGGCACATCGGGTCAATGTCCAGCCAGCAGGTCAAAAAGTCCATCTAAAGGCTTTACTTTCCGAGTCTTTTTTTCCCGTCCCATTATTTGGCCGGCTGCCACCGCCCCTCTATTTGCCGTACCTCATCTCCAACTTATCATACTCATCAACATTGTCCCCCAAGTCCTGACCCACCTTGAATCATCAGTTCACCTACCCTCAACAGTTTGCCATGCCTAACTTGACAGGAAACTGAATTTACGTCAACCGATCTTTCTTCTAGCATCACGTGTAATATTGCTCCGAACAACCCATGCCGCATTTACAACCGGAAGAAGCTCCAGCTATGATTGCCTGTACTAAAGTCTAAAGCTGCCTTCTTGTCTGATCCATCCCCATACACACTCATCTTGTGAGTAAATATTCTCACTGCCTCCTAGTAAAACAACAGATAATACCCTATGACTGCTTGGGGCGACTCCCCAGCAACAATCAGTCAAGGAGTGGCAAGCTCCACCTGAACATCGCGTCGGAAGAAAAGAAAACAACTCCAATTCGTTAAGGGCTTCGCCGGGATTCGAACCTGGGCCCCTTAAACGCTTGGAGACCCAAAGTAAGTATCGTACTTCTAGACTACGAAGCCGACAAACGACTAAGACACTCTGTTCCCGCGGCCTTCAGCACTTTTGAGTACACCCTACTCACCTGCTAACCGGCTTTGTGTTATTGACTCTAAATTACGCAGTTTTTCGGGATTGCACCTTGGAGTAAATGAAATGTGAACCCATATATGTCCTATCACGCCAAATTATTAGTCCAGCAAGTTCTGGCTAAGCTGGAGGAAACACAACTCAAAAGACGAGAGCAAAGTAAGAACATAGCACCAAAAAGTCAAAACATAGCATCCATCTTAGGATTTGAATATTCGCAATAACCTTGCCTCAGTAACAATCCTCGTACGACACAACGGACACTCTTTCGAACTCGCCATAACCAACTCCGAGCAAGCTCGACACATCGCCAAATGCCTTTGCAAATATCCAATTTTAGCAACCGGCCAGGTCATTCACAGGAAGCAGCAAGGGAGCATACGTACCCACAATCAACGATCGCAATGTTCGCCTCTTCATCTTGACAAATCACGCACAACCCGGAGCGCTCCAAAGTAGACACCATTGTAGGTTTCTGTGGTGTCGTCTTTGGAGGTGTGCCTGGAGTCGATGTCGACCCTGATACAGGCGGCTCATTTCCTTGTCCACTCTGCTGGACATCACTCGTATCCTCATCCTCATCATCAGTCATCTCAACCTCAACGTCCATCATATCATCTTCACTATCCGGTGCGTCTTCTACCCTCGCTCTCTGTCGTTCCCTTTTCATCTTCTTCAGCCGCTCCTCCTCCTCTCTCCTCCGCCTCTCTTCCTGCTCCCTCCTAATCGCCTCCTCTCTCTCCCTCCGCCGCTCCTCCTCTTCCAGTCTCTCTGCCTCCTCGACCATCCTCTGCCGTTCCCGTTCTCTCTTCTCGTCCTCAATCAAGGTCATAACTTTCTTTACCAGCTCACTCTTTTCTAATATCATCGATGCGTTTACATGATTTGTAAACAATATGTTCTTCAACACACTGATGGGCAGTGCCGCCACTGATGCCTGAGTCATGACCAACAATTGATCGAGGGTCGGTAGCGGTGTTGTAGGAGGAGGCGGCGGAGGCGGCGGAGGCTGTGAAGGCGTCGAAGTTGTACGCTGTCGTTGAGACGTAGGCGGAGGAGAAGAATGTGAGTGCGACCGCGTGGAGGGGCGATGTGCGTAAGCAGTATTGGGTCGGGGTGGAGGCCTAGGCCGAGTTTCTTGTGGAGGTGGTGGCGGCGGCGGCGCCTGGTCCTGAGGGAAGGATGGACGATATGGTGGTACATTATAGTATTGTTGAGAGTGATTATACGGTTGGTATGGAGGAGTATGGTGACCATAGGGTGGCTGCTGGGGTGGCGGTTGAGCTCCAAATTGTGGCGGATAGTGGTAGTGAGTGTAAGACGGTGGAACTTGAGGCTGAGGGAAACGTGGGTGTGGCTGATTGTGTGGATCTTCCGTGGTAGTGCCCGGCCGGGGATAATGTGATCCGGGCTGTGTCTGGGGGCGGGGAGGCACAGGAGGGGGAGAGTTAGTAGGATTCGATCGCGAGAAGAACCCGCGTGGTCTGGTTCCTGCATAAGGATTGGGTACTTTATGTTTGCGGTAATAATCCTAAGCCATTTGTCAGGGACGATAAGCAGTCATCAGCATCGACTGCACCTACTTCTTTCGACTGGGGGAGGCATCCATTTGGTTCCTATAAGACGATCAGTCACATTGCTGCGGGCAGAAAGGTTGGATTACGCACTCTAGCGCGCATGATAGCTTCCACAATGTCTCCCTTTTCTACCGCTCGGCTGATATCAATGCCATATGCATTAGCGTATGACTTGAGCTTGCTTAGCGACATTCCCCGTAACTGGCCAGCGCCAGATGCAGTCACTAGATTCTTGCGGTTAGCTAGTCGTAGAAACTGATGGGCCGAAGCGTACTATTCAATAGCTCAATGCAATTTGCGCAAACGTGCACAGGATCATAACCTCTATCAGGCCCAGGGCGCGGCATAAGAGCCTGAAAGTCCGAACATGAATGACAATACAGGTATCCTATATGCTACATCGTTAGTGTAAATGAAGAAAATGACACAGCAATAACGTACCGCAATGGTTACACCTCCTCGACCTTGAAAATAGAATATTGAATTCCTTGTTGCACTTCCTACACGCATCACCCGAATCAGAGGTAGGCGGGGGTCCGCTTAGGAGTGGGATGCCATGCACAGCGGCCATTCCCTTTTCCAACGAGAGAAATTTAATGTCGCACTTCCGAGTGCGATGGTGGTGGTATAGGATGAAGAAGAAAGAAGAGAGTAGATGTCTGAGTAATGTAGGATAGATGATGAATGCGAGCGAATGTGCTAGAGCTTTGGCATTAATGCACACCACGTGATCATCGGGGGTTGGCCCCGTTCAACCCACGTGGTGTATTTTCCTCAAGCTACATGGTCGTGATGCCAAATTCCCTGAAGGCGAGAGTGTGAATGACGTTGCCCGAAGAGTTGAAGAAGGTAGTGCATTCTCCCTCATGTGTTCGATAGGAGGGGAATGAAGGTCCTTATGATGTCAAAGCACCGCCTCCTCTTCAGGTTCACTCACATTCAGCAATTTCGATCACTTGGCTACTCTGGTGCGTTTTGAGATATTATCCAATCTAGGACAGAGTATTAATTATCTCTTAGCCTACAACCTCTACCTCTGAGCACGAAGAGGCCCGCGAAATATTTCGCCGGGGTCGAAACAAGCGCCTGAGCTCCTGTCGCAAGTTAGTAGTTCAAAGCGCATGGTGAAGATACCCAACGAATTTAATTGCAGTATAAATGGTGTATCTATGCCTACCAACGATCTAATTGAACTTCTCAAGTTGTAATCAGCGACCTAACCTCTCAGGTATGATCTCACCAACTGTATCTTGCGCTTACAAGATCGCTTCGATGACCCTGGACAACGCCCGCACCCTTCTCAATGCATGCACTCCAAGCAACGGGCCCTTCTGATTGCGTCGGCAATTCACATTGCCACCAGGAAACGAGCGCATGTATTCGTTTTTTCTGGTCTCTCTGCGCTCCCTGAGGTACACCCGTAGTCCTGGGTCTCCGTCCGGCACCATCCTGGACGATATCCATCAATGATAATCATTGCATGGTTGCATAACCGGATGCGTCCGCTGGGAACGGCGAGAGAAGTCCCATTCCCATATTATGTTCGCCAGAAGCTGTCAGTCTTATTTCGGATGCTATATGCTAATTATTATTTTGAAGTCTGACGCCTTTAAGCAACTGTGGCCCTGACTGGCCAAAGAGATGATCAACATGCCGCTCCCATGTCAAGGACCGACGCTCCGATGACGGTGACATGAACATGGTGTTGATAAACATAAACCCTGACGGCGTCGAGCGGTCCAGCTTTATGACACCGTTCTAAAAATAAATATTCAGTTTGAGGCGTTCGGCACAATGGCTATGCGAGGAAAGGATTCCTATTGAAAATGTTATCACGACAGTCTGGCTACACACATCTGGTTCTAGAGAGCAATGATCTCATCGGCTGGGAAAGCCAGTAAATGACAAAGTTCTGTACACATATTGTCCATAATACTTCAAACGAGTGACCAGGTCTTTAGTGCTCGATGGAGCCACCGAAGAGCCCTGATATTTACAGCCATTGAGTCACATCTAACGAATTTGACAGAAGAGCACTCACAGTATTTAGACGCGTACTTCACCGTAATTGGTGCACTTCCAGGGACACAGCTAGCGGGCGGTTGGCCGAGTTTAGTGTCAGTCCTGTAAATGCTATCGGCCAATTTCCCGGAACCAATGTTGGTAAGATAAACCCAGTCAATATCCTGGCTGCCAGTGGGCGCAGCGAAACCAGAGGAGCGGGCAGCAACAACATAGGCATCTGGGTTGCCTGCAGTGGCGCCTGAGGAGGTAAAATCCCATTCGGGGTTGACACCGCTTCCGGTGATCGGGTTGGTGACGTAGTAATGGTACCCTAGAATGGGTCGTAATCAGTTCCCATCTTATGCAGCAGCTGGAGAGACAGGGTATCGACTCACCAAGGAATGCAGGGTTCTTGAGCATGTGAAGACCCCCAATGACGTTCTGAGGGGTTAGGTTGGGTGGTGCTACTTTCCAAAGAGCAATGGCTGCATCTGTGATCTTGTCGAAGGCGGATGTACCAGCCAAGCAGGAAATGTCAAAAAGATCTGCAACGGCTCCGACATTGCTATTCAAGAAGTAGTCAGGTACACAGCTACGTCGATGACAAACGAGAGATACTGACGTATAAGTACCGGTACTGGAGCAGGTGTAGTTCTGGGTACCAATGCCCACAGCAACATAGGATAAACCACCGCTAGGAGTGGCGGCGTTAGGAGGGAGCTTCATCAAAGAAAGAGGATCTTTGACGGTGCATCCCGAACATTTAGCGGGTGAACCAGAGACAAGAAGGGATTGGATAGCGAGGACGGTGAAAGTAAGGATTGACAGCATTTTGCAACGAGAGGTTGGCTGGTGGCCGTAAGAAGTGAGTCGCTAGCTAAAACTCCTCAGCGCCTAGATGGCAGGTCAGTTCGTTGAAGCTACTAGATCAGCACCAGGAACATTTTATAGTCCACGCCAAGGGGATACCCGTATACCATTACGGAGAAATTGTGGTGATTCTCATCTTAACCGCCGCGCCGTTAGACCCCTGAGCGTTCTTGATGAAATGAATGAACTCTTGTCAATAGGATCTCAAGTGATGTAGTCCAGGGGGATATCATAAGGGGTATCCGATATCCTCATACAATGATGAGTAACAATGACAATCGTCGTCCCAGGTTGGATTTGCTAACCTTCAGGGCTACCGATCAATCATCAGTCAGGTTGCACATCCCTCAAAGACGAAGGAACAGAGGGAGAGGGCCATAGGGAGAATACGAGATTAGATTGCTCGATGTTTCTGTTCCATTCTTGGCGATCAATTGGAAGGTGATGCGTCTCCGGGTCGTGTTTCAAATCCGAACCTATCGTGTGGATACTTCCAAGTACGGCCAAAGTTCAACGTTCAACGTTCAACGACAGCGGCTGAACGTTTGAAGCTTTGTTCAGTATCACTTCCCAATCCCGGCGAATCATTCTTGATATGCACACCGTGACATGATCACTTACCGCTTCTATGACACCAATCAATGCAAGGGCAGGCAAGGGCATGCCCTAAGAGCAGAAATAGAGCCCATTAAGTTTACGATGACAAGGGAGAGTGGGATCGTCGGTCGCTAGGGTATCGAGGATTTTGGCACTAAGGCCTGCCTGGGTGGGGGAGGTCCCATATGTCCACCTTGAGTTACAAAAAAGATTCAAAACCACAGCATACTTCAACCCCTCTCAGCTTAACAGTAGGAAGTCCTCAATGCTGGTAAAGTCGGCTTTTAAGGGATCACAGACACATTGAATGCCGCGGACTGATATCACTGATATCCAAGCTTGTTTGGGCGCACCTATGTTTAGGGGCTGTCATGTTTAATTAAATGATGGACACTACGATGATTCATATCATGCATGGTCAACGTCCAGGCTTGCAACTACAGTCGTCTCCCATATAACCCATACCCCTTATAACCTGAATAGCCCATAGAAATTTCTTTCCAACTACATTCAAGTTCAAGCAATCAATTCTACTCTCCAGAAGTCCTCTTAACACTCGCCTTTATCAACATGCTTGCTCATGCTATCAGTGTCTTCTTCTTCCTCTTTTCGTTGTTGCAACTGCCATCCCTTGTGATGACAACGAATGCAATGTTGGGTCCAAGAGATACACCTCGTATGACTTCTTCAACGACGTGTTTACATGGAGCTTATCATAGGCTGAGTTGGTCAACTTCAGCCAGCTTCTTGGTCCCCTTGGTGTCCTCCTCAGCCCCATCACTGGTCTCATTAGATATATGTATTCCATCCTACACGTTATGGTGACCAAGAAGTAACGGGATATTTCTAGTAGTTACCTGTGACCCCATTTCCATCATTGGTGCTGGTGGCAATTCTTGCTCTGCTCACCGGTCTGCTGCAATAACAACCACTTCCTAAGTTTCAGATCTTCTCAAGGTCTACATATATGTTTGTAGAGCTGCCTCATTTCTGTCGGATGTACTCCCGTCAACATTAACTTGTAGTTCGACCTGTTCTTCGTGCATCAATGGTATGATGGCCTCCTTGCAGATTTTACAACTGAATGAGTTTTCATGATGTGGTTATTTCGTTTTGTTTTGGTGTGATGCTGCTGCTCATCTTTGTAAATCTCAATAAATCCTTGTATATTGCTCTGTCTACTAGAATCTCTGTTCCTCATTCAATGGTTTGACACAACAGTACAAAGTAGCCAGCGAGGCACCAATGTTAAAACCTGGTTAGAGCGGTCATTCGATTGATTATTCCCTGTATACGACCTAAGCCAAGCACCGTGCTTCGCTATGTTTTGGTGAGCTTGATGGATCAGACCATGCTCATTGAGGGCACCTTGCCGTCACCAACTATTCATCTTTGAGGTCTTAGCCAGGTTTAACCGTCAACTTCGCGTAGAAGTAGAAAGCTTGAAGGATACTAGTATTCTTGACTACTTCCCTCATAAAGACAATTAGCCTATGATTTGTCACTCATATAGCTATTTCAAATGGTCCTTTAGAAAAGTATATTTCCGAAAGTTTAATGATTTTTTTTTTCGGCGCAAATGGTAGGTCTCTTCAACAACCCATACTCTATCATAACCCATAGCTCGGCCCTTCCACCGAGAGCTATGGGTTAAGAGAGGCAACTGTATTGGAGGATCACGACTACTGGAGCCAACTACTGGAGCCAACATACAATGAGTTATTCATTCCCACAGCACGAAGCATTTGTGATATATACTCGAAACCGGATAATACGGGTATACATCATTTCGCAGAGTTCTACCGAGTGGAAACGCGGCTTTCACCCGCGTCAAACGGCCATCCTCGGTTCTGTCGGCTTATCTGTACTATTCCTTCCCCCTTCCCTTTCATTGAAACTGTTGAAATCGGTGAATGTGTTTACTTTCGTATCCGCTGGGCCGTCGACCTTGAATTGGATACTCTTGTTGGTCTTCAGAAAAGCAGTTGGCTGAAAGGAATCAGGGTGCGATGGAATGATGAGAGACGGACCACTCACCGTTGTCATTTCTACTTCCTGTGAGAGAAGCTCTTTCAGCCCACCTCGCATGTTCAACGTGTTCATCAATGTCTGTCCACACACACACAGAAACCGTGAGTGATTCGTCATTACGAGGATGAAGCGAGCCTTACATTCGTATAGATGCGCCCAAGAGGAATAGCGAACATGCCGTAGAAGTTGGTCTGCGGTGCCACGACTAGAAATTTACATGTAGGTGTCAGTTGTCACGTATGAGGACATGCGGAAAAAGTGTGCTCACCAAAGGCAATAAGATCACCAGCTGCAAAAATCGTGCAGAAAATACCGATCTGGATTGCGCCTGTGATAATTCTGTGGATTACGTTGTCTGTTTTGCGGTATCCCGTTTTCGATTTCCAGAGGACATAACTCATTGCAACTGGGGATTAGTACGATAATGCAGTCAGGACACATCCTTCGTACAAAGATGTAGTAATCGGGTGTGCTTACCAGCAATAACAGTGTCCAGGACCATTTGGATTACGAGCCACGCCGTCACCAGGGCCGTCAGTACGCTGAGCTTACTCAGGCTGGCCATGTTATTCTTGAGTTTTGTGTAGCGCTGGATTGGAGGTCTCGACACTTACTCTTTAATCAACCATGCCCTACAAGCGTGCGTCGTGGGATTAGCCATTTGTAGATGGAGTCTAGTAGAGGAGACACACTTGATTCCGCAAGCCACACCAGTTGAAAATGAAGCCAAGGCAGCAATAATGAGAAGAGCCCAGACCCATGTCTTTTGGATTAGACAATAAATCCTGTTATCCGAGTTCATGTTTATTACTAGCAGCCGGAAAGGGTTGTTAGGACGATGACATACCTATAACTTAGGAAGCCATGGGTAACCACTGCTGCTAGGGCTGTGCCGATCGGGGTGAAGGTGTATGGCCACAAAGCCACTAGTATCAGAATCACTACGTTAGTGGGGTTAACTATAGAAGTGAAATGAGACGCACCGGCAAGAATCCCTGGGTTGCTGAAGTTGGCTACGCTGAATAGTAGTGGGATTGAGTCTCACGCAAGCCGACAAAGAGCAGAACGCACCAGTATTCCCAAGCCATATAGATGACGCTTAAGTTGGAGAGATTAGCGTTAGCCCTGTCAAATTACTGCAAGGTTGTATGATAGTATCTCACGCAGCACTATGGAAGGTATCGATTATCACCAGTGTAGCGACTGCTAGCCTGGGTTCAGAATCAGCTCTGGATAATGAATCGGGGGTAGCAAGTGCGGCTCACCGAATCCATAGTGGGTCCTTGAAATCTAAACGAGGCGGAGATGAGTAACAAGAAACAGAAGAAGAAAGTGCATTACTTCGACGGTAGTAAGTCACGAATTGTACGGTGACAATTCCGAAGAGATAGGTGTTGACTGTACGAAGACGAGCGTGAAGATTGTACCCAGCAATATGGCGATGGAAATGACGCACAGAAAATCCCGATTAGCAGGACGCCTAAGGAGACGATTCAATGCCTCAAGGTCAAGAACATCAAGAATATCCAACCTACCGAGAGAGAGGTCATACGGACCCATCGCGAGGGAGCACTTTTAGAGGGGAGAGACGGAGACATCCTCAGCCCGCCATGGTGCTTTTTTTAAGTACCCCAGGACAAATGTGGACAAGGGTGTATCTTGTGTGCCAGTTTTTCGGAACAAAACCATCTAAGAATGGCCGTGTATCTGCCAAATCTATGCAATTCAAAGACCCGAACTAGGGCTGACCATAACGTACTTACTTGCCTATACAATGCATGTGAACAGGGGTGGGGCGGAGGAGCTTGCCGAAAACAAGGGTTAAACAGAGCTTGTCTGGAAGGTGCTCATGGGTCCATGCTCTGAAAGGTAAGGTTCACTTAAAAATTCGGTGCTGGACCCCAAACACTTGATAACAGGGAATACTGAAGTTGATTATCAGCTGACTACTATACAAAAAATCCTTATTGTCAGTTTCGGAGGAGTATCTCGGCAACACTTGTAAATCATGTAGCAGAAGGGAGAGGACAGCAGCACTGCCGAACGAATCTATAGTCTCTTCTCAATGCTCGAGAAGAAAGAGTTTTGAGGGAAGCACCGAATAGAATGCTCATCAGGTTAGGAATGAGAGAGGAGGCAGAACGATAGCATGGGGGTCATAGGTAGTCGTGTTTGGTGTCCAGCATCGAACCTTTCCTTTCTGAGCACGGACCCCATGAGCACCTGCCAGACACTTTTTTTCGGCAAGTTCCTCCGCCACCCCCCTGGGTAACCTAGTCAGGGAGCAAAAGGGCAGAATGGAGGGGAATGGAGCGCAAGGCGAAATCTGCACTCCGCCGACAATTGTAACGTTCCTATGCTTACGGCGAAGTACATTCTGTTATGTATTAGCGCAGAACATGTGAAAGATGCTGAATCTATTTCGTTGCGGCCCACTTGGATTCCGGAGACTTCTCGTTGCAACAACGAAGGATCCTCAGTGTTTTATACAACGTTCACGCCAGCGATGCCCTGGGTAATAAATACGTTCTAGCTTTCGAATGTTTCGGAGACATTTCACTATGGCAGCTGCCTGGTGGAGACTGTCAATTGAAATTTACGATAGGTGTTCAATGTTTTTTTCTTAGTGCCGAATATGCCTGTGAGAACTCTCGGTCGAAACAATACAGTCGGCCAAAGAGATACTTACGTCTCTGCTGTTACTCGCGGCTTGGCACATCTTACAGAATCTGAAGTTTAGACATTGAACAAGCGGCCAAAGATAAACTCGAGCCATCGACTGACAGGGTCATCGAAACGTCGTTCGGGCTCAAGCTCCGGGGCTGCAACTGTGGTAGGGCAAGTATTAAGTATTACATACGTCAATTTCCTGATATGGAAAATCCGAAATTTTGAATCGTTCTTACGCCAGTCGATCCTGTTCACCTCAACGCTCGTTGTCAGGTAGTCATGGCAGACAAGATCACCCGTATTGCCATCGTGGACTCGAATCGCTGCAAACCAAAGCGATGCGCCCAAGAATGCAAAAAGGTGTGATTCCAGCACTCGGCTGTGATTAATGCTGATAATCTATCCAGTCATGTCCAGTCGTAAAAATGGGTGCGCAATAATTTCGTCGGCACGGCAGTAGTCTCATCTCCTATAAGGCAAGCTGTGTATTGAGGTTAAACCGACTGATAAAATTGCGTTTATTTCCGAGTTCCTGTGTATTGGTTGCGGTATTTGCGTAAAGAAGTAAGCCCGTCACTATCGTGTTTAAGTCGTCCGTAATTGAACTCCAGATAGATGCCCTTTCGAAGCCATCGCAATCATCAATCTACCCACCAACTTGGAATCGCAAGTGACACATCGATACACCGCCAACTCGTTCAAACTTCACCGCTTGCCCACCCCACGTCCAGGCCAAGTTCTGGGTCTGGTAGGAACTAATGGTATTGGAAAGAGTACCGCGTTAAAGATCTTGGCGGGAAAGCTGAAGCCAAACCTTGGGCGTTATGACGTTTGTCGCAATTGCTCTCATGATGTGCCTCCCCTTGACCCTGTTTCCATCCTAGGATCCTCCTGATTGGGAGGAAATTCTCAAATATTTCAGGGGATCAGAGCTCCAGAACTACTTTACCAAGGTTCTAGAGGACAACTTGAAAGCTCTCATTAAACCCCAGTACGTTGATCACATTCCAAGGGCTATCAAGGGAAGCCAGACGGTCAATCAAATGCTCGATTCGAAACTGGAACTGGATAACAAGCAGAAGATGTGCGATGAGCTAGAACTTAACAACGTACTTGAACGAGATGTTTCACAGTTATCGGGAGGAGAGCTGCAAAGATTTGCCATTGCGATGACTTGCGTCCAGAGGGCCGACGTGTGAGCATCGACCTGAACAGCATCTTATAATAGTTCTGACTTACGAGCCTAGGTACATGTTCGATGAGCCTTCAAGTTACCTCGATATCAAGCAACGTCTGAAGGCGGCTGAAGTCATTCGTTCTCTCCTCCATCCAGATTGTTACGTTGTCGCCGTTGAACACGACTTGTCGGTACTCGACTACCTCTCCGATTTCATCTGCTGTCTTTACGGCAAACCCTCCATGTACGGTGTCGTGACCATGCCCTATTCTGTTCGAGAAGGCATCAACATTTTCCTCGACGGTTTCATTCCCACTGAAAACCTGCGCTTCCGTGAGGATTCCCTATCGTTCAAGATGGTGGAAACTGCAGAGGAAGTCGTTGCAGACAAGACGCGGCACTACTCCTATCCAGCCATGACCAAAACTCTCGGCTCCTTCAAGCTGACTGTCGAGAGTGGCAGTTTTACGGACTCCGAAATCATTGTAATGCTCGGGGAGAACGGAACAGGAAAAACAACCTTTGTTCGCTTGCTCGCCGGAGATACCCCTGACGTTGAAACGGACAAGCAAACCTTCTCCGTTTCGCTCAAGCCCCAAACAATCTCGCCTAAATTCCCAGGAACCGTCCGCATGCTACTCCTTAAGCAGATTAAGGCTGCTTTCATGCACCCGCAGTTCCAGACCGACGTTCTCAAGCCTATGAACCTCGATAACATAATGGATCAAGAGGTAAAGACACTCTCTGGAGGAGAGTTACAGCGTGTTGCAATTGTGCTCGCTCTTGGTAAGTGGATCGGATCACAATCACCATTTCTACCCCAATCTGCCTATCATTGAGCATAGCCAACGATTGAATGATGCTGATGATCCCACCCTTCTCTCAGGCAAGCCTGTCTCCATCTACCTTCTTGATGAGCCTTCCAGGTCGGTTGTATTTAGATATTGGACAAATCAACGGCGTATCTGAGGAACGGTCCTTTTTACCACAGTTTCCTGGACTCCGAACAACGTATTATCGCTAGCAAGGTCATCAAACGGTGCGTGATCTTTTCCCTTGTCGATACATATTAAGAGGTGTATTGTTAAACTAACATGGTGCTTTCCCCTTCGCCCTCGTCCTGCCGTTGGTTCTTTTGCATTTAGATTCATCCTCCACGCTAAGAAGACTGCATTCGTCATTGAACACGATTTCATCATGGCTACTTACCTCGCCGATCGTGTAATTGTGTTCCAAGGAACACCTGCCGTGGCTGCTACCGCTACGCCGTAAGTGGTGTTGTCAACCGTCTGTGCATATATGCGCTAAAATCTCGGTTAGGCCACAATCCCTACTTTCCGGCATGAATAAATTCCTCGCATCACTCGAGATTACGTTCCGTCGTGATCCTACCAACTTCCGACCACGCGTGAACAAATTGAACAGTATCAAGGACAGGGAACAGAAGTGTCAGTAAATCTTGTTAAGGGATTTTACACTTATATTGATGTGAACGCAACACAATATCTAGCTGCTGGCAACTACTTCTTCCTTGAAGACTAGATTTGGGGTTCCCGTCGATGATGATGGATGCTCCCCCTTGTCGTTTGTGAGCTGGGGAAAAACTGCTGATGATGGTTGGCTCTCGGCGAGAGCCAGAGTGTGAAGTTTTCGGGGTGTACTTCATAATGTAATTATATACGATTCTTTGTAAAGGCGTTTCAAGCAACTGTAGCCTATTGATATCTCCGATGGAATTCGGAGAGTTGCTCATGGTCCCAGTCCTTTGATCCACTTTGGATACAGGTCCCAACTCCCTTGCTTGGCAAGGGATTTCTTCGCGCCAAGCGGGGGCTTTCGGAGATGAAATCGACACTTCTAGTGTTGGATACAAATTTCAGCCGCACAGGTTCTTGGCTGTCTAGTCCTGTATGAGGACGTTGTAATAGAACAGCTGTACGGTTTGCTATGGCTACCCACCCGCTACCTGCGACAACCTTGGAAGCAGTTTCAGTGCCGGTTTCATTTACGCCATTGCTTCCAGTGTTCTGTCCACTTCACGCGCAAGCACTTAATCCCACGCTCAAGCACCTGGCACCAGGTCTCTCAAAAAGGTTATCTCCTGTTATCCCTTCAGACGCTGCATCCCTCGAAACCTGGACAAAATTTGAAGCCAAAAACATTTTTTTGAAGTGTCAACGAGAAACGCGCAGGTCTATTGTCAGAAAGCGTGGGAATATTTTCTGATCCAGACATAAACTCCCAAAATGCGGAGTTTTGCTTAACTTTTGTAGGGTTCGTCTGGGGTCCTGTCTCTCCGCACAAAAAAGGCTCACTGATCTACAAACAGCCCAATATTCACCTCAAGCATAATATGGGTAACAGGGAGAGACACAAACCATGAACTTCATGCTTAAGATGCGAGGTTTGTAAAGCATACAATAAAGATAAATAATAGCAAATTAGACCTCATTCCTGAGCATGATATCAAAACACCTCTCGCAATACGGTTTGTCTCCTCTCTGGAAGAACGATGGGTTCTCGAAAGGTTTCTCGCAGCTCTGCCAAAAGGAGTGAGAAATCGGACCAAGGTCATTAGAACTAAGGACATACCGCACAAACGAAACAACCCCAACACCACTTGCCACCGAGTGCCTCAACAGCCTGTTCATGGTCTCTAATACTCTTCTTGCATTTCTTGCATTTAGGAAGCCGGAGGCGGACATGACAAGCTTCGCAGTAGGGGTGCCCCTTGTACACTGTGAATCCGACATCGTCGGACTCGAATTCACCATCTCCTTTCACATTTAGCTCTCCTGTACGTGTGGAACTGTTCATCGATGGCGCAAGGAATGGGTCGCCACACTCGGCGCAGAAGAAATGTTGTTCATGATACGTCCGCTTGCCGAGCGCTGGGTCATCTAGGCTGATGAACCTTTCTTCGATGATGGCGGTTTTACACGAGAAGCAGCGTGGCGCGAAATTCTGTTGGGAGGACAGAAATCAGCAGCGCAAGACGGTGAGACAAAGAGGACATACCTCATGATAGTCCAAGTGACAATACGGCCTTCCGTCATGCTCGTATGAGCTCACATGTTCCAACAACTCGCCACATATAGTACACCTAAAACACTGAGGATGCCAACGCGCGCCCATTGCACTGACGATGCGTCCAATAATTGGGCCATTGCAACCACCACAGATCAATCCACCACGCGCTTCAGGTCTAGGGCGGTCCTGTCTCTGTTGTCGTTGCTGTTGATTTGGAGGTGGGTGTGGAGTTCGTTGTCCGCTGTATCCATCATCGAATTCGGGCGCAGCAATGCTGATTCCCGGGACTTCGTAGACTTGAACCTTTGGGGCAGTGCTATGGTTATTATGAGGTTCCTCGATATTAATCGTTGGTCCTCTAGGCGAGTCAACGTTGATGATTGGTCCGCGGGGGGAATCAATCTGAATCGTTGGTCCTTGAGGCGAATCGATCTGGATCATCGGGCCTCCCGGAGAATCCACTTTCATCGTCGGTCCACGGGGTGAATCGACCTGGATCATGGGCCTCCTAGGTGAATCTACAGGTCCTCCCGATAATTCAACCTGGATGGCTGGCGGAGGACCTCTTGAAGAATCCATACCAGCGTCCCGTCTTTGGCGTCTGCCGTCGAAGCCTCCGCTAACATTGATCCTCGGCACATTCGCCGAAAAACCTTCATCTTCAGGGTCGCTCATCATCCTATCCAAATCCGCCCGCTTATCTCTTCCACCAACAGGCGCAGGGCTCTCAATACTGATAGTCTGAACCTTGGGTGTTCCATTGTTAATGTTTGTCATGTTCATATTCGCGCGGTCTATGGGGTGGACCGAAGGCGGTCGCGATGGCTGGCGGCCGTAGACTTGACTTTGCGGTCGCTGCTTGACGGGTGATGGAGGTTGTTGGGGTGGTGGATTAGACGTGTTGCCATAGTACGATTTGCGGTGCTGCATAGCATGACTGGTGGACGTCGATGTGTAAAATTCGCTCTGTGGGCGACGGTTGTTGAACTGCTGGGTCGGCGTTTGCTGTGCAGATTCGGCCGTCCTCCCAAAAGTGGTCGGTCCTTGGGATATAGCGGGAGACAATGACCTTGGTGGGGGGTCATCCAAGTTCATGTCGAGGTTACTGTGATGATGGGGGTTATGTGCATCTCTTCGTAGTGGCCGCGCAACATCCGCATATCCAGAATCATAGTCAGTCATCCCACTCGATCGTCCTCCACTCATCCCAATAAACTCTGCGGATGCGCGCGACCCAGAACTGGAATATGCCTCTCGGCTGGGATTTCGCTGAGCAGCATCAAAGTATCCGTGGCCGGAGGCATTGGAGATGTCCCCAGACGCCCGAGATAACTTCGGATGATCCAGAGTCCACTCTCCATTCTTTCCTCTTCCACCAGTGCCGACACCATCTCCCTCCCTCTTGCGATCATGGATATTAATCGCAGAGAATTTTGTGACCAAACCGCTTCCCCGGCCGTCGGTAGGTCTAGTAGGCGAAGATGGACGGCTGCAGTATGGTGACATAAGCGATGCAACAGGCGGACTCGACTGTCGTTGTTGGGAGAAATTCCCTGTCGGCGAAGCGGGTCTACCGCGATACCCCGTTGCAAACACGGAGTCACGCGCTGGGTGACGCGGAGGTGAGCCTTGACGATTGGAGAAGATCTTGCTGTTTGAGTCGCGTTCGTCACGTCTGCCACCCCTCGACCAGTCCTCTCTTTCGTCCATGTCTCGTCGATAGGTCACGGTTGGGGGCTGAGGAATACTGTTGGGACCATGGTTGCTGTCGTTGGCTCGTGTCGCGCCAAAGCGCATGTCCCGTTCTTCCTGGCGTACCCGCTCATAGTCGTACTCGTCTTCGTGATGGTTTCCAGTATGTCTTCTCTCGTCTCTGTATCTCTCTCGTTCCATGTATGCGCCATTCCTATCTGGTTCCCTCTCGCGAGAACGATATCGTTCGTCTCTCTTCCACCGTTCCAACTCCTCTCTACATCCCCTACCTCTATCATCGACATCATCGTCACTACCTCGCAATTTGACGGTCCTCCTCTGGGCATCTTTGAGCAAGCTAACTCTAGGAGGGGACACTCTCCTCGATGATCGGTGATTAGGCGGAGGGGATGGTGAAACTTGCCTAGCATGGCCATAAACTGAATGCGAGGGAGGAGGCGAAGGTGAGGTCCGCCGAGGGAGTCCCATATACCCAGAACTCATGTTACGCTGATGATATGACCGCCGTTGAGGCGGTGAGGGGTCTCTCCCCCTATCCAACTGTGGATCCCGTTTCGCCGGCGTATCTTCATCGTCAGAATAGTCATCGGCATGGTTGTGTTGAGACGATCGTTTCTTCCTCATCACCTCCTTCTCTTTCTCCACTTTCGCTCTAAACCGCGACGAGGATGCGGATGATGATTTGGCATGTCGACTGCCGTACCGGATTTCTTCTTCTGTTTCCTCCTCCCCAGTCACTTCTGTCGTTTCGGTCTCCTCTTCGGATGTGGATGGAATGTCTTTCCGGGACAGGCGTTTCTTCGGAGGTGCTGAAGCAGATCGAGTACCTTTCTTAGCTTTCTTTGGGACCCTCTTCTCCTTCCCCCCTACGGGTCTCTTTTTCTTCTTTCCCGTCACTGTAGATTCTGAAGCCTTCTTCCGATGCTTGCGGCGTCGAGCTTCCCGCTCTTCTTCCGTCTCTTCTGTGTCGTCTTCTTCATCGTCTTCTTCATCCTCGTCCGAGTCTTCGTCAGAGTCTTCCTCTTCATCATCATCATCATAATCGTTTGCACCCGATCGAACATGATGGCTCGTTTGATGCAAATTCGGGTTCGACCGTGAATACATTGCATACGCAGAGTAGGATGTATTCGAGACCGGCTGCGTACCCATAAGTTACCTTTCAAGGATTGCATCCATCAAAGTTCGAAGGAACACTTACCATCCCAGCGATCTTCTTGTGTGCTTGGGCCTGAGCGTACGCCTCAGCCATAGCGGCGTTCAATTGCCTTTCTATATGTTGTTTCTCTACTAGGGCCCTCTGGCGATCCATTTCCGTTTGAGACTGTCGGTGCCAGCTAGCGATCAACAGAACACTTCTGTTTGATTGGAAAATTTTGACATACCTGTTTTTGCGGGCTAGACGTTGATCCGGGAGGTTTAGTGGACGGGACGAATGGATCTGAAACCATGCCCGCTGCATATCCAAACGCAGGTTGCGGGTAATCAGGTATCGTGCGTTTCCAAACGGGTGTAAACTTCTTAGTTGGTGAAGCTTCTGGCATCTGTCTCTGTGTCTGGGTATCATTTGGGATATTTGAATCAGATTGAGATTGTACTGTGAATGAAGATGTGGATGATGATTTGGGATTGGAACGTGTCGTTGAAGAGGATGCGGTTGCAGACGGGTGTGACATGGGAGGCAAAGATGGTGGAGTTTCTTTAGTGGGACTGGGTGTGGTTGTAGCGGACGGCTGAAATCGCGGAGGACTTGCACGTCTCTTACTCAATGACCCGTTGTCACTTGAACCCGCCGTACTATTTGCGCCAGTTGGAATCGACGAAGAAGAACCTGGAAGGCCCGTCTTGGGAGGGCTCCCTGCACGATTTGTTTCACTATTTCTGTCGGGGCTGGAACTCCCATCGGGGAGAGGAAGAATGGCCAACGAAGATGGCGTGATACCTGCCACGAGAGAAGATACAGTCTCCGGAACGGGAAGTCCAGTGGCACGGGAGCTGCTCTGCTTTGCACCAATGCCTGCGAAACCTTCCCTTGCGAGATTACTCCCTCCTCCACTCCCTCCCGGTGTTGGTAGTGGGCGACTGGTCTTTGTGGGCGAAGACGGGATCTTTGTCTGTGAGGACATGCCAGCCTTAGTGGGTGAGGAAGGTTGAGACGTTGTAGAGGCTTGTGTGATGCTCGTTCGGGTGATAGATGACTTCGGAATGGCAGAGGTAGGGGTTGTGGTCGTCGCCGTAGTGTTGACAGATGGGAAAGTGCGGGAAGCACCTGGTGAAGGGAGTGGTCGACGTTGGGCAGGGGTTTTGGCTGGTACAATGATATTCTGCTGCTGTGGCTGTGGCGGTGGAGGAGGAGGAGGTTGGGTCTGAGGTGGAGGCTGAGGTTGCTCTTGTGACTGGATATGGGAATGAGGTTGCGTCTGAGGTTGCGGTTGAGATTGGATATGGGCATGAGGTTGCGTCTGAGGTTGCGTCTGAGGTTGCGGCGGCGGCATAATTTGCCTTTGCGCAGGTACAACAGCTGAATTTCTGTTCGCGGGAACGAGTGCCATCGATGGCTGCTGCTGATGTTGCACCTGTTGTGCAAACATGGCAGAAGGCGCTATCGGAGGACCAGGCGATATAGCAGGAGTGGGACCTCTTAATGTCAGTGATTGTGAAGTTGGGACAAGTTGTCCTGATGTATTAGCATTGTTAATGACGGGATTGTGCGAGTGTTGTCTCGGTAGAACATTGGGCACAGGTTGTCCAGGAGCGAGGTTGGGGAATGATGAGGTCGGAATGCGTGAATTCTGAGACGGCGGCCGTTGATATACTGCCGGTGCCTGCTGAATGGGCGCAGGTGCTCCTGGTTGTGTGTACTGGTAGACCTGTTGTTGTTGCGCTATCTGCTGCTGCTGAGGTGTATACCCAGGAGCACCAGGAAATGGGGACTGGGGCGGTTGCTGATATACATATTGGTATGGTTGTTGCTGTGGTACCTGTACGAGTTGTTGCTGTTGTTGTTGCTGGTATGCAGACTGCAAATGGGGTTGAGGTTGAGGCTTTCCAAGTTGCTGGTAGATATTCTGTGGTTGTGCGTAATACGGGTATTGGGGATATGGCTGATTCTGCGCCATTGTCAAAGGAGTCTGGTGGGTGTTGTTGAGTCTATTTCCCAGGAGATGGAGAGAAAACACATGTGGAGGAGGTGTGGAGAGAAATGGTTGCGCGGTGCGAACACGAGATATCAACACTTCCAAATCAGGATATCTCAGACGCGATCACACAATGGTCACATGACTTCGGCGCTATACTTAACTGAATTCGTCGACGTCATATGCAGGATATCATTTGCTCAACCATGGCTCTGGAAGAGGACACCTCCTACGGCGGACAACCACAAAACGGATCCTCTCAAGAACACATGTCACCACCCAGTAATCAGCTCCAGTACGAACCAACCACAAAGAACGGATCCCAGAAAATGCCAGCGAGAGTCAACCCAGAATCATACAAGGATAAATCGCTTGATGAAATCTTATCTCAATTCGTGCCCTTTGATACATCCGAGAATCTGTCTCGGCCGTTCGAAGAAGAGATGGAACGTGATAAAACGTTTCTACACGGTCAGTCAACACACCTAGTTCTCAGAAGACGATGGGATTTTTATTCCGCCCAGATAGTGCTATAGAGCTTATGGAAGTCATGCTGGAAACTTGGGCTTGGAATATGTCCCGCATTGCTCACACAACGCAGGGAGAAAGTGCACGCCTAGGCGAGCATCTCAGGACGACGATAGACACCGAAAAAGAACAAGGCACGTCCGACTCACTCGTTACGTCTGACTCTGCCGATTTCTGGACTTTTCGACTCGCTTGTGCCGATTTGTTCGGTATGCAACACCCTCATTCGTTTTCGATACACTAGGAGCTTCGACCTGCTAGACCGGTTCTGACCTCCTATCAAAACACAGGAACAATGTGTACCCGTCTGCAGGAGTTCGTGCTTAGGATGCGGTCAGCTATAGATGCACTTCGCGGTATATGATGTCTTTTGTAGCAGTTCGAAAACCAAATTGAACGAGCTTGAGTCCGTCATGCAATTTATATCGAATATCTGTGAACAGCCTGCATTTGGTATACATCTAGGGCGCATATATCGATGGATCGTCCCCAAAATAATTCCCAGAAAGCGCTGCCTCGAAGTCCCAGAACGCATCTACCATCAACACCTTCCCCAGTCCACACCTCTCCATAATAACTGCGACCTTGGCCTCATCCACCTTTGGATGCGCCGACGTCATCGACACCATCAGACGGTGAGGTATGGGTGGCAATGAATGAAATATTGTCCTCGCCAAGTCCACTTGAGCAAGGTACTCGGTATGGGAAAGACTGGGTTGATACTTTGTCTGCTTGTCGATGACATTTTCTATCGTCCCGTACTCTTTGATGAACTTGTAAGCGCGCGAGGGACCAACATTCTTAATGCGACGGGAAAAATCGGTACCGAGGAGGATAGCAAAGTCGATATATGCGTCCTTTGTGAGGTCCAGGGCAGTTCTCACGTCACCTCCGTGAATGAGGACCAGGGGATCGCTACGACTGGAGATGTTACGGATGAGAGGAGCTTCATAGACGAGGACATCCTAACAAAGGAAAACACAAGTTAATTGGAATCCGTGTTTTTCGATGAGGTCAACTCACCGAATCTTCGCTGACAACATAATCCGCCAGACCCTTATGAACCAACGACGAAGCCAATGCCTCTCCCTCACACACGCCCTCAATCTCATAACACGGCACACCCATCGCTTCTAAAATCTCCCTGCTCTCCATGTACGTTTCCTTCGTCGGAACGCACATCCTTCTTTGATACGAATCCGCCAAAACTCCACTCTTCGAGGTCAAAGCTTCCAACCGGTCCTGGGCAGCGCTAAGCATAAAGTTGTCCAGCACGAACCCAGATGTTGTGGCCAGTGTAAGTTCGTCCCAGACTTTGCCTTCCTCCAGTGTGAGCTCGTGTTGTGTTTTGCTAAGAACGAGGTCTTCCTTAGCTTCCTTGACTTCATTCTCATCCGGTGTTACAAGCACCGAGGAGGGTGGAGCCGGGTGTTCGACGAGAGGGAGACACGCAACCTTTGATATGCTCGACTTGAAATCGCGATAGGAGCTTAGCAAAACAGCCTTAAGATCCTCCGCCGAAGGTGTTGGCATAGGTTCAATACCATGAGCCTCGGGGACCGTAACTTGTGCATCCTGTCGGGATACCATAGTTTGAGACTCCGGGATAAGTACGGGCTCTTTCTTTGATTCTGTGGGTAAAGGTGCTTCCTCGAGAGCCCGGAGACGTTCCACAACTTTGTTCAATCCATCCACAACACCGACGGTCCCAGAACCTTTACGAGGGCTGAGTCTCGACAAGATCTCCGCTATCGTGCTCTTGCTTTTATCATCGAGGGAACGCAGGCTGGTCATGGCGGTCTTCAGGGTGTTCAGTCGTTTCGCACGCGAGAGCTCTAGTGCACCACGGGATACGTCGAGGCGTCTCGTTTCTCTCCTTCGATCAAGCTATCAGGGAAGAAGTGGAAATGAAGGACGGGGATTCCAGTAGAATGAGTGTACACACCTCTTCCGCTTTGGCCAGACTCCGCTTTTGTCCATCAAATATACATACTGCAGAGACATCGTTGTTACTCATTTCTCGGGCAAGATGATACCATCCAAGTACGTGTCGAAACGGGTGCGGCGAAGGAGCATAATGTAGTCGTTGAGTGATTAGTGTTCCGTCTCTGAACGCGACATAAGAAGCGTATCTCGTCAGCCACCGATCTAGAACTGAAACATGACCACAAAAACTCACATTACAAGTTTCTTCCCAGTTAAACCTCTCAATCTATTCGGTAATTTATGAATAACTTGTGGACTATGCCAAAACACCATTAGTCCAGATTCCTCGTGCAAGAACGACTTGTACGTACTAAGTCTTTTGCAGAAATGGAGTAAGCCCAAGAACTCCCATAGACAGTGCTTTATTATCGAGAAGTTCGCTTCTGGGTACCCACTTTACGGGTACTGCAAATATTATGTTGGGTTTTTATGATGTATCGCGGCCAGAAAGGCCATATATACCGATTCTCGTAGGTCAAGGCGTTAGTTTTGTCAATGTACTGCCAAAGTTGCTTGGACTTAATATCCACCGCCCCAGCTCACGTGACCTTCTTTGACATTGTAATAATGCACGATCACCAGCGTGACGGCTGTAAAGAACAAGGGAACCTAGTTTGAAAGGGAGGTAAAGAAACTATTTTTGCCCAATGCACGACGGCTAGACTGATACATCCTACACACATACGCATACGCCAAATGCCATCGGCCCATCCGACAATTAACGGCAGTGGTCGGTTTGGTCAGTCCCGCCAGTGAATCACCAAGCCGCAGGCAACCCGGCCGCCGGCGCGCCAATCTCAGTCAACTCCATCAACGGGTCCAGGGTTCCCTTGAACTGCGGCAAATATGCGGCATCCGTGTACGGGCAATGCACCGACTGCGAGCCCTTATAGATCGGGGTATACGTCGCACCGCAGATTTCGAAAGGTGTGAACTCGTCGTAGGAAATCTCCACAGCATTACGCGGGTTTCGATCCCCAGCTGCGATGCGTTGTCGGGCCTGCCACAGCAAACAAGTGTCAGTAAACCAAGCGTTGATGTAGATGCACGGTGGTAGACTCGTACCTGTGCAACAATCTTGGGGTCAGGGTTGAGTTCCAATAGCCGTTTCGCAAAGCGCGCGGCATGAGCTTGGTTGTTTGCTTTGGCGAAAGCACCAATGGCACTACGAAGTGCAATCTGAAGATGAGGCGGTTGTAACTGGCAATGTGTGAAGTATGCCGCGAGTTCAAGGTTTCTCCGGATATTATCGGGTTCTTGTTCCACTACACGCCTGCGTTCAAGCTCAATAGAGACACCAAGGAGGTATTCCCTAGCAGTAGTCACAGTGTCTCTCCACTGTAAACACGATAAGTCCCTCCTACGGAAAGTGGAACAAAGGCAGGAATACGAACCTGCTTCGCCTCCTCATCCGATGAAATCACAACCAAGAGCAACGCTTGCAAAACTGAGCGGAACGTCGCCTGCGCATCAACAAGCTTGTTTCCTGACACAAATCTGTAACCCTCCGCCAGCTCCGACCGTACGGATTGCAAAGTACGCGCAGACACGGGTAATATCTTACTAGGCGCCCAGTCTCCAGGATTACGCCTGACGTGCAGTTTCAAAGGTGGAAGGGAAGCGACAGGTGAGAGATAAACATGTGAGGAGCGGTATATTGACAAGAAAAGCGGCTTGAGAGCTGCAAAGTTGGCGACACCAAATTGACGATTGAGCAGCTAGCCCATAGCATTCAGTCACATACAACGCGAGAGATCTCAGTTGATACTTACCTGCATAGCCGACTCGAACGACCCGGCAGCAACATGATCAGCTGCCAGCGGCGAATTACGCACCCATAGCTCTGTCTCATCAACACCAGGTGCTGCACCGGCACCAAGATCCTCCTCAGCAGCTTCCACAATATCCTCTGCCGCGTCCTGGAATTCTTCTGCATCGGCGTCCAGCTCCCATCCACCTTCCTCAGGATCAATGTTCTCGTGAATCTCTTCATCCCGAGCCCAGTCATCTAGAGCCGATGATGCAGCCGCATTGGCATCTCCATTGATGTATGAAGGCTCGACCCCTCCCTCCAAACTTCCATTCGCCAATGCCCGATCGAAGAAGTTCTCGCCCTGCGAAATGGTCGGCCAGTTGAGGTTTTCTGTCGAAGTGACGACAGTTGGAGGCCGGAGTGTCGATGCACCGTAAGTCGGTACGTCATCGATATCAGCTTCTGTCAGACCAGCAGCTTCTAGGATCTCAGTTGCAAGTTCATCCAGGCCATTCCCTTTAGCCGTCAGGTACGCCAGTGGATCTAGCAACAATATGAGGTAAAGAAATATGCATATAAGTACCAAAACGACGTACGAAGACCAACATCCCTCAACACAGCGATCCTGCCCTCAACGTCGCCAGCATATAGGGCGTTGTGAAAACGGGACATGGGATCGCCACGAACGTCCGCAATTTTCTGCATCTTGGACAACTTGTCCGTGCTGCCAGTAGTGAGGTAAAGGAAAGAGAGCTTGTCAAAGTTCTTAGTTTGTTGATAGGCTTTTTCGACGACCTGCATACACGAGTCAGCTATCTCTAGGGGAAGAGGGTCCTTTAAGATAAACCTTGTGGTTGCCCTGCTTCAGAGCCTGTTGTGCTAGCCTCTCCCAACAATCAGGTCGATTAATTTGCTTTGCGGTCTCTATCGCTACATCAAGGTTGCCGCATTCAATGGCAAGCTCAAAGCGAGTGTTCACATCTTGCACGAAATGAAGAGCAATCTGCGAAAGAAGTAACGTTTCATACCAAACTTAGCACGCTAACATAGAGATGCTTACTTCGGGGAAGCCCTTTTGTTGCAAATACGCGATGATACTCTGCCCAAGGAGGTTAGATGTCCGAATGATATACAACATCTCTTCATAGTTATTCTTGAGCAAGGCAAGCTTGAAGCGGTATTCAGTCGGGTCAAAAGTGATTGTGCGAGGACGGGCTGATCGATCAAGGCAATAGACAGTCTTGCCCTTCACGCGTGTAAGATAGACAGGGTTGTCCAAAGTGCAAATGACACCATGGTCCCTGAGGGCAAGATGAACTAGTAAGTATTACAGGTGGCATGAGCGACTTACCCTTGTGCGAGGCAATACTTGACGTGATTCAAAGTTGAATACAAGAAAACACCAGAATCATCCCAAGCACCAGACTTGATGCGGATGGTCTCGTGGATTAAAGTATGTTGCGAGAAGTTCTTGTTAGCAATGGTGATGTCTGTACAACTTATGAACAATGGAAGATGAGAACGCACAAACAGTACTTACTGTGCTTGCCCATAAGAGCGACAAGAGTTCCATCATTACTCCAAACCGCATACTTGATAGGCAGGCTGTTGAGCTCGGCAATGGTCTTCTGTTGTTGAATGTCATATAGAACCACTGAATTCGGCGAACTCAAGATAAGACATGCTGTACCCCCATAAAATATTTCATTCGTCTGAACGGGGGGTTTGATTGTCTTAACTGCCGAGTTTGAGAGATCCCGGACCTCGATGAGCTACGGTCATCGCTAAGCGCTTGATAGTTCTTCGAGAAGAAGTTTAACGCACCTGCGTAGCCTTGTTAAGCACAGCAAACCTGTTCCTCGCGACAAAAATAGCACTTTGCCCGTTGCCCCTCTTTCCATCCACACTCGAATCCTTGACCTCTCCCTGTGCAGACTGAGGTAAGGATGCGAACTCATACAGCCCATTATCAGAGCTGATTGTCAAGATCACAGATCGCTCAGCCGGATTGAAGCTAATCGTCCTTGGAGGAACATAGGGACTCCCGAATTTGCGTACACTGAGCAACCCAATGTCCGAACCAGTGCTGAAGTCGTATGCGCGTACATACTTGTCCCTCACGTAATACAGCGTATCCTGGTGCACCGTAAACGCTGGACGCTCGCGCTCGAGCTTGAAAACAATTAAACCGCTATCATGCCCAGCAGCAAAGAGATTGAGATTGGGATGCGCAGCAAGAACCCAGAACCTGTCGTGTTCTCGGCGGAACGTCTGAATGGCAGTCCTCTTTGCTAGGTCCCAGACACGGACAGTCTTGTCTTCGCCACAAGAAACGATGAGCTCGTGCTTGGGGTGGAACAATGCGCTGGAAACGTTGTTGAAATGTCCCCTGCACGAGTCTACTTCCCAAGCCCTCGTTTCACTCATCCTCCATATTTTGATTACACGATCGTCAGCGGCAGAGATGATGAGTGGGAGAGTGGGATGAAACATAGCAAAGTTGACACCGCGATCGTGGCCTTCAAGGACATACTTGACGGTGGAGAAGCTGTCAAAGGTTTCGAAGTGATTGGACCCAGGTCCACTACCACCACCACCCATGCCTCCAGGGCCGCCTTGGTGAGGTGAGCCCTTACGAAGGCCCGAGATATCCCAAACGCGAACTGTTTGATCCATCGACGCAGAAACGACAAGATCCTCCTTGGGATGGAACTGGGCCGACATTACATAGTGTGAGTGACCGGTGAGGATGGCGATACACTGGCGGGATGTGCTATTCCATATGCGAATCGTTTGATCGTCGGATGCAGAAAGCTAACGGGATTGCTCAGAGAGGTTCCATCATTGCCGCGAAACACATACAATCCAAGGCATCTCATGGTGGAACTGTACAGTTCGGACATAATCCAGGTGACCAAGCAGGGTGAAAAGACAACGCCGGTTTTGTGGTCGAATGTCTGGAAGTTTATCAGGGATTAAGATCCTTCATCTCAAGTGATCCGCTAATTGGCACTCACCCCAGACCTTTATTTTGTAATCGTCTCCTCCAGTCACCAGCAACGCACGGGTAGGATGTATGGCCACCCCTCGTACAGGGCCTATAGAGTTTTGAGTTCCGCCACAGGTCAACCAGACGGCGATGATAACTACTAACCTTCATGTTCCTCGAATCTATCCACCAGCACACCCATACGATAATTCCACAACTGTACACTTCCATTATGTAGCGAAGCCGCAAGAAGGGGTTGCGTAGGATGGAATGCAAGCCCTGAATTCGCATGATGAGTTCAAAGGATCCTTCATGCATATGACAATAGTACTCACCCTTTACGCGGTTGCTTTTTGATTCGAACTTGGTGAGCATTACCGACATGCTCGGAGCCTGTATGTGGGCACTTCCTACAGAAAGTTATAGAATACGTGGGTAAGTCGCAGGAAGAGAAAGATGTACCCTGAGGCTGAACAAGTGCCAAATAGATTTTGAACGCGCTTCATCACCACAGACGTGGCTACTGGACGTGGGAATCCTCTACTAGCATGTCACGTTATCTAACATAGGGGCTATGCATTAGTGCGCTGAGTGGTACAACATGGTCTATGATGCGGGGTACAGTCCTTGGATGAAACGCAGAAGCTGCATACATATGCCTAAACATTCTCCTTCTCCGAAATTGTCTCTTTTACAACACCCCACTTCCTGAAGCGTGCACCTACTGCGTCCCTCAACGCCCTGTACTTCCTCCCAAGCCAATGGGTCTCGTAAATCGTGTTCTCGAATGACGCAGATATGCACCATAGTAGCAGCAGCACAATCACAGCACATGCAAACGACAATATGCCAATTGTAGCATTGTCCCCAGACCGAAAACACATAATTGAAAACGCTAGGAAGAAGGTAACCATCCTAGAGAAAGGCTGTTACATATTCTCCCTTTTGGTTTAGGTCTCGGCGGCACTCACCCATACATCAAGAGGGCATAAGGCAGACTATACATAATAGCCAGTGTTTCAAGACCAATTGCACTGACACTCCGATTCACATGAAATTCACGCTGTCAACTTGTCACTAAGGCGAGAACAACGACAAACATGAAGAACATACACCGAGAGTCGTGTTATGCTGCCGAACGAGGAACAGCCCGAGTGTTATTGTCCCGATGCTGACCACGGTCGAAAAGTAACTCGCTCGCTGAGCTGGATCACGATAACCTTTAGATCCCGACTCGTCCAAGGACTGGATGGCAAGGAACGAAACATTGGAAGTCAGCAGTACAGTAGCCTAAGAATACAAGAGGGCAAGTCAGCAAGCAGACGTAGGCGACAGTGAAACGCGCACATATAGAGTATACTCCTTCCATTCCTCCGTGAGCCTCCCGAACAATCTGTCAAACGATGGTTTATTCACAAGACTATCCACAGATACTGATTGAAGCTTCTTAAGATAGACTCCCGGTGCATAGAGAAGAACCGGCGAAACGAGACTGATGAACCAAGTTTGTTTGGTTTCCTCGAAAACAGATTGATCGTGGCATAAACGAGCGTGCTTTTCTCCATAGAAGTTCAGGAATCGCTCATGGGCTTCGAGAGATTGGCAACTGAAAGTCATGATGGAATATGGAAACTTACTAAAGAGACCAAGCAGGCGACCTACAGTAGGTGATCAATAAGGGAGGAGTTCATCAAATTGATTATGACTTACAGACTACCGTACGAGCACCAACATCAAGACGTCCAGAGTCTGTAGTCAGCACGCTCGTCAGGGATCGGAAAGCTGGTCAAGACTAATAGACCTACCACGATGGTAAGTGACAATCTCTGACACCAACACTTGCATATCTTTTGCTTCTTCCAAGGTGTAGGGAATAGTGGAACGGGAGGAGGTGAGCAGATCTGGGAAATCTTTCCATCTTGTCTACGACTAGGATGCAATTTTCGCACTTACCGCCCACAGCATGCCATAGGAGGTCTTGCAACTCCAGGAGTGCACTATGAGGAAGGTCGAAAATATGCGGGAAATACTCATTGTGGTACCTATACTCCACTTAGATGACAGATACAATCAACAAGCCTGCACTCACCAGTACTGTGACCTGAGTTCAATTCCTACGATCAAGGTGGTAAGTACCACAAAACAAATGGCTAATACTTCTGCTCACCGACATGTGCCAAGTCCGGGGAGGGCGTCTGCAGTTCCCTGACGATATTGTAGCCATACTTCGTATCCAGCCAAAATAACGTTTGCTTTGTGTGATCCACGAAATAGTATCCAAAAGCAGATATACTGGGGTAGTGTTCGAGATATAGGTGTACCGTCTCCTTGGACGGATAGCATATGTGGTACTCCTTGATGTAATCCTGAATTTGTGAGAGGCGGCTTTCGACGGTTTCATAAACCTGAGGATTCAGAATGTCTGCATCGGTCACGATTCTCTGGCGAGTCCTATTTAGTTGTAGTTCACAAATGAAATGAGGAGAGTACCCTATCTGCATCCCAGAAATATACCGCCCCTTCAGGATGAACGTATCGAGTCCATGGCAAAGGGACAGCCGGTCTTGTGGAGGATGCAATTAATCTCAACAATAGGTGACAATCATCAAAAACATACCGAGGGTAGTCGACAGTAGAATATGGGATAATAAAGCCCTTGGGCCAGCCTTTCGTTCTACACACCCTTCTAGCGGTTGGCCATGACACCACTGCTTGGAGTACTTACATTTTAACACCCCGTTTATACCTCTCACTCTCGTCTACGCCTACAGGGTACAAGTCATCAATTGTGGACGAAAGTTCCGGAATCCCGGGTGACAGGACAGTTCCATGGCTCCTACTAGAGGCACCGTTCACTTTAGTACCTTCTTCGATTCCAGGGTTTGGACTGCATAAATCGCGCGGCGATAGTTGATTCGCATCTACTTTTTCCTCCAACCACTGCTTCCCTGTGTCTACAAGGGTATCATCCCGACATCTTTCGTCTGCTATAGTTTTGGTCCGATCTTGGGCTGCAGAGCCAGTCGCCACTTCTCTATAGTCGCCTGGAAGAGTGCTGCAACATACAGTAGTCTCTCCTACAGATGGGGGTGTCCAGGGTTTCGAGTCCAATCGTGGGTTTGTCTTGATATCAGATCTAGCACCATTCCCTCCCCTGGCGGCGTGTCCTAGAAGACGCAATAGTGCCGAATATACCCTCCACAACAACCCAAGCCCAGACAATCGCATTCGCCGTAGAAGACCGAGCACAGCCTGCAAGAACCTTCTCACTATCCACAAGACCCTCAATCCCATATTTCGACAAGCACAGCGCCGTGTTTTGAGGTTCTGGATTCGTTCGGGGTCGTGGTTCCTCTGTTGCTTGCTCAACGCATAGGTATCGCCTGTCTCTGCTGTTTTGGAAGTTGGCCACTGGTAGCCTGTATTTTTTTCCTTTTCGGAGGCAAGGGGTGCGGTGTCAAAGAGCCATTTACTCGTGAATGATGCGTGCACTGGTTCAGGGATAGCCGCGATATTCGTGTGGCTGTGAAAAATTGATGGCACTGCACTCAGAAGTCCGAAACAGCGGCACAGCCCTGTAGGAACTCTAGATACACGTATCCCGAGAGAGACATACATGCTGCGGCAAAAATTGGTGCCACTAGGCCGGAAATCACACAATAACCGACAGGCGAGGCGAATTCACGTCCGGCGTGACTATCGCAGGAGCCACCATGTTCAAATAGGCAGCTCTAGTCGCACTTTAATCTCCCCATGTTGTTGTGGACTTGTAACCCTTCCCGTATTTCACAACTTGTTCGCATAATTTCCGACCAAGTTGCTGTCCTAGTGTTTTAGAATAAACTAATAGATAACATCCCAATTGAATGCCAAGCATCTGGATCCTTGAACTCGGAGACACCCATTACCTTGACTGGAGCCGAGTTGTGCAAACATAACAGCTATGAAGCCGGTGCTGATGTGCATTCCGCGACCTTCAGGCATCCCCTTAAACGCCCAGCTGAGCACGTCAGTGTCCGCCAAACAATACGGATTTGGATAAGTCCAGACACCACACCTCAACTAACCACCTATAGTGCCACAAGATCGATTATTATACGGTCGAAAACGAGAGTAACAACATAGTAATGAGCGCAATGTGTTATAACATATATTAATGTACAGTGGCTTCTTGCTTACCCAGTACAAGCGTACACATCTAGGATCATTTCCGCGGTCATCTGAAGATTCTAAACGACACGAGGTTTCATATCCGCGAAGGCCGCCTCAGGAGTGTCTGGATGGGTTTCATGCGCAGTAACCTTGGCACCAGCGTCACTTGGACAGTGGCCCTTGCACTCGCTACGGACGTCTCCAGTTTCGTCGACCTGGGTGGTGACGATACCATGTGCATGAGTTTGGATGCCTTTGATGTTCCTGAAAGACGAGGGCTGTCTCCGATAACATCAGCCAGTGTCAAGTGAGCAAAAATGTCTGAACAATACCGCTGTCAGTTCGACGGTTTCAGGTGGGATTTCCTTCAGGCTCCCTCGCATATTGAGGGTGTGCATCAAAGTCTGGGCAGTTTCATACGATTAACGTAACGTAAAGGGGGGGATGTGCTTACATTTGTGTATATGCGACCGAGGGGTATGGCGAACATGCCCTATAATTGGGTGTCCGGTAAGAGTACTGCCAAACGTCAGTAAAGCGCTAGCTTTGTCCCAATGACTCACCTATACATACCAAAGAATATGAGGTCACTAGCAGCAAAGATGGTGGAAAAAACCCCAGTTTGAATAGTACCGCGAATGAGTCGGTGGGTGGCATTGTCTGTCTCTCTACAACCCGTCTTAGGCAACCTAAGTACATTGGCCGTGACACCTGTGGCTCATTAGCTTCGTTTGCAAACTCGAACCAAGAACTGATACGACATACAGGCGATGGCCCTTTCAAGGACCATCTGAAGAACATGCCACTGTTGTAGAAAACGAGGCCAAAGCACCGATAATGAAGACCACGAAAAGCTGTAGATGTCCTCTGAGCCGATAAATGCTAGTGACATATGGTGATCCAATATGGCACCTTGGAGCTCACAGGTAGCTCAAAAAACACATGTGTGATAATTGCAGGCAAGCCAGTTCCAATCAGAGTAAATGAGTAGAGCCACAAAGCCACTAGAATGTGTACTTCGAACCCATTCCCTGCAAAAGAAGCGACGCATTGAAACTCACCTGCGACCATTGCAGGATTGTTGAAGTTGATTACACTGGAGTGTACTAGTCAGCGAGCATGCCAGAGACCAAGGCTTAAGGTCCACACCAATATCACCATTCCATGTACATAACGCTAGACGTTATGGAAAAGCTGGTGGTGAAGGGACTGCAAGGCATACGCAGCACTGCGGAAAATGTCGATCGCTAACAAGAAGGCAACTGATGATCTGCAAAGATTTTAGCCATTAGTCGATAATCCGAAGTACCTCATTTGCCATGCCGTACTTGATCCGCCATGGATCCTTGAAACCTACGGGTTAATGGGATGGCCATAGGTCCTGGAATCTAGTGTATTCAAGCCGGGGATCAACAACCATGGTTGTAGTATTTGGCGAATTGGACGGTAACTATCCCAAAGAGATAGGTAATGACTGAAAAATGGCATAAGTGATCTGTCAGATGGAACATAGCTAGCTCTAGGACTCACAGAAGATGCCCACTAGGGTCACTCCTAACTCACAGGTAAGGAGTAAGTAGGTGATTTAGGCAGACTCAATGGGACATGCCGAGGCTTGAGTCATACTGACCCATTTTTACAACAGGGGAAGAGGTGGCATGTCTTTTTTGGGTGGAGGGTCGTTGTCCCTAACAAGGCTAGATCGTCTATCCTACCTGACTGCCAAAGTTATTCCACCGGGGAAATGTTTTACGCACCCCGTCTAGCTATGGGACTCCAGTTAACCCTCGCTGCCTCTCGGTGATAGATCTTGTGGGTAGCGGTGCCCATCGCATACTTAGCAGGTTCATATGATTTATGTGCAACTTACTGAAGCGTGTCTTTCAAATTTATTGCCTATGATCTGCAGACCTACTCACAAGAGGTATCTCCACCGAGGAACCACATTTTCCATGACCAAATAGACTACTTTTACCGGAGTTCACCAAGGACACCATTACCACGAACGGTCAAGGAGCATGTAGGTGATTGAGTCAGCTTCTCCTGCTCGGTGTTTGGGTCACCAACAGTGCGGAAAGCTATCTCGGACAGCGACCTCCAGGCCGACGCGTCCAACCCGAAGAACACCTCTGCTGGGTTAGAAAATCTATAGCACCCGCGCATGGCGTCCGTCTTCGTCAGGGAGGTACATGTAATCCCCGGAAGGACACCGGACTGACTTGGTCATGCCATGGATTGCTCTACACCAGGGTCACACCTCTTCCCGAACAACTTCAGGAACTTTGGATACCCAATACTCGAAGCAGAGATAGTGGGGAGAGTCTCTGGGGCGACAACAGAGATAAACGTGAAGCACGCTAAGCCGAGGATGCCAACAAATGTGGCAGTGATGCTTATGTCAAGACGTGAAAGTCCGATGTATAACCAATGGCCGAAGAAGAACAGAGTGCCCCAGTTGAAGAATGCAGTCGGAAGGGCGAAAGCAAACGCCAACTTTTGAAACCTGTATCTCTTCAGAGCACGGCTGCTCAACCAGGAAATCTATAAAGACGGAGTTAGGCACATTTGTACTCCATGGATCCATTGAAGACGGACCGCATGGGGAGAGTTCCTGTGTTCGAGAATGCCATCATGTTGTTGAATTAGAGCAAACGAGGTCACTAGGCTGGCGCTGAAACAGGCAGCCGAGATAGCTACGATAGTTGGCGAAGCAGGGAGTAAGAAAAAAGCGCCGTGAAGGCTTTGAGTGCGAGAGCCTAAGTAAGAATATGGTATGGACTCAAATGTGGAAACCACTCACAACAACATCACGAAAGCCAATGTACGTTGTTCCCTCCATTCCTTGAGAGCGCTTTCTACAAAGGCGTGGACACGATGAGAGTACACGTATTTGTCTAGATATAGAGAGTTCATCTTGGCACGGTATCGCTCTGATATCTTAAACGTCACAAAGGACATAATGGCCTTGTTGCATCCCTCTTGTTCTTCGTCGTCATCGACGAGCACAGACATTGTCGAGTCAAGCCGGGGAGTTTCTTCTCCATATTGATTATAAAATCTATTGTGCACTGCAAGGTGTCAAAAAGAAACGACGAGGAGGAACGGTGAAATGAGACATACAAACGAGATGCCACGCGCGAGCAATTGCGCTCACGATTTCTGGCTCTTGCGTACGGCCTCGACAGCCTCTCAACAGATTATGAAGGGCTTCCGTATCCACAGGGGAATAAGAAAACGTGGAGGTAAGGGATGTAATCTGATCTATTTGTACAAGGAATCGTATCAGAACAAAATCTTCCCATGTGACTGAAATACCTACCGATTCTCGCATGCGTCAAAATATCCAAAAGCTTCAAGAGATTAGCTTCGTGCAAGCCACCAAAATGAGCAGGATAGCGATCAATATGAAGCCAGAATTGAGCTTCGAGTGCAGTCCCTGTCGTCTGTGAGTAAGGAAGAGATCCCTTTAGAACAACGAACTTACTCAGATGTGCGGGAGAAACAACATCATCAAGCCCGAGGCTATTGGTTTCGTAGTCCTCAAGCCAGAAAAGGGTCTGATCCTTCCTGTTAATGACATAGTATAGGCAGTCCGCGTCCTCGTCGATACGGATACACAACTCCACGTTGGCGAGCTCAGCCGCTTTCTCCTTAATTAGTGGGGCGAGCCGATCAATCCACTTCTCTGCTTCCATAGCGATGTTGGGCGCGTAAATCCAGGATTCTGTGACGGTCGCAAACAGGCCATTATGGTAAAAGTAGACCTTTCCCTCTGGTTGGACATGAGCGGACCATTGTGGCGCCAAGTAGGTGGGGCTGAAATTACTCCTCGTTCATTGAAAATTTGCAGGCGCTGGTGATAGTAGCTTACGATGCGTGGGCGCTGACATCAATAGCTAGGCTGGCTGCTTTGCTCCTAGACGATTGCCAGCAAGGTCAACTTAAGACTTTCTGAGTGAAATTTTAGAAACGCACTGTTTCGAGTGCTTGTAGCGCGAATCATCAAGGCCGGGGTGAGTCGGATAGAGCTTTCCAACTGGCTCAGAGGGCTTCTGGCAAGCATTCATGTTCGGAGGTTCTGTGCTGGCAGTCCCTCGATGGCATCTACTTTATAAGCCATACTCCGACCTCGCCCTTGACGCCGGAGGCTGTGGGGTTGTCACAAAACGGAAGCGACCACTCCGCGGTGACTTAGATCTAAGATATATGTCAATACAAACAACACATATAGGTAAAATATACAAAGGGGGGTTTGGCACCTGACCCTAACAGTTCATAAGTTCCGTTTTTATCTGAAGGGCTGGGCGCTTTTGATTAATTGGTAAGAGACTATCTGTTCCCACTTAACCCGTGAGATTGACGAGCATGGAGGCACAACCAAGGTTCGTGCATGGAACTCATTGTGGACTATTGCTCACCTCAGTTGAAAGTTCTAGCAACCTTCCAGAGAATAACACTAACGTGTGTAGTATTTTCTTGTCGCTGCCGACACGCTTAATCTTTGGAACAATAGCCTGGAGTCGATGACATTGCAGTGCCAGCGAAACTGCCCCCGCTTGAAGAAAATGGGCGCTCGTCGGGCATGCAAGAAGCCTCGGATTCACACGGCGTCATAAGCCGCACGACAGACAGGGAGAACGGAGGTGGGAGCTCCTTGGTCGAGGGAGCAGATTCTGATCCTTCAAATTTGAATGAACCCAATGGTGGCGAGGAATGGCCCGAGTTTGCGGGGTACGTCTTGTCGCTCCTTCAGAAACGTTCTACTAAATGTTGGCGCAGAGGTCACCCTCGTGGAAATATTACCCATCCCTCTGGAGGAGTCAAAAAAGGCAGTGGTTTGAAACCGGGAAAAGCAGTGCCGTGAATGTACGGAGATCCTGTACATGGTGATTAGAACTGATTTTGCTCTCGGCACTGCTTTGCTGAGCTCACTACAAACCTTCTCTAACATTGCCTACAATTAACAACCTTCCATGGCCCGATAACGTAGCAATAATGCAGTGACAACAAAAGCTATGAAACTGGCCTGTACGAGCCGGTCGCTGTTCCAAAAGCCTTCATTCCTATAAAGACTTTTTGTGAACATCATTGGCCCTTTCCCGAGCCCGTCAAAAGATCAATTTCACGACAGAAGATGACAGATTCCATTTACACCTATCATAGCGTTCAACACCCTTATCATCGCCTCCCAATAAACTAGGAAAACCCTCTAAAGAGCTAGATATCCATCGGGTGACCGAGTTTGATGGTCGTACTCTTCAAGTGCACTATCAAATCAATGAGTAGTATATACTCAATTGCAGGCCATGTGAGGACATTCATTCCTATATAGGTGCAACGTGGGCTGTCAACAAGGCTCTCAAAATCTAGTCTAGTCATCGAGGCATGCCTAAGCCGAGAAAGTTTCCACCTGATGGCCTCTTCACCACCCAGAAGACTCAGGCCAGAATACAGCTCACATTGTCTAACTACAACATTTGCGGAGGTTCGAGGGCGGGGAGCCATTTGCTCCACAGCCTTGACTGAGGAGACAGCTGACTGTAATTGATGTAGGTACGTATGCTTCTAGGAGGATCTTAAAATTTCTTGATTGATGTTATCTTCATGGGCATCCTCGAGCGCCTCACAGCCTCATCAAATAGCAGGACACAGGTGTATGTGGTGTTCGAGCATTTGAGCGAGAGCATAGGAGCGCCGAGCATCCCTTTATATACAGCTGGATCGGAAGGAGCTACTCAATCACTCACTGAATCATTCTCCCGTTTAATTATCTCTTCCCATTTTTGACATGGAGACTGTAAAATCTATCTATTCCCGCATATTTGAGTGCGCACTATTTATTGAACCAGTTATCTCGATGTAGATTTCTAACGATGCTATCTTGTTCAACTAAACGACTTCAGCAAAATAAAGTGGATATGGTCCACTCACGATGAAGAAGAATCAGACGCTAGGTTGGTATCCAGAATACGATTCAGCTTAGGACTCCAATGCTGAAGCCTTTATCTCATTTTTGCAGTATGAGAGGGTTCGTAGCAATATAGCTTATACCCGCCTGAGTCATGCCTTCTCATACTCGTCTTGCACTTGTCCATAATTACAGCTGGAGGACCCGTGGGCCATCAAATCCAGGAGCACGTCATAAAGGGGGTCAGAACTCAGATACTGCGTCTACCAGCAGTGCCAAGCGCCCTGCTACTAAGGCCCAGAGCACGTCTACGTCTGGCAAGTCTGAGGCGACCCTCGTAGGAAACCTCTTAGCTAAATTGCTTCCAGGAAAGAAGGAGAGCAGCAAGAAGGGGGATAACAAGAAGGGGGGTAATAAGGTGTGACGAGGCGTCACCTTGAAGTGAACGGTTCTCGACGCATGTAGGGATGACAAGTTAAAGAACCTCTGTGCTCGTACCTACTACAGCTCGCTATTATACTGTTTCTACCTATGAATTATCTAAGAAGTTCTCAAACTTATTGTAAATGGAAGTTAGATAAATGGCACAGTGTTGATAAGATAAACAACACACCCCCTCCAGGAATTCGTGATGAATTTCTAATGACTTGTCACATCCGGATCCCTCTGCCACGTCCCATTCCTCGCCTTGGTCGTTTAGCAATGTGCTCCTCGTCCCCCTCTGGTCCTTTCTTGACACTGCTTTCGGCGAAGCCTAGGACGATCCGTTGAAGCTTGTTGATATTACTGGTATCTCCCGCAATGAGTTGATTGGCTGCTTCTGCATTCTGGATTACACTTGGTTTTTGGGAGCCGGATTTCGAGCGGGAATCGCGTTTCCTCGAGGCGTGAATTTCGTTGGTGATCGGGTCGATGGTGGGTACCGTTCTGTCCAACTCGTTGTCCAAGTTAAGGATGTTGGCGATAAAGTGGCATCCTATAGGCTCGACGAGGCTACGAGCCTGTGGTCGTGTTAACTTCTCTTTTCGGATTACCTCCACGAACTGGAGGCAGGCCTTGAGTTGGCTCATTGTGATCGAGTGGGCCTGGTTGTACTCATCTACAACCCAGATAGTGTCAGGATCGTGGATCCAAAGCCGTTCCGCGTTTTCGTAGGGCTTCCTTGGTGCCATAAGGGGTAGCTCGAGGAATCCATCCAGTCGCCGTAAACTTGGAGTTTCCAGGTTTGATTCGCCCTCTGGAGGCAACTTTGATGGAGAAGTTATCGATCATTCGGGGCCGCATTCCTGGGTGAGTGCCAACCTCAAATATGACTGAGCTGACAGTGGTTGGAGCAAGTGTAACGGGAGGAGTGGCTTCCGTGATACCATCAGCCATGGCAGCAGTGCTGGTGTCTACAACGAGGGGATTGTTACTGGAGGTAGTTGGAGACGTTGTGTGATTGGCCGCAGACAAGCCGTTCGAGGCTTCAGTCAGCCCGTCCTTTGATACATCCGTAGCTTTGACTCCATTGGGTTCGCCAACGGAGGACCAGCCACCGGGACCAGAGCGTATGGAAAGCCAAAGACAGGCAGAAGGGTGTCAGGTGGCAATGCCAAACATTAAGGAGTCGGAGGGTGAGAGCGAAAAATACTACAGGCGAGCGAGGGTGCACGAGCAGGGATGAAGGAGAGAATCCATCCGATAAGGATGTAATAGATAGAGAAGTTTGTATATAAGTCCAAAGTCCCAATCACATTGTGCTTCGATAACTTATCCCATGATGAGGAAATAATTTTCATCTGGGAATATAGAAGGTACCGACAAGTGTGGGTTGAATTGGATGTTAAGGTTGGCTGGCAAGGAATTGCCTGATGGGACCAGTTGTGCACGGAGTGTAAAATAATTCGGATGCGGGGAATCGAACCCCAGGCTATCGCGTGACAGGCGATAATGTTAGCCGGGCGTGTTGCACTAAGCTCGCTGTTGATGGAAGGACTTGTTTCGCTTCAGAGTCTATACTTCTCTCGCCGCATAGCGTCGTTGTCCTTCTAGTCGGCTAGACTCTCTTGGTATATGATCTTACGATTTTTACGAAGGCTGGTTCAAGTTCTCATTCGATTATGGAGTAATGCCTCCAAGTTACCTTCCATCTTCATGCAACACCACGGTGTCCTTTTCGGATTGCTCAAGCCATGGTTCACTTCGGAGGGCCTGTCAAGCGCAACAGGAAGGGAGGATAGACGAAATGGAGCGTCCCCAGATCCAGGTATACCAGTCCGAAAATGTGGCACGGAATGTGGTCAGAGCGTGAATTCCGGGCTTGAGCCGTGCGTCGAGTCGTGCACCAGCACAGTTTCATGCTCGCTGTATCCCTACTCCTATGTTGATCATGCCCCTCCTCAGCCTGAACCTTCAGCACCCTCTACCCCATCGACGGACGCACAATCTTCACAATCTATAGTGGATGGAACTTCCGTCAGACTTCGACTGCCTCAGTCACCAGGTTCCGCAAAAACCGGAGAGGAGGGCATTCATGTCGTAGGACCTATGGATTCGCCCACTTATTTAGATGGAAGTTTGGAAGCCGGATGCAGTGGAATGCGCGATGAGCATTACCTTGAAGCTCCAACTAGGCGCCCACCCGCCATGTCTCCCACTCCCAACCCACGTCCTCGATCGATGTCTCCAAGTAAAAGGTCATCCGTAATGCTTCGCCCAGTCCCGTCGACTACCTCTTTCCGACCCAATAGCCCATCACAATGGCACTTATCTCGTCCATCATCGCCTCTGGCTCGCTCCCTCCGTCCAGCCCCCTCGCATGCCTCTCTTCGCTCCCAGTTTCTGGGCACCAAAACAGGGGAGGCTCCTTCTATGTTGGCTCCGGAGCCCGAACCTTTACCAATAATTGAACCCGACCAACTCCCAGTGGAATTTGCAGATCCGGAAAACAGAGTTTGGACTATGTATCCAGAGCAAGTCGAGCGAGGTGTTCGCAAGTTTTTTGTGTGAGTAGTTCGTGTTCCTCGAGCTCTACCTCCGCAGATTCACACTGCACTCCGCCAGTACCAAGAATCAAGAGGATATCATGCTAGAGCCTTTAACCATGCGCTTCGAAGCGTGAGTCCGTTCTTCGTGTTCCATTGCGCCATTGTAACAATTTAGATAGCCCTTGGGAACCTCCAGGCTGGAAGCCTGTCATACATCCAGAGGGCCAGCTTTACTTCTGGCACGAGGAAAAGGTAAGCACTGATCATACTGGCAAAATTGAACCAATGAGCTTTGATTCACTGTCCCACAATAGCGTATCATAACAGAAGCATATCTTTACGACGAGAACATGCTCAGCCAAATATACAGACACCTTTCCAAGATTGAAAATTTCTTAGAACGCGTGGGAGTACACAACATACTCGGACACCACGACCTTGTACTAGACTTGAGCCCTACTGCTAATAGGGACCGTGGTGGCTATGTATGTGGGTATTATTTCGTCAACCACAAAGAACGCTCGATCTTCTGGTTACAACAATATCCGGCATCGGGCCTGGAATATTGGAGGCCAGAAGCTGGGCACAAGTCAAAGCTACATCTCAGTGAGTAAGTAATATCTATTCTTCCTCCTGTTTCTCAATAATCGGTCAGGACATGAGATTGAAGCACAGTACTGGTACATTATTCCAAATTTATATAAAACGTTGTCTTAACATGTAGCAGGTTTCACTGCCAGCTATTTCCTACAACACTCACCGTCACCTTGCAACTCATAGCCGAATTGCGCGACATCCTTCTACATAATATTGCCGGTACGTTTTGTTTCTCAGAATGATTCCTGTCCGTTTATTTGCATGCCAGATACGATGACTTCAGTGACCTCAACAGCGCCGTACTCTCACGAGGACCTTAACAGAATGCTCGGCTGGGTGAATAGTTTGAAGAGTGGGTACATACGCCTTTGCGCAAGCAAGAAATTCGACTGATTTGACTCAGAGAATCTGGATATCTCATATGCGGGTTCTGCTTGCCTGGTCGGTAGGCTCATGTTTATCTTCGGTGCTTAGTCCACCCGCCCTTCTATGCCTCTCGTCGATGCTCACATAATTTTCGCCAGTCCGAGAACGTTTCCTCCACTTCTACGGTGAACCTGGCGTGCGCTTGAACCGTGGCATTTCTGTATACGGTACCGTGCACAGACGGACTATTCTAATCAGACTGCTCTCGCCACTGCTTTTCGCAGCTCCTTTACAACACCTAATGGCTCTGGAGAAGATATGGGTGGACGAAGTCGTGCACGAACCGACCTGGAAAGTATTGGTTAATAAGTTCAACAAACAATGGGAGGAGTTCATTCTATTCGTACGTCTCGTTCATATTGGAGCAAGCAAAGCCCATCAATGATACAGGCTACCGTGATGCTGAATGCAAACGTCGCATTCCTCGCTATTCAAAGCATTGACGACGTCAATCCGCCAACGCGAAGGCCGGCGCAAATCATGAGCTATCTTTCGGCTATCGCAAGTTTGGGTAGCATTATCATTGGCCTGTTGCTGATCAAGATGAACCGAGTTCGACTGCAGGACACTGCACCGGATGCCGTAAGCTGTTTATTTCCTTCGTTAGGACACCGCTGAGCATCATATAGCTTCGGTTCATAGAAAAATGCACATCTCGATTCGTGGGCCTAGAAAATTTGGCGATATTGTATAGTTTACCATTCGCTTTGCTCATGTGGGGGTATGTTAAACTCCATTCTCGCAACACAACTGTGTGATTTGACTCGAGGCTGTCGCACAGAATGATAGCATTCGTCGTCGCTTTCTGTTTAATGTGTCTCCAAGACTCGAGCTCACTCACACGTGGGGTAGTTGGCGCCGCATGTGTTCTCACTGCCATCATGGTTGGGTGGTCCATCTGGATAGGGTGGGATAAAAGCATTCATCTGCAACCACCAGCAATAGAACCGACGACTGTTCTTCCCGAGAAAGACGTGACAGGTGTTGACACCGGGGAGGAATGTGGTGACAAAGAAGCGCAGACTAGCGAAAATGTTGCCACGGCACATCATCCAGATAAAAACCAAACAGACACCCGATCAGGTACAGGAAGTGTAGCTGGCCCGCAACGAAGGATTGGCAGTCCGATACAAATCCATGCCGTGCCAACGTCGCCTAGTCGGGACGAGATCTTGGAACACCGAAGAATGTGGAATAAGTTGAACAAAAAGTGGAAAGGGTTGTGGTCTGGTCAGTTGAATCCGGGATTACGATGGACCAAGCCACGAGATTCAGAAGCCACCGCGGTTGCAGTTTAAGACCCTCGATTATCCACATGCGGCGAAGATGATACCAGCATATGTTTTTATATACCCAATACTGTCCTATCCTGCAACTCCCTTCACTATACGACGTATCAGGACTCGTTGCCTTCATGCTTTGTGATGATTATGTACATATTCCATACGGTTTGTACTGTTCTACAACAATGTCCTACATATATATATAATGCTTGTGACGCTGTTGGGAACGCACTGAACCTCTTCATATCTTTCGTAGACAAGATGCCGCAATATCACCCTTCGAACTTGGATCCTTTCCTGGTTATCGTCAACCACAAATGTCTCCGCTATTACATCGTCGGTCATGACTTTATCTCAGGTCCTCCCAACGCCTCGGGATACAATTGTTATCGTCTCGTTAAATACCTTGATCCTATCCGTAAAGAAGGCGCGAACTAATGAGAACTGCGCGACACTTTGTGTCTCAGGGAAAGTCATCAGGGGATAGGTCAAAGGAGAAAGGAAACTTGCGATTATGATTACACACAACATTGTAAAACGTACTAAAAGTCACCTCCCAAATCCTCATCATCCAACTCGCCTTCTTGAATTTCCTTCGCCAACTCTTTCTCCCGCTCCCTAGCACCTTCAGCTGCGGCCAATTCCTTTCTATGCGCGTTGAGCGGGTAGCGCATGGCCTGTGACACAGACTTGGTCAAGTATCGTTCGCACCGGGTCACGACAATGAGACCTACCTTTACGCTTTGGTTATGCAAATCCAGACAGAATGCGATTCTCCTGCCAAACACATCGCTAACCTCGGGTCCATAACCCCTCTTCTGACCTGCACATTCCATCCAACCGTTCTCGTGGACAATCCTGCCCTCGATGACCCCATCGCGGATAGCCTTGCCAACAATATATTCTGCATCTTCCTCAGAATCAAGATGGAGTTTGTGACAAATATCACGGAGAGAGATGCGCGAGTATGAAAGCGAAAGACGACGGATTCCTGTTTTGATGACGTTTTGTCGGAGACGGAGGATGAGGGTGTAGGTCTTGTCAGTCATGAATTGCGTGGCATGTTTGGAGAGCGTTGTCTGGAACTGTGAGAGGGAACCAGTGCGAACAGCTGCGAGGTGAACGTATGTGAGCAGTTCGACGTTACGTTGGCGAAAGGTTTTTGACACACACCTTTGACAATGTCGAAGTAGGCTATCAAGGCTTTCTCCAAGACTGGATGCCTGAACAGCGTCCGGTCAGGAATGTCACCCATCAACAGCTCCACAACAATGAAAAACTTGTGCACGGCTTGATAGAAACCAGGCGCAGTTTTTGGTTGAGGAGCACGTCGGATAGCTTGTTGCAGATTTTGATGTGCCTCAGAGTAGTTGAGTTGGACGACCTTGATGCGGCCAAGGTAGTAGTGGTACCGGGCATACTGAGGATTGCTCGCACTGGTCGGGAAGGTGGTCTTTGACACGAGTTTGTCTGCTTGGTCGAAGAGACTATATTGTATATAGTTACGAAGAAGGCAGTTGATAAGGGCTGCTTGGGATTCATCGTCATGTCTAAGCGATGCGGTACGCTGGGCAGATAGTAGGAGCCTTGTGAATTGGGAGATAAGTAAATTGAGGGCGAGACGAAAGGAAGGATAGGTCATACGGTCGGGCATCAGCAAGCTCCCCGCCGAGCTCATAGGCTCGATCAACTGCATACCAGACTTTGGCAGCGATAGGGTCCATACTCCTCCGGTTCAGTTGCAAGATCTTTTCACCTGTCTCCTGCGCTAGCTGCAATGCCTTTCCGTAGGTATCCGACGAGTTGAGCAAAGTGTAGATGATCAGCAAGCGGAGGTATATCTCCACTTCTGGCACGGGTTCTTGTGTCTTGGGCAGGGAGTCAATGTCCATGGATGACGCAGAGTCGGAGGACCCTGGAAGCAAGGAAAGGAGGGATTTGCTGGTGGCACTATCTACCAAGCCAGCCCAATCAGAAGATCTGGTTGAACGACAAGTCGAAAGAACAGACTCACCTTTAGGGTAGAGTTCTTCAACGGCATTTCTCAGAACAGTCGCATCCGTGCGTCGCCGCAAAGCTGTGAGCGACTTCAGGACCCGATGTGTGAAACGAGGTTCAAGCGTCGAGACGGCTTTATCAATTAACGCAGCATTGGACTTGATTTCTGCGAGGGGTGTGGGAGGCGGTGGGGGAGTCTTGGCATCTTCTTTCTTCTCCTCCTCTTTCTTTGCGTCCTTAGCATTCATCTCGACGTCGGCCATGGCGATGTGGTAGAGTGTTCCAATCTAATTTGAAGACGCGTATCCCCCTGGACGCGTCACCTGCTGCTTGCCATATGTAGCGGCCAGCGCCTATAAGGTTATGACTAATACGCTCTAACAAGTCCCGATAGCTAAGTGGTTATAGCATGAGATTGCAGATCTCGGGGTCCGGCGTTCAAATCGCCGTCGGGACTTGTCAGTGTCTTTTTCTCCGTGTTTCCTCGAACATTGCACCGTGCGTTTGCTGCAATGCACTTTTCCCTACCCAGATACTAGAGCAATATGAGAATTATTTTACAGCAATACCTGTGTGGGAGAAAAAGACAAGTTGTATCATAGTTCACACGAAGGTGATAACACGTCAATAGTCCGACGTGGACTTGGCAACACTTCCAGGTTCACCCATGCGAGTCCTCGTCGCGTCGCTGCTGCTCCTCGCAGCCTCCGTTCACGCCAAACTCCTCACTCTCCAGTCTCCCAGATTCAATGTCCTCGACAGCAAAGGCCAACAAACCCGCTCAGAACCGTAAGCACCTCAGTCTCAGAACCACATGCCTCTCACCAACCCAACACTAATACCCCCCTAGACTCTCCCTCGCACACAAATCTATAACACCCGTAACTCTCAACTCCACCGACACCCTCAAAATTACCTTCCAAGTCGTCGACAAGGAATCCGGAGACGGCATCCAACCCCACCAAACCTTCCTCCGTTTCTACGATGCCACGACGGGTGAAGAAGGCATCCAACCCATCCGCGTCACTCCTGGTGGCAAAGCCAAATTCCAACTCGAGATGGCTAAACCTCCCCTTAGCCTACCCCCGACTGGCGACGCGCCACTGCAAGTGAGCTTATTCATTGGCAAGCCCGAGTACAGTCCTGTCGCTGCGGAGTTGTTTGACCTCTATGTCCCGCGTTCGCAACCTCCACCTGTCCATCCTGATGAGGCTTCGTTCCACCCTCTTCCGGAGATCCAGCACACTTTCAGGCCGGAGCAAAAGTTGCCGCCCAAGTTCGTGTCTGCGGTGTTTTCTGGTTTGGTTCTTGCTCCATGGGTTATCCTTCTTGGACTCGTATGTGTCACTTTACTCTTGCAAAAAGCCACGCTGATCCGATTGATTATTCTCTCATGTCAGTGGTCCCAAGTCTCTCCTCGCCTTACCCATGCATTCTCCCCCAGTATCGCTCCCTTCATTCTCAGCCTCGGCGCATACGAAGTCCTTATCTTTTACTACTGGGTCAACCTCAAGCTCGGCCAAGTCCTCCTTTACGGCGGCATTCTCGCCGTCGTCACCCTTTTCACCGGCAAATACGCTCTTCGCAGCATTGCTACTCGCCGAGTAACCAAAAATTAAATACCCCTATCCCTTCCTCCGCCTTAGCTTAGTTTTCTCTGCATCTGCTATGTGTGTTCCGAATAGAAACAGCTTACTTTCAAACTATCTCATGTTAAGCAGTTCAAGTGCGACAATGATTTACATCCAACATCTGAAGCTTATATTACATGCCCCTCCCCACTTTTTTTCTCCTTTTCTCAAGGGCCGTCCGGGAAATGTTTCGACGGTCCAACCTTAACATTTGGACTGATCTCCGGAAGAGGTCCCCCAGTTTTCTGCACAAAACCGGGCCTTGGTGGGATTACCTGGTTACTGCCATAGCTGGGTTTCAACGGCGGCGCCTCGAAGGGATGTGCTTCAGTGTTAAAGACATCTATGGGCCGCTGTAAGTGTTCCAAACAGTCAAACAGACAAGCCGGCTCCTCACATTTGTCCAAATGGATGTGGTTTGGGTCGTCGAATGTAAGGTACCTAGAGTCACCATGTTATTAGCACCCTTGCTCATACTCCGTCTACCACCCCAAGACTGGCGAACACTCACAGATACTTCAACACTTCTGCAAACCAGAAGCTCTCCGTATCATCGATCCGACCTTTCTTCGGGTCATTCACATCAACCAACGCAGCAAACCCATTAGGCGTGGCCAAGAACTGGTTGAAGCTCTTTACAGCAGCCGCTGCCCGGTCTAAATACTTTTGATCGCCCGTCACTCGGAACGCATAGAAGTTGGACTCGAGGACTTCAGGACGCAAGATATAATTCCCATTGGTAATGTAGAAGCCGTGCTGGTTGTAGAAGGCGAGTTGCTTTGGGCTCAACGCGTCACCGCCAGTGAAGTCGCCGTCGGAGGAAATGAAGGCGAACGCTTCTGGCCCGATACCGGTACTGCACCAAGAAGACCTGTGTCAGTTATAGGAAGAAGGAAACCGGTGAAATCGTACGCAGTGCCAGCGTAAGTATTCCAACAGGCGTCGACAAGTTGCAAGCCGATATTCACGATGGTCTCGTTGTTCAACAGACGACCGCCTATCAAATCATACTATTTAGCACATCATTATGGCACAAGTTGAAGATGAAAACATACCAAAGAGCCAGTTGCCGCCGTTGAAGCAGGCCAAGTGCGACCCAATGTGCCTGATTCTCCTCTGGTCATCGAAGTCCGCTAGATAAACATGGTCCCCCACGGTCGAAGTTCTCAACAAATTCTTGATTGACGAATCGACTGCAGTCAACCACGTGTCAGCAAACAAGTTGTCATTGGTGTTCGAGAGTCTGGCGTGCTTGATGAGGTATTCAAAGTAGCTGTCAGAACCGCCTCCCCAGGTCTAGGTCCCAGTTAACTTAATAGATTCAGAAAGATGATATGGCAAGAATGCACGTACGACGTAGCCACCAACAAAGTTACCCGTGACTGGGTCGATGCCCTGAGCCGCAAGACCAGGAAGTGGCGCAGCCTGGGAACAAAATTAGCCAAATCCCATCGCCTGAAGCAACAATTGAGAGCCATACGAGTTGAGCAATATGGGCCAAAGCGCCGATAGTTAAGTCTGCGTAGGTGCGATTCCCAGTATATTTAGAGAGTGTCGCCCACTCCAGGGATAGCTAGAAAGGCAAAAACTGATTAGGGGTGAATCTCGAAATACTTTTGAGTAAAAATAGCTTACAGTGCCTGCTTCCGCGATATTCGACTGCCAAAGGAATTTCAGATTAAACTTCACCCGTTGGGTAAAATCCAATAGAGCACATACATCGGCCACGACGGGACTATTGTCTGAGAAGTTCAGAAACCCGAAAGGAATCGTATTGTTCTGTTATGCATGAGCATTTAACCAAAATTGATGCATGATATTCGATGGGTGAGAAGATTCACCAGAGAGAATGCAAACGCCATCTTATCCCCCAAGTCTCTCGCTCTATCGACGAGGGCATCGAATCTCTTCCCAGTCAATTCATATGCACTCAATAACCCCCCAAGATACCGAATAGTCGATTCAAAGACACTAGTTTCCTGTCAGCATTACTTCGAGTCCTCCTAAACTGATGACGCACCTAACATCATCCGGAGTTTTAGATACACTGAAGTCAATTTTACTGGAGAATTCGATTGCCTCATTGAGTAGATCCTAGTACAAATACTGTGAACAGGGTGAATAACCCGTTTCAAGTAAAAAAGACAGACGTCGAGACCCATAATGCTCTGTGAGGATCAACGTAGACAACACCCTTAGCTTAAAATCAGTCTAAAGGGGACGAAACTCGCACCATAGTACTCATAGCATCGACAATTGAAGCACCTACAATCCAGCTAAGTTATGAAATGCTCCCAAATACTTGTTAGGGTACAAGAGACTCACCCCAACCGTTTCTGCCATCAGAGAAACCCTTGGACAGAGGCGAGAGATCATCATGTCCAAAGGCAAATTCTCTACAAAACACCTGGTCAGGACTCCATCATCGAGAGAAACGTGCAGAACCCACCGGTATGCGTTATAACTTCTCTTAAAAATGTCAACCACAGCAGCCTTGTTCTCAGCGGCACTGCCCGGGAGTCGTATGCCAGGCCTCTGCACAGGGCCCGCAAGAGCGCCCGGAGCTGAAAATGCCAGTGCCAAAGTGACGAAAGACGAAACAATCATGTTCGATCGTTATTACGACGAACAGCCGACGAAAGATTCCGAGTGAGGCGAGATACGAAAGGTCACACTCCTAGCGAGACGGTCTCGACAGCACATAATACCAGATGGTACCACTCTTTTATAGATCAAGAAGAGCCCGCCTCAAGGCTAACCGAGCTTCCATCTGGAGTCGCATGGCGAGGAGGCACCTAATAGAGGCAAATTTCCTCAAGCTTGGTCAACGTGGCTGATCTTCGCATCAGAAATTCTCCTCGCCGACGTATGAGAATCCATGTTCCATCATGGGCCGCCTCCTGGAACGAGCGGCCGAGGCACAACTGAGAGGCTAATGTGTTTGTTCAAGTCCTAGGTACAAGCTGTGGGAAGGATCGCCACAGTGTTAGAGGTTCCGCTCGGGTTGACATGAGAGCAAACAATGGAAGCTGGCCAACGGGATCGTCTGTGATTGGTGCTTGAGATAATGGTGCACCTGAATATTCCAGGAGCAACACATGGTTGTCACGACTCGTGATCCATAGTTGCGAGGTCTATTTGTTGCAAAGACGGGATATCAGGGGTGAGGTAAATTGCTGTCAATTGGTGAACGGACGTATGCGGCTGTAGAGCTGAGGAGTTCCGGTATAAGCGAATTTCGGACGTTGGAGCTCTTTCGGGTGGAAAGCCGTGAGAAGAGGGAGCAGAACAATTGGCTCATGGCTACCAGAGCGCCAACTTGCCTATACCTTCACCTTTTAGGTCAAATTAAAAGACGAAGTAATTCCATTAGAAGACTTATAAGTAGAAGCTTATAAGTAGAATGACAGGGATGACGTAGTACACAGTCCAAGTAATATCAAGATGTATTCCTCTGAAAACTAGCGGAAAGCATCATAGTGTATCGTCCGAGTAGTCTTAAAGACGGAATCCGATAAGGTGGAGAACCTCACCCACCACGCCTTTGACAATTCCTTCAGGAATATGAAGAATGCCAGGAAGGGAAGGACTTTGGCTGAAGGTAGGTACTGGAGCCTGAGTCGGTGTGAAGGGACGTGGGTTCTGAGAAGGAATGTGACCGTTAGGAGCTCCATAGGCTCCTTTCGCAGGAGGGACCTTGAATGGATGCGCTTCTGTATTGAATAGCCCTACCCACATATCAATGAAGAGTCAAAATGTATTCACACGCACTAAGACTTACATTCATCCAAGCTGAAGCGCGAGGGGTCATCAAAAGTCAGATATCTAACACAAAACTTGAATCAGCACCTTAAGGTGAAACCTGGTTTGTAAAATAATTGACACGCACAGATATTTAAGGACTTCGGCGAACCAGAAGCTCTCCATATCATCCATCTTCCCAGAATTAACGTCGTTCACATCCTTGATCCCCGCATATGCAACTGGGGCTTTGAGGTACTTCTGGAAACTCTGGATAGCACTAACGGCTCGGCCGAGATACTTAGTGCCGCCAGTCACTCTCCACGCATAGAAGTTGGACTCCAATACTTCAGGGCGAAGTGCATAATAGCTAGCTTCAGCTACCGGATAAAAGCCGTGCTGGGCATAATAGGATTGTTGTTCAGGAGTAGGGGAAGGGCCGCCCGTAAAATCGCCATCATCAGAAACAAAGGCGAAGATTTCCGGTCCAATCCCAGTGCTGTAACGGTGAGAAGATGAGACTCGGCAAGAATATCTCAATTCGTGAAACGTACGCAGTACTCGCATAGGTGTTCCAGCATGCATCAACGAGCTGAAGAGCGATATCAACCACTGTCTGGGGTTGTTAAGCAACCGTCCACCTATGTAAATAAGAAAGAATAAAAAAATAAGCGGCATCATTACATCTCTACCCACCGAGTAGCCAGTTTCCGCCATGGAAACAGGCAAGATGAGAGCTAACGTGCACGATGCGCTTGTTAGAATCGTAATCGGCGAGGTATGTATGATTGCCGACAGTAGATTTCTGTGACCTTTGTTGAGTTACAATTCAGTCAGTATCAAGCCAAAGTCTAACCTTGAGAAGTGTGCGGATCGATGAATCAACAGCCAGTTTCCACGAGTCGGCCCACAGCGCATCATCGGTGTTGTTGAGGCGCGCATACTTGATAAGATATTCGAAGTAACTGTCAGATCCTCCGCCCCATGTCTACCTGTTGATCAATAGATTAGGAGGTCACTATGTGCAAGGAACTTACGACATAACCTCCAACTGGTGAGCCGGTACTCGGGTCTATTCCTTGCGCAGGAAGGCCTGGCAAGGGAGAAGGCTAAGTAGACGGAAGTCCTCAGTACGAGCGCCTCATTTGAGAAACCATCGCTTCACTCACATTGGTAGCGATACGACGGAGTGATCTTTCTGCGAGTTGACGATATTTATCATCCCCTGTGTACTTGCTCAGAGTCGCCCATTCGAGGACCAACTATAGGTTGGTTAGTGTCGACCAGGCGTCTGTATTTGGGTACTTACGGTTCCAGCTTCAGCAATGTTAGACTGAAATTATGATTAAAGAAGAAATATACGATGAATGCACAGGACTAACGTTTTGCGTTTCAGGGGTGTTGCTCTCAAAGTCAACATGTCCGAATGGAATATCATTGGCCTTAGCAAATCCCATATTTAGTGGGTTTAACTATGCTCAAAAATGAACATACCCCGACCCAAGCAAATACCAGTTTGTCGGCCACTTCCTTCGCCTTGGTAACGAGAGCAGGATATTTCTGACCACTCAATTCATAGGTGCTGAGAAAGCCACCTATGTACCGGATCGTAGTTTCGAAGACGCTGGGGAAAAACGGTTAGCAGTGAGCTACCCAGCTCGGGAGGAACTTACCTGACAGAATCAGATGTCTTGGATCTGCTGAAGTCAATTTGAGACGCAAACTTGACGGCGTCATCCAAGTAGTCCTGCATCATCAGACAAATGTTCAAACCGCTGCTGAATTTTACAATGTCTAGGTCTTGAACACACGTTTAGGTCCATGACAGACTACAAAGGAAATGGCCAGTGAGTACGACTGTACGCAATCGTAAAACGAACTCTTACCATTGTTGACATCGCATCAACGATGGTTGCACCTTCAGATCGGAGTCCTTGAACAATCAATGTCAAGGAAGTACCCAAGAAACCTACCCCATCCATTTCTGCTGTCGAGAAAACCTGAGCAGTCGCGTTTCAGACAATTAGAAGTAGTCATCCCATGCACCTCTTGATTTACCTTTGCTAACTGGCTTGAGATCATCGTGGCCCCAAGCAAACTCCCTGTTTCATGTCAACCTAAACGAAGTGACTATATGCGTAGAACTCACTTATAAGCTTCGTAGCTCTCTACGAAAATCTGTTTGACGGCGTCACGGATGTCCGGCGCGTTCGGGGGAAGTACAAGGTCATCCTTCTGCACGGGTCCGGCAGATGTAAGCGGAGAGGAAAGAGTGACGGCGAGTATTGTTTTGAGTAATAAAGAGCGTGAGGGTACCATTTTGATACTACTGCTTAAGAGTCCAAAATCGAGGTGAAAAGATCGACTTGAAGCCCAGAGGCCGTGCAAAGGGTGGTTAGCAAAGAAGGGGGTGTGAAGTTCATTCTTCGACCCGCTCTGGTGTATATAATGACACCTTAGAGGTAGCGGCTAAAATCTTGTGTCGAAGCGAGCTAGTACAGATTAGTGACTTGTGGCGGCTTTCTTCATTCAGCATGCGTCATGCTTCATCACTTACTCAGTAACGTAACCCAAATTTACAACCTAGGAGCATACTCGGTTCACCAACACTCCACGGTGAAACAATATTGTCTACCATCTCCGGTATTCCAGCAATCGCACAGGTCAGGCCAGTTTACTGCATGTCCATTAGAAAACGTGTTGTGGCAGACTCGAATGGACATTAGTCATCCTTTGTAAATGGGTACTGATGTTTTGGATGGATTTTTGAATGAAAGAGGTCCACTACGAGTTGAGTACAGAGGCTCCAGCAGCTGCACCATGATGCCCTTAGGCTTGGCATACCCACACATGTCAGTCACTTAGAAAAACATGCCATCCGAAACTAGCAATGCATGCAGACCGTAAACATTATGTAAGTGAAGTGCTAGCATGAGGGACATGTTCAATAGATATTTTCATCACTGGGCGTTTAAATTGCCTATCTCGTTCGACTCGAAAAAAAAGGTCGAGAGAATGGACTGCAAGTGTGTCAAGGAACGCAACTGCTCATGCTTCTCCCAAAACATCCTCCCATCATCAGGAATGCGTGTTCACGAGCATCGCACCCCGTGTAATATTTGCCCTCCCATTTTGTTTACGGCCGAAGAAGAGCACGGTTCAACACTCCTCCGAAGGGGTATTATACCCTATAAGTATGTGTGATTCTGTCAATAGTAATTCAGAACAAACCGATAACGCCTATCCATGACGTTAGTGACTATTAATAAGAAACACCTGTGGGAACTCTTTCTGGAAGGTCCTGGAGGCGCCTCCCCTGTTCAGTGTACTTGTCGTTCGGTGTGGGCGGCTTTGGCGATCTGCTATCGGGAGACGCCGGTGCCATTACTCAAGCTCGGCTTCGGCTTCAGAGAAGGCCAGAAAGCAGAAGCACGAGTAAAGACTCAGCACTCAGCATCTCCCCAAGTTTTGAGCGCCTCCTTGGCGTCCCTTTTCTCCCTTCTTTGCAGGTTTACTTTCAATGCAATTTTGCCCATTCAAGGAACTTTACATAGATGAACATAATGTACAAGTGTATATACGAACCATTATTGTACGCACTCCACCTGCCTCAGGCTAACCTTTTCAAAGGTCTCGTCGCTTGATTCCAACTCTGCATCCAAGAGGCTTTCTCAAGAACCCTTCGCGCGTCTCAAGCTACAACGGAGTATGAGTTCCAGCTCACTCCAAGACACCTAGTCTGCGCGACTCACCTTCTGATCGGGGTTCTCAAGGACGAAATCGTATCGACGCATGATAGACGCGATAATTATAAGCAATTCCAGCGATGCCAAGTTACGACCCACACAGGCACTATCGAGAAGTTCAGTGAAAGGAAAGAGGATTGCATTCAGAAAGGCATGACGCACCGAGGTCCAACGGAGAACGGGTTAAACGTCTTTTGAATAGCCGCTTGGTCCCGTTCAAACCACCGCTCTGGACGATAAGCTTCAAAGTCTTCGCCCCAGACCGCAGGATCACGGTGAATTGTATAACTAGGAACGCTGAGAATAGTTCCCTCAGGGAAATATTGCCCACAAACGACCATACCGCCTTGGGGCACAACTCGAGGCAGGCCGAGAGAAGATGTCGAGTGGAGGCGAAGACCCTCGTTTATGCAGGCGTCTAGGTAAGGGAGCCGTTTGACTTGTGCTTCCGTTGCTACAAATTCGTCTTCAGTACCCAATTGTTCGTCGAGCTCCTTGTGGAGCCTGTCTTGAGCTTCACGATTACGAGCGAGATAGTATAGAATGGCACAGGTCGAGCTTAAAGAGAGTTAAGATCATAGTAGCTGAGGTAAAACGGACAGCTTACTTGGACGTGGTATCAGATCCTGCAATGAGTAGGGTAAGAGCCTCTGCCGTCAGCTCTTCTCGCCCCATAGGGTTGCCATTACTATCACGTCCGGCTTGCAGCTTGCTCAAGAGGTCAACACGATCGGTGGGTGTGGCCAAGCGTTTTGCGACGGCTACGATAGCGATACCCGCAAGGTTCTTGACATCCTCTCCACCTTGCGCATAACCCGGTAGACGACGAACAATGGGCCGCCAGTGAGGGGGGAGGACACCCATGGACATGGAAAATTCACCCCGACCGTTAAGAATCTTGATGGCAGGGATACCAACAACTTCCTCCTGGTCGGCTTCCTTTCCATAAGACTCCATCATACTCTTTGGATTTTTGGGCACCAAAGCAATGTCTTTGGCAGCCTGGATCATGCCAAAAGGAGCACCAAAGGCAAGGTCGCCAACAATATCAAAAGCCAGGTAGTTTGCCCCTGTATCCCCTCTATCAGCATTTTGATACAAATTACGAGCGTTATTCTAACTTACATGGTAGGCAATCAAGCCAGAGCCTTCCATCCCTTCCTTCCCAACCGCCCTCGCCATCATTCCCCGACATCCCCTTCAAGGCCATATCGTACAGCCTGTCCCATTGTTTCAAGAGCTGGCCAACGTACAGGCGAATCTGGGGTTCGAATTCGAGGACGCTCTTTTGCGAGAATATATGCGAGACGATCTTGCGTTTGCGACTGTGCTCATTCCGGTCCCTTACGTTGAAGACACCCCGCTGAATGGACACGAAAGCATCATAGAAGTCGGACTTGAGGGCTCCGTTGCCATGAGCATAGACAACGCCAAGGGCTTCCGGATCGGCGATTGAGATGTGGTTGGGGGCAATGCGGATGATAGGACCTGGTCAATCAATACAAAACGGGATGAAGTGGGGTTTCATTCACGTCAGCTTGTGTTGTTGTGTTGCAAGATCCGAAGCGGGACAAGACAAGCATCTTGACTTACCATATTTGCGGTGCATTTCATGAACAATCTCTGAGCGGTGGCCTTTCTTGGAGATATACCCCAGCCATATGTCGCTGAACTTTGCGAGGAAGGGACCTGGATATTTGCGTATCCCGTGGGGGTCCCAGAGCCATGGAAGGACATGGACGAGGAAGATGGAGGCCGGGATGGCGCAGGCCACGGTCTTGAGGTCGACCTTTTCGTATAAGGTGTATAGGGCGTCTGTAAGCATAATGGGGAGAAGAGCGGCGCATTGCGGAGGAGACTGGAGGGTTTAAGTAGTGTTTGAGAGGGATAGTTAACCCTTAAATGAATCTTGGGAATCAGGTGTTTGCCGAGGGATCTTGACAGGAATCCTCGTATCCTCCTATGGTTTTGTGTTCCGCCCGTGATTCATCTGACGAAGTCCCTGTACAAAATAGGCTTCCCCGCTCGAAACGCCTTCGAGAAGCTGCACGACGGGATCGGCAGCCCCTTCTCCTGTTCCCGTTCAACAAAACCGCATCCACAACACTGGCTGCTTCTGTCGGCACCTGCTACATCAGGGCGCATGGGATGACAAGTATTGGGCCACTCATAGGTCCAGTTCCATCTCATTCTGTGAAAAAAGTGCGTGTGAAACGTCGTACTGTCCTGGTAGGAACAGAGAAGCACTCATATCCTGCCAAAGCGATCACTGCGAAGCATGCAAGTGCCCCGTTGTCAGCGCTTGATACGCTGTGTCGCATCTTGACCAAAGGCCAATCAATCAGCCAGACGAATTGGCCAATATATATAGAAATAAAATCTTCAATCTTCGACTCTTCGACCCGTAGTTGTCGCTACCTAGCACTTGCATTTAGGTTTACATAATTCTATTTCCTATTCATCAAGATCGCAGAAGCTCAATCAAAGGCACCTCTTTAGCTGTTCAGTGGCGTTCGTCAGGACCCCGGCTTTTCTAAGACTTGGGCGCGCATGAATGCGTGCTCAACGAACATTCCCGATTGACACGAACAACCAAATGCGGCCTTGAACACTCCGCCGTGAGACCAATATACTATTTACACACTCTTGCCGTTTGTCATACAAAGGTCACGTGTCGCTTCCAATGTCAACAGTATGTTCAGTTGCCACTACTGTATATACATCAGGTCTAACTAGTACTTTCCTCCCCATCGGTAGTCCTGGAAGGACCAGAGTTAATCAAATGGAACACTCCAGGGAAAACGGAAAAGAAGCATCCGCTGGTATGGCTATCGCAAAATCAAGCACAGCATGGCCACGGAACTTGCTCGAACGAGCGGATAATAGTAGGGGGCAATCCCCGCCACGCAAGTATCTATATCCATCAACTAGACCTGTACCGGATAAACGTGTCACAGCGGCTAAGAAGTTCATTATGATATCTGATTGATGATATTAAAGACATGCCCATGACCGTCTACCAGTCATGGGCATGTCTACCATGGGTCTTGCATAGCCTGACGGGCTTGGTAATCGTGGCGCACACGCCAGGTCAGCCCCTTGAAAGAGGGGAGGTATTGGTCAATGTTCTCCAGAATTGAATGTTGGCCAGAGGCAACTGAGAAATAGTTCACGGTGCCATGTGGGTATATTTTCGTCTCAGGGAACGTCAAAGATGTCCCTGCCCCCCATCGGAAGCGGAAGCTGACACTCATTTGATTTCTTTCAACTTTCAATTACCCATTGTCGTAATAAAAATTTTCTCTAGAGACACACAGTAAGTTAACAGGACGATTGTGCCAAACGCTAGGACTAGGGTATATATGTATGAAGAAAGCATATAGTACAATTCCAAGACAACATTCATTAAACCCGAAGAAAGGAAATGCATATATCAAACGCATAATCAGTAACTGCGTCAAACCAAGCTTGCCACGACTCGCTAATCATCAGACCTGAAGCCACTCCTCCTTGCGTCCCTCAATAGCACTGTGGCGTATGGATCCGCATCCAAATCCAGCCCTTCGTTCTCAGCAGCCTCAACGAAACCTTCTATCAGTTCTACAGGATTAGCCATAGATGACTCTCTCTCCCAAGTAGATTCGCCGGTGGGATACCTTTGAAACCCCAGAATCTGTCAACATACTCACAGTACAGGGAACGAAATCCAAGTCGCTTACCCATCCCACTCGACTAACCACTCTTCCACACGCCCTCTCCCTCCCTCAACTTTTACCCTCCTCCCAATGATACGCTTTACGAAATACTCATCTGGACCGGGTGCCGCCTTCTTGATAGCACAGTCTGGTCTACCGCAGATTTCGCTTGAGCCCGAGTTTTTGATTTTCAAGGGGTTGCAATCTTCTAGAACGAAGCTAAGCGAAAAATCTAGGAGTGAGACGTGTTAATCTACCTTGACCCCTATTCCATTCTCAATCAGCGAAGTCCAAATACGTATAGTCGTTTAGATGCACTCACTGATCAGATAAACAAGGTGGGCAAGCAAAAATCTCCGTATCTTTCAACCGGACATCCCTAATCTGTATCCCAACACACCCGTAGTGGTACCACTGGTTGCACCTGGCCAAATAGATTAATCACTGCTGTCTTCGGGTGCAAAGCAACTATATCTCCTCACATATCACATTCAATAAACTGTGCAAGAAATGGGACTGTTTGTCAACTTTCATCGAAGACCCCGAAACAGAACTAAGAAACTCACGTTCTTGTCAAATCGACTTCCAGCCCTCTTCACAGGCCAAGACACTCTAACAGGTGAACTCGGCGAATCAAAATTTGTATCCCTAAAAACATTCTCCTTCTCCCTCCCACTCTCTGTCACTTTATCCTTAGACTTCCTACGTGACCTTCTTAATTCCAGGTTCCCGTTCGGAGCGACAGAGTCGCGATCCTCAGAGCGCAGCCTTGCTCTCTTCAATGGCGGTTCATCATCTTCCCCGTCCTTCGCGGAGCTAACAGCACTAGTCCTGCCCCTCCTCTTCACCTTCGTCATAGCCTTGCTCTCCTTCCCATTCGCCGCCTGCCTCGCAGCAATAACGTTCAAATCAAGCCTCGGAACCCTTGGCGTAGTCCTTGAGGACCGTACATTTCCAACATTTTCATCACGTTCACCTTCAAGTTCCAAACCAAGAACCTGGGGTTTCTTGAGCGATGTGGCGGGTATAACCTCGGCATCATCACTATCCTCCGCACCGACGGGTAACATCTTCCTCTCCTTTTCTTTCTTCCTCTTCTTCTCTTTTTCCTTCTGTTCTCGCTCCTCCCTCTCATTCCTCTCCTGTTCCTTCCTCTCTCTTTCCCGTTGTGCCTTCAGGCTGGCACGTGAGACTCTACCCGTAAGCGCATTCTTACCCGTCTTCTTCTCCACAGACTCCTCCAAAACCCTTTCTCCCTCCTCCGCCGCAGCTTTCGCCTGTCTCCTTGTATGCTCCGGACTATGCATCAAATCGATACACTCATCACCCATCTCCCCTCCCTGACTCAGCTGTTGATCCTTTTCCTGCGTAGGCGTCGAAGGCGTCGATGAAACATAAATTGGACTATCCTCCCTCTGTACCACTTTCTTCTCCCTCCTGGTCCTCTTCCCATCCCTCGCACTCGTGCTAACACTCAACTTTGGACGAGCACGCGAAGCCGGCGTGACCCACCTAGCGCTCATAGTCGCAAAGACACGCTTGGCACGCGACGCAGAACCAGCCACACTACCCTCCGAAGTCTTCATCATCCTAACCCTGCCCCTCAACGGACTCTCCATTTGTCTTTGACCCTCCCGACGCGTCTGTTGTGTCTCCGCGGGCGAGTAATCCTCCATAGGGCTAGTCATCGCCTTCACGCCCGGCGCAGGACGCGCCTGAATCTCAACAACTGGTGTCTGGTGACCACTTCCGCCTCCCGATTCCATCTCCTCCAACTGCCTCTTCCTACTCATCCTCTCTCTACGAACACCCAACCTGGTTGTGATTAAAGGAGATCGTGAGGGTGAAGGCGTGTTCACAGGTGAGAGGTAGTCGGGCAACGGGACGGGTGTTACTGGCTCCTGACGCGTTTGAACGGGAGACGTAGGTGCGGTTGGAGAGCACACGACAACTTCCCGTTCTGGTTCCGGTGAAGGCTGAAGTTGAGGCGAGGGTTCGTGGTGATATTCAGGGTCAGGTTGCATTTGCAGCTGACCATCGCCTTCACATTCCTGTTCGTCATGTGTTGGCGAAGTCAAAACAGGCGTAGGAGACGACCGACGATGTACCGAATCGACAATAGGTGACTTGAAACGCACAGTGGCCCCTTCTCCTAACGACTGAATCGAATCCTTCTCTACAACCCGCGGCGTAAAGGACCGAATCGATGACCCGCACACAACAGTCTCGTCTGTTGTGTATGTCTCCTGTGTATCCTCCATCCCTCCAGGCCCATGTTCAGGTTTGGGCGAGGGTTGAGACAACTCTGAGGGCAACAACTCGTCCACCTCATCCTCGTCCTCTTCATCTTCATCTTCAGACGATGAAACCTCAGATAAGGTTGTAAGCAGCGCTGTGATATGAGCCGCTTCTTCGGAAGACGTGATATGTGCTCCCGGGGTCGCACCTTGAGGGGTTTTAGGGACATCGATAGGATGTAACCGGGGTGATCGGGGCGAAAGAGGATGAGAGGAGAGCCGAGGCTGAGACTGCGAAGGCATAACTTGTGATACATCGATAACTGGTGTTTTTTGTCGGATTGGAGAGGTCGGTACCGGAGCTGGAGAGGGTGACCGGGAGGATGACGCATGATCTCCTTCAAGCTCAGGAGAAGATTTTCGTTGAAGTTGAGATGAGGTAGAAGGTCGACGTGGTGAATGTTGGGGCGAATGGTGAGGAGAAGGCAACGAGTTCAGTGGTGCTTCTTGTTCCTCCTTTACTTCGTCTCCGTCTCCGCCTTGGGATATCTCATAATCTCTCCACTGGCCATCGTTCCTCCCATGATTCAGGACCATGTCGGGGCCACAGAAGGGACTAGGAAACGCAGTAGTACTCCTCGAAGGATTGCTAGAGTCCGGGAAAAACAGCGGGAGCCTCTTCACTGGCGGCAGCTCTGCCTGCTCAGTAGGTGCGTGTCGAGCCATGGACTCGTCTGCAAGAGTGGCAGAAGCTCGAGGCGGAGGTGAAGGCTCCTTTTCATCAGCAGGCGGGACATTAGCTTCACCTTCATCCTGTCTAATACTCTCTTCATTGGGTTGACCCGCTCTATGTTCCTCCTGCACGATCATCGAATCTTCGTCCTCTTCTTCCACCTGCTCCTCCACCTGCTCCTCCACCTGTCCCTCTCTCACTCCCGTCTCTTCCACCAGCATCTCCCCGTCAACCCCCTTAACCCCAGATCCATCTTCCTCCATCCTTTCATCCCCATCCTCAACATCACCTACACCCCTATTCATTACTTGATCCTCCCCTTCACCGTCTTCTCCTGCCACTTCCAAACTTCGCGTGGGTACCCCACCCTCACGCTCAACGCCAACATCAAGACCAACCGTAGACTCCCGCGTCGGATATCCAAGCTCAGGCAAAAGACTCCTCTCCGTCATTGCAGGAGATGGTGCCGGATCGCCACCTCCACTCTTGGTGAGGCTAAGCAAGAGCTGAGTCATCGGGCCGGGTAAAGGGACCATCGTGGAAGTCGAATTTGAGGCAAAAGGTGAAAGGGAGCGAGTTGGAGGGGAAGGAAAGATGACATTGGATGACGTGATAGGAGGGGCGGGCGTTTGAGGTTCAAGCTCGGCGTACGGTTGTTGTTGTTGTTGTGGGAGCTGGGGCTGAGGCTGGGGCTGGACGTTGTCAGGAGATGGAGACTGTTGGTTTTCAGTGGTCTGTTGGTGGACGTCTGTACTGATTTGAAATAGAATGAGTGGAGAAACGACATCAGCATCGGCATTGATGTTTGAGGTTTCGGGGAGGGGCGTCCCAGAAGATTGGCAGCAGGAGGGAGAAATAGACGGAGGTTGACGAATCGGTGTCGAGGCTAGTAAAAGCTAATTAGCCCTAGAATATATGCGATGAAAAATGAACACGAACATCGTCTTTCAGCTGTTGCATGTTGCAGAAACAATCCAATGCAATATTAGTTTCATTATTTATCTCAGTGGGTAGCAAAAGAATAGGACATTAACCAAACGTACCTTCCTGTGTCCAATCGACTCTTGAGAATCCACGTAGCATATCGTCATGCTTCCGCTGGATTGGGCTGATGCTGCATTCCATACGTTGGTCGTCCTCCGTACTGCGAGGTTTGGGGCTCGAGGTAACAAACGACGGATCTTGGAGATGTGGGAGGGCTGAACGAGTCCCCAGGCTTGATCCTGGAGGAGATTGGGGACGAGAGCCTGCACTACCACCAGCCATGTCGACATCGGTAGACGACTCTGGGCCTATATGCGCACGGTGAATTATTATTGAGGCATGCCAGGAGGGTCTGAGATGGATTACCTTGTGGGACATGGTCTGGGCTTATATTTCGATCACGAATCGATCCGAGGGTGGTATCGACTAGGGGTCTAGGTAGGCATGAGGTAGAGCTAAAAGGTAAGGTGTATACCTTGCGATGTCGCCAAAAATCGTGACGACGGCGTAGGCGTCTTTGGATTCGTGGTTCCTGAGGCTAGGGCAACTCTGAAGGGACTGATACCAGCGTCTTGCCGATGGATAGAGCGAACCAGTGTTTGTGTCGGAGCTAGCACACGAAGCCATTAGCGATTTGATTAACCCGCGAGCTTAGAAAACCACACACCATCCGCTTCCCTGTCGGCCATTTTCTCAAAAACGTCGCCAAGGGCGAGATAAATCTCATCCAAACGGCCCATAAGCGTCCTCTTCTTATCTCCCTCATAACCAAGCTGCGACTCTCCAAGGAAAGCTTCGAGAGCTTCAGCCTTTTCAGCAAAAGCTTTCAAAGCTTTGGTAGTCGCGCCGTGGCTCGCCTTCTGAGCTTCAGTGATAGTCTGGATGCCCTCTTTGAGCTTTGTCACTTCGTTTCTAACTTCACTAAAAGAGGCTTTCATCGTATCCACTTCATTTCGGAGAGCGGTGAACTGTGGGGTGAGATTTTCCGCAATTTTTTGGGGATGGGTATCCAGAATCTTGATTACTGTGAGCATGAAATCTGCCATGATACGCCCTTCCACGGTCTGACTGGTGTACGCAGAATAAGCTGGATAGCCCCCGAAAGACGTAGGCGGGGGTTGAAGAGGTGCCTGGGCTGGAGCTTGAGGCGCAGGCTGAAGTTGGAACTGCCGGGGCTGTGGGTCATTTTGGGGTGTCGGGACCGATGTCGTCGTTTGTTGAGTTCCTGAAGCAGGTCGGGGCACTTGTGTAGAGGATGCAGCTCGCTGCGTTCCTGTAAAATTCGGAAGGTGCGACTGAGCGGCGGCGGCCTGGACGGCGGTCAAAGGCTGAGATCAGTAGGGAACGTAAAAACCGTCGCTCCGTCATAGAGGAGTTCGGTCGGATGTCTTGCTTACCCTTGCGCAATTTAGAATGCTTGTAGAGGTGGGTGGAAGACGCGAAGAACTGGGAGTAGAAGACCCAGAGGCAGCGCTAGGACCCGCGCTTGTGGACAAAGGGGCTGATGAGTATGGATTATAACCTCGAGGACCAGACCGTTTAGAGCCCATGATGGGATGGACCCACAGATGGGCAGAGGACGGGAGCTAAAGCGCGAGATCATCCGTGTGTACTCACGAAATAGACATCACGGTTCTGGTCGCCGGCCCGGTCTTTGACAGAACCACTGCATCTACTGGATGCGAGCACCTCCTCAGCGCTTCAAGACACTCTACGAAGAACCCCAGACAGACACCCAGGGAACTATATCCGAATAATATCCCACATATCCCACCCCGCAGTCCGTCGCAACAGCCCCTAATGCCGCTTTGTCTTCAATCACCCCCATCTGATTTCCGATGTTAGCTTAACAGCAATGGGTCTAACATCATGACGCTCTGGCAGCAGCTAGTCGCAATTCCCTTATTTCGACACTAATGTTTTCGAATTCCGTCCCCGACCCCTCGAGTCCTTGTTGACAATAATAGAATAATCCGGTGGGCCGGTGTTACTGCTTAAATAATTTTGCGCAATATCAACGAGTCACCAGCTTTCCTGCTTCCTGCTTCCAGCTTCATCGCTTCGGATATACCGACAAGCCAATTACCATGGATCTTCCTAGTACAGCATAATTTCATTTCTTACTGCTTACTGAACCGGACAACCAAGCTCCCAGGTATTTTACCTCACGATGGCCGTAACCTCCCGCGAGGCCCTCCCGAGGCTCGCTTCGCTAGCAATACCGGCCAGAAGACAATATGTGTCATAGGAGCTGGACCCGCAGGACTCGCTGCTCTCAAGGCTATCTTGGACAGTGAACAGTATAAGTCGGGTGAATGGACTCCAATTGCCTTTGAATCTCGAGAAGAAATCGGTGGCATCTGGTATGCTTCTACCCTATCCACAGTTCCAACTCTACTTACAACCCGTTCCAGGCTACCAGCTCCTTCAGAATCTGCCGATCCACCTCTTACTCCTCTGTATGACTGCCTTACCACAAATCTACCCCACCCGGTCATGGCATATACCTCATTTTCCTTTCCTCCGGAAACCCCTCTATTCCCTGTGGCCGAAAAGGTCCACCAGTACCTCACTGACTTTACATCCCACTTCTCCCTACGCCCACACATCAAGTTCAATACCCGTGTAACCTCTGTTACATTCACTCCAGAACAATCCCGCCGCTGGCTCGTCCAAACCTCCACCAACGATTCATACTACTTCGATTTGATCATGGTCTGCAACGGGCACTACCGCGTTCCGCGATACCCCACCTTATCCGGATTAGGCGACTGGCTCAATGCACACAAAGCATCCCATGCAGTATATTACCGGCACCCACTTCCAATTCACAAAGACAAAACTCTTCTCATCGTCGGCGGAGGCCCGTCCGGCCGCGACCTATCCCTCGACCTCAAATCCTACGCGTCCAAAGTCATCTTCTCCGGCACTGACTTTCCAAACACCATCGACTCAAACGGAATCCACCTCCGCCCACGCGCGACATCCTTCGGTTCTCCCTCTACCGGAACAGTCACATTTGCCGATGGTACAGTCGAAAACGGTATCGATTACTGTTTCCTAGCAACAGGATACCTCCAACACTTCCCGTTCCTCTCTCCACCCATTCTCCACGACGGCATCCCACCACCAATCCCACCGCTCCCAAAAGACCTATATAACTCATCCTACAGCCTCTTCCCGCTGGCTCAACACCTATGGCCACTTCAATCACTCTACCCACCCGAATCCATGGCTCTTCTCGGGCTCCTCGTCCGCGTTGCGCCATTCCCACTCGTCGAAGCACAAGCCCGCGCCGCATTACGCGCCTTCGATGCCTTTGAAAAGGGCATTAAAAGTGGAAGCGGGAAGAGGGGGATCGATGAACAAGCTGAAGCGGTTGATATCGTCACCCGTTGGGAGATGTTGAAGGAAAAGTCAGGGGAGGAGAGCGTGATTAAGGATTGGCATCGGTTTGAGGCGCTGGAGCAGTTCCGCTATCGGGATACGTTATCCGCTTTCGCCGAGACGGATCCTTTCGAGTCTTCGCTTTCACAGTCTGGCACTAGTGCAGAAAAGACGTGGAGTCAGGAATTGCTTAATAGCTCTTCAAACCCTCTACCCCAACCACAGGACTCACCAAAAACAGAGGGAAACCAGAACAATGCAACCTCAAAGCAAATCATCCGCGTGCAGGAATGGGAAAAGGAAATGTACATGGAAAAGGATGCTTTGCGAAAGGCGTGGGCTCAGATTGAGCAGAGTGGAGAGGCGGGGAAATGGCTGAAGGATGTCGGACGGGGTGGGATTGATGAATGGGTGGATTTGATGAGGAGGGTTCTCAAGTTTGCGGAGGAAATGGAGGAGAGAGAGATGGAAGGAAAGGCCAGACTTTGATTCTTGTTCCGGTATCTACTTATGTTTTCGGTCGATCTCGGATGATACAGGACTTGTCAGCGATCTTCAATACAACATTTTTGTATGTTCTTTCCCCGGGCACGCGTGGTACAGCGTACAGCCATATATGACAACATTCACGACCAGCGAAATCGGAACACGCGTGACCCAATACAGTCCTTATGACACACACACCACAGGAATTCTTGGAACCAGTGGGAGAAAATGACCATTCACAATACCCTAGTACCACTGTTCTCAAGTCCATGTTCTCAAGGACATATATCCTGGATTCGGACTCAAGGAACTCCCGCCCTAATATTCAGGATGAATACCGAAAACCCCCATCGCGCTTCAACGTTCGAACTCGCAACCCACTCGGGGGCAATTGAGTATCACGACCAGTGACCAGAGCCCATCACATCACATGAGCGCCAAATCCCACTGTAATGTCAGAACCTACTTATCCGGGTCTCTCCAGGATTCGGTTTTCCCGCCTCTCGAACTTCTCCGGTTATATTCAACGGCCCAGTGAGATCCATCACATGCACACTACAACGGGTCTTTAGGTCCGCCAAATCCAATCAATGCGCACAGGAGGATATAGGAAGCATATGACACAGGATCATCCTCGAAGAAACCAACTACATAAATAATCCCAACGACCCATTGCGATGACCCACCCACACACACAACGACTCGCGGGCCCTGTGCATTCTCAAGGATGCTACGCTTCCTTCACTTCCTCCTCTTCCTTCCCGCACTCCTGCAAGTCCAAGCTATAACATGGCGTGGGGCGGACTTCTCGTCTCTTGCTAACCTTGAATCCTCCGGTCGCACGTACCGCGACACGTCCGATGGAGCCGTTACGCCTTTTGAGAGAATTCTGCGCAATCATGGTGCCAATCTTTCGAGGATTAGGATATGGACGAGTACGTCCAATTCGCAGTATAGTTTGAATTATGGGTTGGCCCTTGCAAAGAGGTCTGCTGCGGCCGGGATGGCTATTATGGTTGATCTGCACTATAGTGATACTTGTGAGTCTCTTGGCTATTTGCGCTTGTGACCCGACCGTGAACTGGGATTTTGACTTTATGAAGGGGCGGATCCTGGGCACCAGGCTATCCCGTCTTCGTGGCCTAATGACCTCGATGGCTTGAACACACAGATTTGGACGTGAGTTTCGCCTTCCATGTGTCGATGTTCGCTGACCGAGGAACTTGGATAGGTACACTCGCGATGTCGTCAATGCCTTTGCAAACCAAGGCACTCCCATCCAATTCATCCAGGTATCCATTCCACCCCTTTCAAATTCCAAAAACATCTACTAACATACCATTCTCATCATCAGATTGGTAACGAAATCAACGACGGTTTCCTCTGGCCAGTCGGCAAAATCTCAACCAACGGCTTTTCAGCCGCATCACAACTTCTCCACTCGGCAGCCAACGGCGTACGCGCAGCCACAGGTGGTTCCAACGTCAAAAACATGGTTCATCTCGCCAACGGTTGGGACTCCTCCGGCGTCAACTGGTTCTTCAACGGTATCTTTAATCCTGGACAATTCGCAACATCGGATTTCGATCTATTCGGGTTCTCATTTTATCCGTTCTATAATTCCGCTGCCACGTACAGTGCGCTACAGAGTACGTTGACAGGGATTGCTAATAAGTATAACAAGGTTCGTGGCTCTGTGATTTTATGTTGGTTCATTGATCGAGCATCTTGCAGGATATCATGGTTGTTGAGACTGACTGGCCTGCTACCGGCTCATGCAACGGCGTTACTCTGAGCGAGGGGTCGATCCCTATTTCCGTATCTGGGCAAACAACGTGGGTTAATGGGATCAAAAACGTCTTGAGCGCGTTGCCAAATGGCCATGGTATTGGTATTGTGTACTGGGAACCTGGATGGATTGGTAATGCTGGCTTAGGTTCTAGCTGCAGTGTAAGTGATTCTTGACCTTTGTTATCAGGGATTGTTAATTCATTGACGTATGGCGGTGTCATCTAGGATAACTTGTTGGTCGATGGCTCGGGCGTTTCAAGGAGCAGCATGTCTATGTTTTCTAGCTGAAAGCCCATATGTCCGAAGCTATTACCAAAATCGATATATCTATCTTTCATCCGCCCTCCATGCTCCTGGGCTCATATTTGCCGCGGTTTCTCTTTCGTCAAGCCCTCGAATCCAACACAAATGTCTGCGTGACACTACGACGATATGGGTTCCAGAGAAACCGAGAGTTGGGCGTTCACCGCCTCTTCCCTTTCCTTCCGCGACTTGATAGTCAATCCACAAGTTGACTATCCGCCTCCGTCAAGAAAGAACGCCCGTTCCGCGGCATAATCTTAACCAGATCTCGTTTCCCCTCGGTCCATCTTAGTTCGTTCCCAAAGGATATCGCAGAGCTTTTAATTCTTTGCGACACCTCTCCTACGATGCGACGTGACAATGTCATAACAAGAGGGTAGGGAGAAAGGCTGATTATCAAGCCACAGAATCAAGCCAATTGTGGCAGCTTTTCAAAGCGATTAAATATGCTGTACATCCTAGACCTTGGTCAATGGTCAACCTTGAGGCCCTCATTTCAAGATACAATTAGATAAACGAAGGAAAACCAACGAACGACCAATGACCTGAGGTTCTGTAGATTTTATGCCAGATACACTCTAATGCCAAATCCCAAGAGTAGCTGTACAGTCATAATTGATTTGAATCTACATCACAAGAATGTTCTCAGGAGGTAGGCATCTCTGCTCCTAATATCTGACTTGTGTGTCCCACGACTCTCTTATCATCCACTTGTCCCATAGACCACTCTGATATGCACTTTGCCATGGATCGAACTTTCTCCTGCAGGAATTTCAACACATTCTACACCAAAGGTCAATGTAGTCAACTGGGCTCTTCTTTGGTATGCTCTTCACTGAAGGACTCCTCACATTAAGCATTGTCTGTGTTTTTCTCTTGACACCAAGGGAAGGAATACCTTTGAAAGAGCAACAAATTTTATGAGTATATGTGTTTGTGCCTGATAGTCACCACTTATGAGTGCCATATGTTCATTGCAGACAACAGCAATATCTTGATGGATCCTCAGCCCCTCCCCAAGCAGCAAAGAACAGTATGTATTCTGTGGATCTTGGCAAACATGATACCTGTGGTTATTGCAGGACTGAATGATGGGCTTTTGTAGGTTACTAGAATCCTATTGTCTGTTACGGACCCCATTTCTCGTCCGTTAAGCTTTCGAGCCCTAGTTACATGGCTTCTCGGTGGGCCCAGACCAGCCAGTTCACCTCCCGATTCAATCGGGCAGCCATCGCGAGCTCGTTCCTCCAGGCCACCCCTCCGCCAGTCTCCATCCGAGAGCCCAGTAACCAATCCCTCTCGCACGCCTCACCCTCCTGTCTCATCGTCAACCGTTCCTTCCGAAACCCAGACCTTCCGCCACTTCAGCTGTTTCGTCATCCCTGGTCGCCCGGATGTCTTGGACACTCCTCACTTTGAAATTCACTATAGTTTCACTGTAGTTCCGTTTCCTACCTGACTCTGATAATTGTTTCAAGTACTAGTTACCTGACTACCCACCTCCGGACCTTATCCTGACTGCTAGTATATAAGTAGACTACTTCCACTGTAGTTCGGCAGTCAGAATATCAACTTAGGACTTTCTCCCTTTGCTCTCTTATC
>JAEUWJ010000782.1:8615-95140 GCA_018524395.1 Podaxis carcinomalis
CAAGGGCCCAATAACCAATTTCTTCATTTTGATTGTTTCGCTATCCCTGGTTGTCCAGATGCCATGGACACTCTTCAATTCAAAATTCACTGTAGTTTCATTGTAGTTTCGGTTCTTACCTGACTCTGATGATTGTTTCAAGGACTTTCAAATTACTAGTTACCTGACTACCTATCTCCAGACCTTATCCTGACTGCTAGTATATAAGTAGACTACCTCCACTGTAGTTTGGCAGTCAGAATATCAACTTAGGACTTTCTCCCTCTGTTCCCTTATCTGCTACAGCCCCACTCTCTATCCAGGACTGTCCTGTCTTTGTCCAACTCCGTCTGCTCCCATCCGACAAGCTTGTAGGTTGGCCAAGTGAGGCCACTATGGTTCCCGAGGGGCGCAACACATAAGTTGAAGCCAAGGCCTCTCCTACCCTTGGTCCACAAATCATCTGCTCCTGTCCGCTCGCGGTCCGCCCCTGTCTGGAGTTTGCCTCCTTAACACTATCTTCTTAGTTCATTATCTTATTTGTATCCTCACAGGTACTGAATACATTCCTAGTTCTCGCGCAACTCTTCGAGTACTGAGTTCATTATCTTATTTGTATTCTCACAGGTTATGGGCCCCGCCCTACTCTATTGCTGAAGAAACAAGTTTATTACTCAAAGTGAATATTTTACCATGTCTAACAACACCAACGACATTCTACCTTCCTCCATGCCAAAGCTGGATGTGTCTGGGGCCAACTGGGCGATTTTTGTGCTCCGTTTTCAGATGGTGATCCAGGGGAAAGGGCTCTGGGGACATTTTGATGGTAGTGTGCCATGTCCTGTGTTGGATCCTCCTGCGGAGACCTCACCCACCCCCGAAACTGCTAAATCTGGTGCCACCCTGACTCCTGTACCTCCTGTTGTCAAACAAGACACCATCGATGCTTGGAAGCGGAACAAAAGTATTGCTTGCTCGCTTCTCACCCAGCATCTCCCTGACTCCACACTTGTTGTCATCTCATCCAATCCATCTGTCAAATCCATGTGGGATGCAATTGTGCGTGACTTCACGTACAAGAGCGTCTTTGCTCAGGCCCGCCTTTGCTGTGAATTTACAACCGCTCACTGCCCTGACAAGGGTGATGTTCATGCATTCTTGAGCGACCTTCATGTGAAAAAGGCTGAGCTGTCTGCTATTGGTGTCAATATCAATGACGACAACTACCGAAATTCTATCATTCAGTCCTTACCTCACTGGTTGGCCACTTTTGTGTCAAATCAACTCACTGCTGCCTGTCTTGCAAGCCGCAACGTTGATCCTGAACTTTTGATCACGTTCATCTGCAATGAGTGGGATCAAACCCATCCTGCGAAGAGAAACACCAAACAAGAAGGTGATGATGCATTGGCCATTGAGACAGGTGGGAAGGGAAAGGAAAATGAGAAGAAAAGGGAGAAAGGGAAGGACAAAAAGAAAGGGCTGTGTTGGACTTGTGGCAGTGATCACTGGAAGAGGGATTGCCCTCAAAGGGAAAAGAACAGGAGTGTTGGTGGAAGGTCAGCGAAGCCTGGTGCTAGCGCAAATATAGTCAAGGAGGATGATGATGATTGCTTCTTCATGGTGGAGGAGTTATCGGATGATGAGTCGATCTTGAGTTGGTCTGAACTCGAGGGTGCATCGGTTGGATCGTGGGTTGAGGGGGAGTTTGCAGTCAAGACAGGAGATTGGTCAGATGTGGAGGAATTTGCTGCCGAAGAAGTCATCAACATCAATGAAGCATCCTCAACCAGAATTGAGGTTTTCGACTCAGGCGCGACTACACATATTTCCCCTTACCGTGAAATTTTTACCAAATTCGAACCTACTCCACCTCGACTGCTGTGTGCTGCAAACAAGCAGGCATTTAGTGCCACTGGGAAGGGCAACATTGTCCTTGACTTGCCCAATGGCTCAACCACCTCTCAACTCCACCTCAGTGAAGCACTCTACTCTCCTGAGGCTGGGTATACCCTTGTCTCAATTGGCCGCCTTGATGATGCCAGATTTGTCACTACGTTTGCGAACAGGAAGTGTGTCATTCATGGTGAGGGAGGTTCTCGGGTGGCGGAAATTCCTAGAAATGGGAAGGGGTTGTACAAGTTGGTTAGAGAGGATGAAGAGGTGAATGCTGTCAGTGAGCCACTTACCTTGGAGATGATACACCATCATTTGGGTCACATTGCGCCTGGTACAGCCCGGAAGCTTGTTTGTGATGGTTTGGTCACCAGTTTGAAGCTCGAGGATGGCAGTGATAGTGATTTCTTCTGTGAGTCTTGTGTCTACGGCAAGGCTATGTAGCTCCCCATTGCAAAGGAGAGAGAAGGAGAGGGGGCAAAGGTGTTTGGAGAGGAGATCCATTCGGATGTGTGGGGACCAGCTCAGGTGGAAACAAAGAAGGGACAGCATTACTATGTTATGTTCATTGATGATTACTTGAGGTGGACTCACATCAATTTCCTTTTGAACAAGTCAGATGTCCTTGATGCCTACAAGGCCTTCAACGCATGGGCAGAAACCCAGTTCAACACACGTATCAAGGCCCTCCACTCAGACAGGGGAGGAGAGTACACAGCTAGCGAGTTTCAGTCATATCTCAAATCCTGTGGAACGAAACAGAAGCTTACTGTCCATGATACTCCTCAACATAATGGAATCGCCGAACAATGAAATTGGACAATTCTCGAGTGCACCCGTGCACTATTTCATGCAAGTCGGCTCCCAAAAATTGCTGTGGGCACACGCAGTCTCACATGTGGTGTGGTTGATGAACCGAACAAGCTCCAAGGCAATCGAGGGGAAGACGTCCTTTGAGTTGTTGTATGAGAGGAAGCCAGATCTGACAGGGATAAGAGAGTGGGGAGAGGAAGTTTGGGTGCATCAGGAGGGTGGTGATAAGCTGGGTGGATGGGCGAAAAAGGGACAATGGATTGGATATGACAATAAAAGCAACGGTTCGAGGATCTACTATCCAGACACAGGTGCTGTCAAAGTGGAGTGCAACTTCTGATTCATCAACAAGGGTCGCTCTGGACTTGAGGGGGAGCAAGTACCTACCAGTGAGTCTCAGACCAACATGATTCCCCTGCAAAATTCGACTGACCAGGTGACACCATCACTTCCTGATACCACTTCCACTCCCTCTGTTAGCGCCAACTCCCCCATGGATGATGCTCCTGTCATGGATGCCAATAGTGAGCCTAATGAGCATGAAAAACCAGCTGAACCCCCCAGGAGGTCCCAACACGTTCGAAATCCAAGTGCAAAAGCTCAAGACATTCTCAAAGGAAAGGCAGTTGGTCTGGCTGAGGAATTGGATTGGGCTGAGGTACACATTTTGGCAGCAGATATGGAGGAAGCTGAGGGATTGGAACCGAGTAGCTTGAAGGAGGCCATGGGAAGGGCAGACTGGGAGCTGTGGAAAAAGGCGATGGAGGAGGAGTTGGCAATGTTGGGTGAGGCAGGAACGTGGGAACTGATGGATCTGCTGAAGGGAGTCAACATTGTCAGGTCAAAATGGGTCTTCAAGGCAAAGAAGGACGCTGCAGGCAATGTCATTCATTACAAGGCCCGCCTTGTTGCACAGGGATTTTCCCAAGTGCCAGGTGTCGACTATTTCAACACATTCGCACCAGTGGCCAAGCTTGCATCCATCCGTGCCGTCCTCGCTATCGCAGCTGCTCGAAACCTGGAGGTGCATCAGATCGATATCAAGGGTGCTTACCTTAATGGGAAGCTTACCAATGATGAGGTTGTGTATATGCGCCAACCACCTGGCTTTCCTGATCCCACTCATCCCCCCAAGGTATGTCGTTTGAAGAAAACACTGTATGGTTTGAAGCAGTCGGGTAGGCGCTGGTATCAGCGTCTATGCGAGATCCTGGTGGATAACCTGGGATTCATGCATTGTGACGTTGACCACAGTGTGTTCTTCAAGTCTACAGCTGAGGGACTCACCATTATTCTCATTCACGTTGACGACTGCACCATTGTCGCCACATGCCTCAAGCTAATCGATTGGTTGAAGAACGGAGTGAAGGAATTTGTGGAGATAACGGATCTGGGAGAGATCCATTGGTTGCTAGGAATTGAGTTGAAGAGGAACAGGGAAACAGGCAAGATCATGTTGTCTCAAAGGTCATATATTGATGCATCCCTTCGTCATTTTGGACTCGAGGACAGCAAACCAATTACCACACCCATGGATCCAACAGTCTGTCTCACATCTGAGCAATCCCCCAAATCCACCATTGAGATCGCCCACATGTCCAAAGTCCCCTACAAGGAAGCTGTAGGAACTCTGATGTATGCCACACTCGGAACATGACTGGACATTGCATATGCAGTCCAGGTTCTCTCAAAGTTTTCAAAGAACCCTGGTGATGCCCATTGGGAGGCGGTGAAGAGAGTTTTTCGCTACCTCAAGGGTACACATGAACTCTGGTTGACTTATGGAGGTGCAGGGGAGGATCTTGCTGGTTTCACGGACACAGACGGCAACATGGCAGAAGACCGCCATGCTACATCCGGGTACGCTTTCATTATCAATGGAGGAGCTGTCTCCTGGAGTGCTAAATGTCAGGAGATTGTGACCTTATCTACCACAGAGTCTGAATATGTCAGTGCAACCCATGCTGCAAAGGAAGCACTCTGGCTTCGCTCGCTTATCTTGCAAGTCTTCAATTCCATTCTCCCTACCACCACTCTCTTCTCCAACAGTCAGTCTGCTATTGCGCTCGCTAAGGACCACCAATATCACGCACACACCAAACATATCGATATCCGATATCATTTCATTCGTTGGATCATCGAGGAGGGCAAGATTCAGCTTGTATACTGCCCCACTGAGGATATGGTGGCTGATGTCTTTACGAAGGCACTCCCTTCTTTGAAGGTGAAGCATTTCGCTGTTGAGCTGGGTCTCACTGCGATTTGAGGGGGAGTGTTAGGATAACAAATACGTGTCGACGCCATCTCGACACGCTTGGACTGTAAATTTTTTTTATCTCTTTTATTCCCTGGATCGGTCAATGCGTGTTTATTATACTCACTGTCTATTGTAGTGTAGAGTATTTATACAGTCCGTTTAGCACGATGTATGCCTCAGTTCTCGCGCAACTCTTCGAGTACTGAGGTTAGTTACTATCTTATACCCTTATATTCTGATTACTGACTATCTTCTTAGTTCATTATCTTATTTGTATTCTCACAGGTACTGAATACATTCCTAGTTCTTGCGCAACTCTTCGAGTACTGAGTTCATTATCTTATTTGTATTCTCACACAAGGACCTGCTGCTGCTTGATACTGCCGAGAAGACCATTGAGGAGGTTGCGTTGGGTATCCCACCTCCTAAACAGTGGCGAATTTGGAGAATGTGCACCATGGGCACTCAAGTTGGTTCAGGTGCTTGACATGAAAGGAATTGTGGAATTGGAGGATGTGGAGAAACTGGGAGAGGAGGTTGATTCGTTTGCAAGAAATAGTTGGGCGTATGCGCACAGGGATAAGCTCCCCAACCTTGTTGCATCAAAGTTCTGCCATTAGGGCTTTCAGTTTCAAACTTCCCAGTTTCCACCAGTGTTAATTGACTTTATCACACAACCACGGAAGCCAAAATACACCTATCCCCAAATACACAAGCACTCGCCTTTCCTAGACTCTTCTGTACCCTATGGTCGGAAACATGGTATTATAGACCAAGTCTCCTCACTGGGGTATGGAACACCCACTCACGAGGTGTATAAGGCACCAAGTCCATTTTTCTTCCTGCCCATCCACTGCCCTTATCCCTTTTCCTCCGTCTACCAGCTGTCGTGCCCAGGTATTCATCTTTTCATCTCCATTTCTGCATGCAATTATCTGGCTTTCTCGACTGCAGCAAGTAACAACAATGAGAGACCAGCTGAAGAGGGTGAAGTTTCATGAGGTCTAGATTCATCACCAATCTCCCAGAACCAGTCGTTGTGGTCAAATTGACAACCTGTGACGGGCATATCTCGATAAACGTTGCTCATTGCCCCATGACCAAGCAGATTAGTATGCAATTCAATGCCTATTCAACCACCAACATAGGTGTCACAGTTCACAATGCCATAGCTTTGCACCTTGCCAAAATCTTTACAAATGATGAAGCTATCTTCATATCTCCTCAGACCAGTCATTGGATATAAATGACACTCTGTGGAAATGTTTTCTCCTCATGCAGTCTCATCAGGATGAGCAACAAGCTTGATCCCAGAAACTTGGTCTTTCGCCAGACGGTCCAGCCCAACTGGAATCCCAGCCAACCCTCCAGGGAGGACCTCGAAAGCACAAGGCTACGGAGCATGTCATCAGCCCCTGAGTGCCAAACAGAATGAAAAAGCACGGAAACCTTCAGCAATTCTTTTTCCAGGGCCTCCTCGAGGTTACCATATAGCGCCGTGAAAGCATCCTGGTTCTCGGGGAGTGAGCGTAACCCTTTCGTAAAGCCGATGATCTTTTCTGGAGAGAAGGAAACCACAGGAGCTTGCACGAGTTGTAGGTAACCGCCCGGGGCAAGGATGCTATTTGCCATTTGTTGTGTTTCTTCTGTGGAGACAGCATCAAGAATGTATTTGATTGGTTTTGGGGAGAATGAGTTGATACTGTCCCTGATGGAAATGAACGAGGCGTTGCGATCGATGATTTTATCCGCCCCCACGTCTTTTAGGCGTTGCTCGTGTTTCAGTGATGCAGTTGTAATAATTGGCGAGAAACCGGAAAGCTTTGCTAATTGAATGGCTAAAGGTCATCAAGATATGAAGCTAATCGGACGGAATGATGGCATGATTTACCATATTGCCCGACTGCTGTTGCACCTCCAAAGATGAGTAATGGAGTATCTGAATATCTCCCTCGGCCATTATTCTCAAAGGGGGACACGAAACAGAGACCATGTGGTTTATGGTTGTACAAAGCAAGATATGCTGCTCCTAGGGAGGATGGGAGTGTGGCAGCCTGGTCATAAGAGATGTTGGAAGGCAGCTGGATGATGATGCATGAGTACGATGTTTTACGGAGTGAGATCTGGCCATACTCTTGATGAGCTAGTCGGATCTACCAGGGCATACTGTTGAAAGCCTCCTCCAGTCTTGGAAAAGACACCAGTCGCGACACTAATTTACTCGCTAAGTTGACTTGGGAATTTCAAAAGCAGAGATCCTCACACTCGATCACCCACAATAAATCTATCTACTTCTTCGCCCACTTCGACCACGCCGCCGGCAATGTTCACTCCAAGTACGACGGGATATTCCTCAATGAAAATACCACTTTTCTGGATTTTCCAGTCAATGGGGTTCAAGCCGCACGATCTGACTTTGACGAGGATTTCATTGGGACTGGGTTTTGGAATATTGTTACTGGCGATCACAAAGTTCCCGCACTTTGAATCGAGGTAGAGGGCTTTTTGTGCCTTCGGAAGCATGGAGGGAAAGTGCTCGTGTGATATTCTGAAGGCAGTTTATGGGATATGTTGGAAACGGATAGCAAAGAGAGACCGGGAAATCGACTACCACATCTGTGAACGTGGTAACACGTGTATCGAGAGGGACGGTGGGAGCGAAGCGACGATTTTTACCTCGTGATCAAGCACCATCTGCATCAAGCATTCTAATTAACAGGAGGGCATGAGCCAAATACAACTTGTCCCTTTCAACCCAAACTTTCTTTTATGGCTATGATGTAGGTTCATGCTAAACGCTATCATGAGGCAAGGAAATACCAGTTGTATGATAACTAGAACATGGAGACAACAAATAAGTGTAACTTGAGTTAGAGCAGGTCAGGAGGCTAAACATAACACCGGACAAAAATAGAGAACCTGTCCTTAGCTACTATGGTGTCCAAGAGGTATAGAAAAACTAAGTCCAAGGGGATTAGAAACCATAATCATACATGGGATGACTAGATGTAGAAGATCCACTTTATAAATCGATAAGTTCTGGTTGAGCGTGCAGTGGATGGGGACCAAGGGGCAAGTAGGATAGCGGTGGCATGAATCAGAATGGCGGTGAAGGTCCTCAGAATGAGAAGACAGTGTGACAATACTTTGGCGCCTATCGCCTGTTATTTACGCCTGCGCCAGCATTCTACTTTTTCGTTTCCAGTTCAATGTGTCTCCGGGGGTCTTCCATGGTGCTAGTGTGAGGCGTTGCTCGTGTGGGAGATTGATAGTATGTGGCTGCGTCACGTTCTTTTTAGTTCAAAACTTTTCCTTGACGGGGTTTCTTGTAATGTATGTAACTTCAAGCTTTTGAGTAGTTGCTTGATGAACAGAAGCCAGGGGACGAGAAACTTCGCAACCCCGAGAAACCTTCCCTCTCCAGCTTCTCCAGTGACACCCTTAACCTTCTCTTTCTTCTCCACCACCAAACTCCAACGCCAGTTTTATAGTGAAATAGTCTGTGCCCGAAAACTACCAGAAACTACTTCCAGGTCCCCGTGCCGCAAGAGTGCGTTAGCCTCGACGTCCCTGCCCGAGAACGAACACACGCAAACGACATTACGGATATCAACTCGGTATACCAGATCGATGTGTTTGCGGCTGCTGGATAGGACAAGGAGGATACAGAGGAAGGACTCACCGCGGTATGTACCCGCATCGACCTATTGGGACTACCAAGTTCGTCTGTGATGGAACAACGGATACGCCTAGTAGTATTTCCCCGGTGATGCCCCCGCACACCAGGCTCGGAAGTCTGCTTTCTCCAGACAAATTTCTTGAATAACTACGCGGTGTTTATCATGGGCGAGAGCAACCTGCGGACACGATTGTACAACAAGGACGACCAGTTATCCCCACGCTTTTATGTTGTAAGCCGTATTCAAGGACAACACACAGCTCAATCCAGTATTCCAAGACCAAAATCACCAACCCCTTGATTAACCAAAGTTGCTTCGAATTTTGATGAGCTGAACAAACTCACCGGTTCCGCGGCGGTCGTCTCGACAGGCAAGGTGCAAGAGCTGCGCTGTCGACGATTATTCGCGTAAAGTGCTCCCCACGCCGAAGGAAGAGCTGATTCATGCGCAGGTGTAGAGTAAGTTCACGCAAGATTGGAGCACAGGATCGTGCAGCCCCAGTGTGTATATCATTTGATGGAAGAGCCGAAAGGAGCCTGGAAGGGACTTGAGGTGGAGAGTGTCGGGAGGACAAGTCGACTGAGATGCTTACGAGCGGACAAAGGGGCTGAAGATACCCGAGGGGGCGAGGAAAGTAAAGAGGAATTGACGAAGTTGCAAGAACTCGAACCTGCTACCGTTGAGGCGAACAGCTTGGCTTGGCTTATTCGGTCGTGTTTCATAATTTCTTACGTTCCAGTCCATCTCACAGATACTATTGAGTCAACCGCACAGTTGAAAGCCATCCGCCCACGCATGCGGTACATGTCCTGGACGAAGATCACTACGGGCTCGTGGGCATCAACATCGCGCATACTCAATCCCCTGCTGCCGGCAAGATTCGTAGGACGCTTGAAGATATGCCTTGTATGGCACTGATGCACTCCCTCAATGTCGAACCCACCGCCATGCTCGACTCACTTTACTCTACTCTCCTCATCCACCATCCCCGAATTCTTGAAAAGTTTCGGTAAATGGCCCTCGAAGGTGAGCTACTATTCAAAGAAGTTATTCTATGCCTAGAAGAAGAATTGAACAGGCCGGAGGAGCGGAAGAGGTCGGATGCAGAGTCCTGAGTCACAAGAGGAAAGGAAACGCGCTTGAGCTCGATGAACTCGGCTCGGATTTCCTGGTACCAACTCCCCGATGGCCGGACGTGTCTGGTAGCAAGCTTCCAACATTTCCTGGCACCGAGACCGAACCGATGCCAGCTCCCCCACGAGTCGCCGCTCCCGCCAGTCCGTAAAATCAAGGCACATCAGGCCCCCACTCCAGCTACAAGGACGCAAAAGAGGATCTCTCCTCTAGCCCAAGTTCCCTTCGAACTCAGGTTTAGTTTCTGGTTTGGGCGTGGTTCAGGCGTGACGGACGCCCTTCAATCCACCTCCCTAAGCCAAAAAGAAGACCAGTTTAAACGGAAAGGGAAGGGCGTCAGAACCAAAGCAATCAAGAAGGCTACTGTGCGCGGCGATCCCAACGTCCGAGCTGCCGCTTCTAAGGACTTGGTTGAACGCGTTATCAACGTCAGGAGTTGCCCTCTTACGAGTCGTCACTCAAGGACGAATTCGAAGGTGGAGGTGGGTATTAAACGCGTATTGCTGTTGGTGCGTCGCAAAATCGGATTCCGGTGGATCGGATCGTGGTGGAGAATTTTGTGCCAACTGCTAGTCAGGCCGTTGTGTGAGCATGTGTCTACGCATCCGTTGTCAAGTAGATGCGTGTTTGGAGACTAACGTGAGGGTTATGCGCCCAAGTTGTTCCCTGCATTTACCTCTTTAGCTCCCGTTCCGTGATCAATGTTTGGTTCAGTGAACATGAAAAAGCTGTTGGCGCGTGTGGCATACCCCATAAGCCTTCAGCTCACTTACACGCATTGTGGCACTCAGAACTGGTGCATCCTTTTACTTTTCATGGTGGGCGGGGCAGTCTGCTCTGTCACTAAGGAGTGCACGCGTTAATGGGTGAGGGAGGGGGAATACCGAGAACATGAGAACAGCTCTAGCAATACTGAAGAGATAAGGCGGCGGTTCAACAAGTGAGGTAGAGTGCGATTGCTTCGTCAATCGCGAGGGCTGAGTCCGAGGATCACGAGAATGAGTGGGCAGGAAAGTTCAAGAGTTAGATTTGAAGAGCGAGTAACGTCGCCAGTTAGAGCGACAGAATCAAGACGAAGGCAGAGAAAGGGCGAGGTGTGTAACGAAATCAGAGGAGACAGAGCCCAAAGGGCTTAGTAGGCAGACTTGGATGGCAAGAGAGAGTGCGTGTGTGTCAGAACCTAGGTCCCTATTATCAGGTGTCGAGTCTGAAGGATCCCAACCATATTTATACTACGGTACGATGTCGATGAAATATCTACATGAAATTTCTGTCTACATCGTACCACTCGAAATCTCTAATCTACGAAAACCAGAACACCAGGAATGAATTAAAAAGATTTTATTCTATTCCACTACGAAATCCCGTGGATATAAAACACGGAGAAATATGTTGAGGGAAAGGAGAGTGGTACTAATGTGAGTATGTGACCTGTGCGGAAAGAATGGACAGAAAGTTTACTATTTTAAAGAAAAAGAATACCGGTAGCATGAAACGCAGGAGCTAATTTACTGAAGGAGGCGAGCGCGAAGAGAGTCGGATGCGGAGCGAGTGAACAGTCCAAAAACAACGGTGACGTTAGGGACGGATTGGTGTTGTGGGTCCGTCATTAGTGGGAGCGGAGATCAGGTGCCGTTTTGTGTGCAACCGATCCACGATCTCCACCATACTCTGCCGTAGTGCTAACCTGATGTTAACAATCTGATCCAACTACATACCCATTGTGTTGTAAATGTTAATGAGTGGATAGTCTAGTATTAAACTGAGCTAAGGAAGCAAGTGACAACCTTGTGTTACTGAGAGATAAAATCACTACATACACCAATCTATACCATCTCCCAACTCTCAAACCGGCAGATATCACCAAAAGGGAGAATATCACCGGGGACAAATACATCTACGCCGAGGTCCCCAGGACAATTCCAACACGGGAGCGAGATGAACAACGAACACTAACGACCATTCCGTTACACGGCTCATTCGTTCACCCTACGCTCACGCATGACACCCTCCCTCCCAAACAACCACTAAACGACCTAATATCCCCAAAGCCCAACCAAAGCAAAAGTAGCAGCAAGTCGACATCAAAAATACATCACTGGCTCCATCGCTCTGCCCAAGCTTTCCTTATCCGCTCCCCCTCCTGCCCAGCCTCCCGCTCTCCAAACACCTCCTCCAAAACCTCCCTCACATTCTCAACATACACAAACCTAATACCAGTCTTAACACTCTCCGGCACGTTCTCCTCCACATCTGCACGGTTAGCAGCGGGCGCAATAATCGTTTTGATTCCTGCCCTATGCGCAGCAAGGATCTTCTCCTTCAACCCCCCTACAGGAAGTACCTGACCCACAAGTGAAATTTCTCCCGTCATCGCTATAACATACACACATCAACATTTGATCCATTGATTGTTTTTAGTGTAAAACACTCACCAATATCAGGATTAATCTTCGTCCTCGTAAACAGCGACACGAACGCACTCAGCAACGCCGTACCCGCACTCGGTCCCTCCTTCCCAATACTCCCCTCAGGCATATGCACATGCACATCCCTATCCGTCAAGAACTGTTCCTCCGGACTCTGCGTGATCCCGAGCTCGTACGCATGCGCCTTCACCCAGCTCAACCCTATCTGCGCCGACTCGCGGATGACCTCGCCGAGTTTACCTGTAAGCTGAAGACCACCCTTCCCAGGCATGCTCTACACACGATTGCGTGATGTATCAGATCACGTGTGTCCTTTAAAGAGGTACACGAACATACCATAGCCTCAACAGGCATAACAGCTCCACTCCCATTTCCAAGATACCCAAGTCCAGTTGAAACACCAGGCGGTGGTGGAGTCGCATACATCCGATCTTTCTGATACACCGGCGGCCCAACATAATCTTTCAAGTTTTCAGGCGTAATCTTCACATGCACACTCTCCGGGATCGCCATTGGCTTCCTCTCGTGTGTAGTGACGACTTTTTGATCCTGGCGTTGATCAAGTGACTCTTCAGCCACTTGTTCAAGAGCAGGTTCGTTAGGGAAGGGTTCCTTGGACTCGACGGTTTTCGTCGGTTCTTCCATAGCGGCGGAAGCGGGAGTAGAGTCTTCGTCGACAAGTGTAGAGGTAGGAGTGGCAGTTGCAGCGGTTGCCTCTTTGGGCTCAGGGAACGTCTCTTCGCCGAGATCCTCAACCAACTTCAATGCAGCTTTGCGATAAATCTATGACGAAATCAACATTAATGCTGTCGTTCCCCGGTCAGCGATATCCTGATACGGACCTTGTCAATATGCTTCTTCAGATTTCTGACCCCACTCTCTCGACAATAATACTTGATCAAAACATCGATCGCGGCATCGTCAATCTGAACATCCGCACTCCCAAGGCCAGACGCCTCTTTCGCCTGAGGACCGAGATACCTTGACGCGATCGCGGCCTTTTCTTCCGTCACGTATCCAGAAACTTCGAGCACCTCCATGCGATCAAGTAGAGGAGCCGGGATGGTGTCAAGATTGTTGGCAGTGCAGACAAAGAGAACACGTGAAAGGTCGACAGGAACGTCCATGCTGTAGGAGCACGACATGAAAAACTGAGATGGGAACGAGTGTAGGGGAACGTACTAGTGATCAAGGAAGCTATTGTTCTGCTCCGGGTCAAGCATTTCCAATAATGCACTGGCAGGATCACCGTTGATACCTCGGCCGATCTTGTCAACCTCATCGATGAGCACCAGCGGGTTCTCCGTTCCAACACGTTTGAGAGCCTGAATAATCTTTCCAGGTAACGCCCTGCTCTTCGTCAGCAACTTCGAACACGTCATAGAAAAGTAAAATTGACATACCCAACATAGGTCCGCCTATGACCCTTAATCTCCGCAACGTCCGTCAGCCCACCCACACTAAACCTGAAAAACTGCCGTCCAAGCGCACGCGCAATACTCTTCCCAATACTCGTCTTGCCAACACCTGGCGGACCGACAAGGCAGATAATTTTGCCTTGAACCGTCCCACGAAGCTTGCCGACAGCGAGGAATTCGAGTATGCGCGATTTGACGTCCGTGAGCCCGTAGTGATCTTCGTTGAGGACCTGTTTGGCATGTGTGAGGGAATAATTCTCGGGCGTATGTTGACCCCATGGTATCTACGACACAATTTAGAAAGGGGAGAGCACAAGAAATTGTTTGAACATACCTGAGTCAGCCAATCCAAGTAGTTACGCGTCACATTCGCCTCACTTGCAGCAGGTTCAAGTCCTTGCAACTTGGCCAATTCCTCATCAAACACCTTCCTCACCCCTTCAGGCATCTTCAGCGCCTTTGCCCGCTCCCTAAACTTCTCAATCAACTTGTCCTTCCCATCACTCTCCATCCCAAGCTCTTTCTTGATCCCCTTCAACTGCTCCATCAGATAATATTCACGCTGCCGCTTCGCAATCTTGCTATCTACATCTCGTGCAAGCTTACTCTGCAACTGTGCGTTGATCAGCTCTTTCTTCAGCACCAGGAGCGCTTTGCGTAAACGATCGTCAACGACGAGGCTCTCGAGTACGTCTTGTAGCTCCTGTACCTCGCCTGTCGAGACGGCTGCCGCAAAATCAGCGAGTTTGTCCGGTTCATCAAAAACGTTCGAAGCAACTTGATTAATCGAGAAATTAGTGATTTGGTCACGGAATAGTGGGTTGAGTTGCGCAATGTCTTTAAAGACCGATACGATTTCCGACATAAAGGCGCGAATGTACTGGTCGTCCTTGTTGTATGGCTGCGTCTGTAGGTTATCCACGTTGACGATGGACACCGCGTGGTTATGCAGGAATGATGTTTGGATAGGGCCAACATCCGGGTCCGGTGTAGGTGGTGGAGTAGGTAAGTCTGTTGCCCCGGAACTAGCACTAGGTGTATCCGTTGTTCCACCAGCCTTGACGAGTTCGGTAATCTTGATACGTCGATGTGGGTACAATACCGCCGTGAGTCCTTCCTCTTTGTCATCCCCGTCCCGTCCAGCAGCCGCAAACACGCTTGTAATCTGTGCAAACACGCCGACCTGGTGTACCGAGTTGATATCCGTAATAACGTCGCTATCCGTATTCTCGTCCTTGAGTAGGAACGCTCCGAGGTATGGCTGCCCACGCTTCATCATGTCCTTGATAGCGGCGACCACAGCCGGGTTGCGCACGACAACAGCTTTATAGAAACCTGGAAACAATGGTCGACGTGCTATTGGTAGTGCTAAGACCTGGGGGTAGTTTTCGGGCACAGACTGTTTGGCTATAGACCCGGGGTTGGAATTTGATGGTGGGGAAGAATCGGAGGGTTGGGAAGGTGGTTTGGAATCTGAGGGTGTTGCTGGAGAAGCTGATGGTGCTGGTGAGGAAGATTCCTCTGGCTGGTGGTGTTCTTCATCCTCCGGCTTCTGTTCGTCGTTGTCGGGTTGTTCGTGCTCGTGTTCGGGGGAATCCTCCGCTGGATGCTTGGTGTTTACCCATCTCGGGGCTGCGAGAGGTGGTCTATATCTAAAGAGATGAGTAGGAGCTGTTGTGAAGGTTCTGCGGGGGAGAATTCTTGTGTGGAGAGCGCTGCGTACAAGACGAGCGACCACACTCATCGCTGTCCTGAGCCTTCTGCAATTTCGTCCCCCAGAATGACGCACAATTTCTGTGACTAAGCTCGATCACGTGCCGTCCCCATACGTGATCCGTTAGACAGTTGTGCATACATCAATTGCTAGTTGCTCTTGCTCTTCCCGTTGGCATCCTAGGGGGGTTCGATAACAACCGTGAGAAGGTAACGGCCGAGTATCACAGGGCTTAAAGGTGGTGCGGTACGGTATCCCTTCCATCCCGAATTATAACACTAAAAGTAGAGCACCGTCTGATTCTGTGGTGCGAGGATCTCCAGTTCTGGTTCCACTATGTCCAGCTGCAGCCGCAGATCCGTGACGCTTATTCTCATGAAGTTATGGCTCGCTTTCAAGTATACTACGTGAATGCCCCTGTGGCAACGTTTGAAAGCACGACCCGATTCCGCGATCTCCAACATACTCCAGCACGGATGCCGTCCTAAAACGACACAAGGATTTTCTCTGGAACGCTGGTCCGAAAACGGCCAGTGGCTTCTACCCACCGAGCCTATGGCCTTGTCGCAAACACACAGTGGACTCCTGCAGGTTTAATAAACCTTCATGTGTTCTTACCTGCCAAAGTCATTATCGTGATTCCAACCTTTCATGCTCTCCATGTTCAGAAAGTAGGCAGGACTTCGCACAGAGCAAAAGAAGAAGCAGGACCATAACTCATACGTACTCCTTCATAACTGATAGATCAGGCTGCCCGTACTTCGAACGAGCATTTGTATCCCACCGAATTCCACTTCTTCCTGCATCAAGTTGGGAATGGAGCAACTTACGGCCATTTTAAACATTATGCGAGCATTTACTTCCTATTTTTCTGAGCGGTTGAGAAGAGCATCGAGAGGTCTCATCTTCTGTCCAACCATCATATAACCAGATATTGCTTCAACTGTATACGCGTATCGAAACTCGTGGATACCAACAACGTGCCTTTTCATATCCGTTCATTTGCGAGTGACGTCTGGAAGGTCGCCCGGACTTACACTCGTAAGCAGAAGGTCGTTTCTCAGCAAGCGATAATGTCTAGAAGCCATAGTCTCCTAAAACAATCCAGTTTCTATATACATATAAATTTCATGAAAATTTTTGACAGAGGTCAAAAAAGTGTAAGAAAAATACAAATGTTGTGTTCTTCAATGCGTTTCATGAATCGGAGTTCATTAATCTCATAAATTCAACGAGCCAATCCCGAGATACTAAAGTTGTCAAGTTTGCCTGTCCCCTACTGTACTTCATCAGCCAGGCAAGCAGATAAACCCACTCGAGTTGATGTGCTTCAGGACCACTAACACCATCCTGAGCCTAATCCTCACATTCCTAGACACTCGTCAAGTATCCGAGCCCCGCAGAAAATTCCACCTATCCGTACACCAATGCAGTCTCCGCAACTACACCAATCCTATAAGTATGTACGCGGTCGGTATCCTATACACTGGCTCCATCGAGACCTCAAACGGAACATCCTCAGCCGTGGTCTTACTCTATCTTTGGTAGAATCTCATCAGACCTAATATCTCAATATTTATTAATGATACTTACTCCGTCTAATACTACACTAATTAAATGCCCAACTCTCGTACGACACATGACAATTAGTGGTGGTCATCTTCGGCTTGTCTCGGCTGCTCACAGCCGTGACCAGCAAACCGGGTGTCGGGGTGACCCATAGTAGGAATACGTGCACAACGTGCTATTTATGTTCACCAATATTATGTACCGCAACTGTTATCAAATCCTTTTGTGGGCGCAATTACTGGATACCGGTCACGGTCTCAAACTCTTCCTTCCTTTGTTTTGGCTACAGCTCCTCAGATCAGCCGCTAAAAAGTTTAAGTGGTTCATCCCTCCCAGAAGGAAGCCTTGGGATGGAGTGAGAGTGGCCATAATGAGCGCATCTTTTCCTTTGATGATGCTTTTGACATTTCTTTTTGCGTCATTCTCTGGAGTGCTTTTTATAGGCACGTCAAGACCCAAATTTACATGTTCTGGAAAATAACTAGATACACATACACCCCAAGGCAACGGTCTTTGCTGAGTGCTCGGGTTAGTAGAATATGACGCATGTCCCGGTTTTGACAGGCCCTTTCGTCGTCGAACTAGTCGCCAGTCAGATATAAGCTCAATAAGACTTGAAGTCTATATCAAACAAGAATGCTCGAGGAAATGTGTGGCCTGATGCCCAGGTCTGCAATGGACCGTCCCTGGGTTCTCAGGATTACCTCGGGATCCAGAGTTGGAGCTTCGACGTATCCGCCCTTCCCATTCTAGAATTCAGCTGTCCAACGGCGTTTTGCCTGCCTTGCATTGACTAACCGCAAGAGCACAATTGATGGCCTTAGTCGTCGGAGCTATTGGAACCCAAATTACTCGCCCTTCTTCCGACAGGGTCCGCCTGCACAAATAGCAAACTGACTCGGTCGAAGGGATCCGAGAACCATCAAAAAAGTGACTCCGCTTCCTGAACAACCCTACTCTCAAACGGAAGCAAATTAAAAACGCACTTAGCGCAAATTCTTTCCAAATGCTCATCAAGAGGTAATGCATAACATTGAATTCACTGGACAACTAATCGATGTAATGACTAACATTCGCTAAAGACTTCTGTACTAATACGAAGGGGGAAACGGAAAACACAATGAAGCGCTGACAGTATGCTGGCACTGGAACGATAGAGTGATCACAAATACACTACACCAAGAGAAATACGACTGTTGGTGGTAGAAAAGGAACCAAGAAAAAATGTGGGAGATCCTACCCAAGTACAACAGAACAAGAAACGGAACGACGAGGGTGGCGGCAAGAGAAAGAGAAAAGACGGAGGTCAAGGGGATCAGTGTTGTAGTATCTGTTTAATCCGCAAAGAGAAAAAGGAGAAGATTAAGTAAAGAAAAGGAAAGAGGTAAATACTGAGGAAGCAACTCGAAAAACAATTTGATTAACGACGACGATCATGAAGAGACGGAGATAAAAGGCAAGAATATCATACGACAATGCAGGTTATGCGGATGAGGTGGACTGAGGACTAGGTCATGAATGAAGTATTGCATGAGAGATGTCGACGAGAAAGAGGAAAACATGGAAAATACGAGAACCGAAAACGAGAAATCATAAGCATGAAAAAAATAAGGAACCGATGTAACCAAAAACAAAGCGAAGAAAATGGTCCGAATGGCATAATAAACGGGGGGATGTATGTTGTTTGGGGGAGGGGAAGATAGAAACACGGAGAAGGTACTCATTCTTCAAGCTTCACCATCCAACAACATGATACTCGTACGCCCAACTCCTGGTCCGCGCTAAAAACCTCGCTCGCTTTTCCTCCTTCGACATCTTCCGTTCGCTAGGTTTCGCTCCTTTTGGCGTCAATTTCACGACATTTGGTATGTGCCACCCCTTCACATCACTGTGGCTCGCCGACCTCCTCAAGCCCCTCGGGTGCGCTTGACTGACCTGCCTCTCCCACAACAGATTCCTCCTCAAACTCTCCGGAATCTCAACCGTCAACATCTTCCGTCTTGTCGTACGCGGCGTAGTGGGTGGGTTCGGTGGCGGCAAATTATAGGGATAAAGCATTCTCGGCAGGGGGATAGAAATCGGTCCAACCGGTTGACTGGGAGCCTGATATACACCATTGGCATTGGCACCAGCGTTATGATCGTAACTCGGTTGTTGAGCCGACTTCTTCAAGTTCTTTGCCTCCAACAACGCCTTCAACTTCTCCTGTGCCACGCTCTTCGGCAACTCCAACTGGTTATCGTCAGTCTCGCTATCACTCGTGTCCTCCATCACCGTCTCAGGGGGTCGCGCCTTGGGTTTATACTTGCCCGCGCTTCCGTTGATGCTGACGCCACCTGTCGTGACCTGCTTCGTCCCATTGATGCTACCAACGCGCATGTCCGACATCACCGCAGTTGCCACGGGTGTCTTAGCAGCTGCACCGATAGGATTGGTCAGAGCGGCCAAACGTTTAGGAAGTTGATATGTCCGGCTAGGCTGTCGACTGTGCTGATTAGCTTGACCAGCCTGACCGGCTTGAGGAACGGGTGCCACGGGCGGAGGCTGAGGAGGAAGTTGAGATGTGTCTGTAGTCGGGGCAGGTTGCTGCTGCGGGACATGCTGCTGATCTACTGGCTCAAGTGGGGTAAATGGCCGGAGAGGCTGGATCATCCCGGAGCTAAACCCACGGCGGCCGGGATGGTCCAAGGGAAGTCGTTGCGGATCAGGGTTCAGTAACTGCGTGAGCAGACCAGCGCTTCTTGTCCTCGCCGTCTCAGCAAGATCCTGGAAAGACGACTTGGGCAACTTGACAAACAGCTCCGCTTTCCACTTCTGATCCTCGATCGCTCGTTGTTCTGCCAACCGATGCTGGATGCGTGTGTGTTGTTTGAAGTTGCGCGGAATGTTATGTGACTGAGTACGAGTGAGAGGGTGCTGGGGTCGGAATTGTTGTTGTGGCTGCTGTTTTTCTTGGAGCTGCTGCTGCTTTTGTCGCTGGGGGAGTTGGAGTTCGGCTTGGAGACGTTGCTGAGAAGTGCTGAGTTGTGCATCCGCACTCTCGATGTCAGTGCAGGAATCCGTCTCCGTCTCAAAGTCCTCCGAATCGCTGGTGATGACAATCTGGCGGCGGGCTGATCCTGGTAATAGGGGGTCGGCGATAGTGTCCTCCACGCGAGACGGTACCGCCGACGCCTTCGTTACTGGACTCTTGGCTTTCTCCCTTCCCTTGGTTTTCCCTCTCTCCTGGTCCATGGATGTTACTACCTCCGGCACCTGGCCATTCAACTGGCTGCTCTGCGACGACTGCATTTTTACCTCCGTTTGAACAACAGGCGCAAGTGGCGGGAGATCCTCCACCTTCGTCGATACCCCCGTAGCTTCCTTCTCCGCCTCTCGATGTTGACCTGATGGCGGCAACTCACCATCCTGCTTCGCAATCACCTCAGATCGACTCCCCGTACTCTTCGATCCCACACGGCTCCCTTCCTCAGAACCGGAACCAATGTTAAACACTGTAGCGCACTTTAGCTCCTCGGCACTCTGCTTCGCCGCTTCGTTCATACTCTGCTTCCGTAACATTGCCTTGCCCCGCGTCATTCTGATCACACCGACAGTCCGTCCTCTCGGCGCTCTCCCACCCGCTCCTTTTCCGGAGATTGCCCTTGTCATGGCCAATGGATTTAGCGCCGTACTGGTATTTTCACCTGTTCGGCTGCGGCTTCTACTCTTCGTTGATGTTGTCGATCCTTCTCGCCCTACTTTGCTCCGACCAGACCCTCCCACTCCACCACTGTTACCCTTGCGCATAGGTGGACGCGTAGACGTAGAAGACGTTTTATTTGACGACGCAGAGTCAGGTCCCCTCGAAGTCGAAGAAGCTGAAGCTCTGCCAGCTGGAGATTCGGAAGCTGCGCCCCTATCCTTCCGCCTCTTAGATGTTGGCGATATCGAAGTTGGAGTTGAAGTGAATTGAGGGTCATACGACGGGGCTGTCGGCGATAAACCGGTATCGTGATTAACAGAAACTGGATGAGGAGGCGCTGGTGATGTAAGGCGTTTTTCAAGGAGTGTGTACTGGAAAGGCTCGGATATTGTAGTAGCGGACGTTGTCTTGCTGCAATCCGAGGGGGTGGAAGACGGCGATTGCTGAGAACTACTGCATGTAGTGATATCGGACGATATTGAGTGCCGGTTCGGGGTGACAGTGCACTTGGAGTCTTCGCAGGCGGGAGGTGTAACGGGAGCCGAGACTAGTGTCAACGTATCAGCACCTATAGCATACATAAACAGAGATAGAAGATTTTTGATAGAGGGCAAAGTCCGAACCGATGTGGAACGTACCTTCCGATTGCATACTGCATTCCTTTATCTGGTTATACACCGAGTCCACGTCAGATGTCAATTGTTTGTCCTCTACGTCGCCAGCGTCATGGGCTAGCAGCCGCAGTTCTGAACTCATTTGGTTGCTTTTGACGCGCGCTTGCGCCCGAACTAGCGCATCTTGCCCGGGAACACATAACAACGGTGCAGAGGGAGTTGCGTCCGTGTCATCTTGCTGCTGCATATGGCTCACGATAGGAGGATTTAAAACAGGTGTTGCTGGAGGGGTTGGGTGTGGAGTGGGATTTGGTGTTGGATTCACAACTACTAATCGTGGAGGTGGGGGGAGAGTCTCGGTATGATCGTGGTTGGCGGGTGCTGATTCATTAGAGTTTTCGAGGGGAGACGAGTGATTTGCTGTGATAACCGGCACAGTTGCGGGGAGAGTACTGGCGTCTGAATGCGTTGATAAGGCCGGAACAAAGGAGCACCCGCGCTGGACGTGCTCAGCCTCAGGAGTAGGTAAAGATGCCAACGCAGCGGAATCCTGCTTGGTCGGTGCAGTCATAGTCGGGAGGTTTGTCATTAGGTGGGACAGCGGGCTTGGTAAAGGCAGAGACATTGAGGGTGGAGCTCGGGGGTCACCAGTCTGTGTTGGAGAGAATACGAGGGTCGACAGGGTCGAAGAGGCATTGGGAACAGGGGTAAGGGATGATAATGACGGGACAGTGGCAGTCGGCAACAATTCACAAAGAACCTTGCCCACACTGACGGGATTTGAGCCCTTACCTAGGCCATTTCCGTGACAAGACGGTTTCCGCGAGAGGGAGGGGGAGAGGGAGGAGGCAGGAGATAGCGGAGTAGGACAATTGGTCTGCTCAAGCAGAGGGGAAGAATCTGCCCGATGTGTTATACCTGGGATCGGATCGACAAATATCAGCTCATGTGGTTTAAAAACGGAGTATGCGATCATGCGAGCCCGCACTATGCATTCGATGCCTTTGAAAAAAGACCTACCCTGCGGGGACAACGGGACATCATTTGACGTGGTATCACAGGTGATGGGCGGCGGTTGAGGCATTTCCTCCGGGGTGGGTGGGCGATACACCTCACTGAGAGATGCCTTCTTTATTGCCAACGTCGTCGTTGTAGGAGCATCACAAGGTCCCAGACCAGGGAGGGTCATCGACTTGTGCCAAAGACGCCAGGATATATTCTCAAGTCGATGGCCATCTTTCAGCGACTCTTTACATTTTGCGAAGACTAGAATGGGGCATGAAATTGACAGGAAATTCGACATGAGAAGGATGATACTGACCGGCCCAAAGGAGGGGAAGTGCTTCCTCTCCTTCAAGGTGCCTAATGACATCTACAGCAACTGCAAGCACTGGCCCAGGAAACGGTGATGACATTCCGGGGTGATTTATGGCAAAAGACCAGGGAGTTATCAGATGCTGTGTGCCTAGGAGAGAATGAGTAGCATGGACAGTAGGGTGAGGAGGAGACACACAAGGTGGGCTCCGTAGTGTTATAGGTCCAGAGGTCCGTGGGAGATTTGGCAGGCCACAGAAGTGAAGCAGGCTGCGGTGCTACTTGCTGCGCAGACGGTTGAACGTCGTGCAGAGTGACTGCCTCGACGTTGGCAATGTCTGCTCGTCGATGAGGACTGCGTGGAAGAGAGAGAGACAGAAAAGACCAGAAAGCAGGAAAATAAAATATATTCGGAATATCAACAACCTCACCCGCGTGACCCCGGACCGGCGGTGGTCCAGCCGCCTGGGTCCACACGTGTGATATTAGGTAAGGGGTCCCCTGATCACTTGACCGCTGCTGTGACACCGTCACCTCAACACGCCCTGCATTATCCCCTAGCTCGCGAGGCAAGGCAGTTTTAGTCGGCAGCTGGCGTTACCAGTTTCTCCGTACCCATCGATAGACAGCGAGATTTCTCTGATAGTCCGATAGTCCCAAGCACTCCCAAATTATCCAAGTAGCGGGTCTCCGTAATGCCCTACCCCATCTGTACAACTCCTCCCAGCGTTATTGACGTCTCAGGATCAGATTATATAGGACGTGGCACTTCGCGGAGAAGCCAACGAATCTGGGCAAGTCCAAACACCAGGCGCGAACTCTATTTCCCATTAGCCTTCCGCCATGTGCGGCAGTCTCTATCGCCCCAGAACGTTCGCTCCATTTACATACATTAATTCTCGGAAGGCGTTAAGCTCCTTCACCTGACCCCCATCCCACATCCCAGTAGTCCTAAAGTGGTTCCACCTTTCGGAATATTCCAGCACGCGACACTTTTAGTCTAACGGAACTCCAGGCTTCAAATCTTCAGAGTGTCCGTAAGGAGGTACCAAAGGGTCTCACACGCATGACGTGATCGTGATATTGCTTTGTGCAACCAGCAGTGCAATGCCTCACAAGTGACGGTAACTTGCATCTATTTTTTTTGCAAGCCAAACGCTTCAGATTGGAACAGGTCTCAACAGCAACCCCCCTTGATCCAAATACCTTGATACTGTGGGGTGATGATTCTCCACCAGCAGGGCGCTGCTTTCCACACTCAGTTTGTCTGGGCATTTTCCGTCTTAACCCCCTTGCCAGGAGCTGTTCACTCTTGCCAATTGGCACCAGACTCTATTGCCATTCCACACTCGGTTACTGGAGTCTAAACTACTCCAACATTTAATCTGACAATGTCATGATACGATCCCTCAATGCCGCTTAAGCTTAAGCTTGATCTGGGTCTACTATCCCCATTTTCGGGTACCTAAATACTTGACATGGTATCCCATTTTATTCTCATGCACGCACCCACTTCAGGCTCATGATCAATTGCATATCCACTTCAAAAAATGGATATGCAAACATCATGTATGCTAGTTGATGCTTATATTCCTACAGGTAGCCATGGCGGGAAAAAAAATCAAGTACTTTTTTTTAAAAAAATCCGACAGACACGATGTTAAAGATCCAGATATTGGTCACGTTAGGAAATCATTTCATACCCGACGTAACATGGGGCGCCATACATCAAATAACTGCGTACCCGATACTGAACGAGTCTAATCAACCTAGCATAGCCGCTCTGATTAACTGTCCCATACGCCAGCTTTCTTAAACCCTTCTCCTCTACTTTAGTATGACTTTCACGCAGAGACCCGCTAAAGCTATGGCATTGGGGATGTAGTGACAATCACAACAAACAAATCTTGTTCGCTTAAACTCTGCTGCCAAGCAGTCGCGTTCATCACCATGGCATGATCATCACCGCGGTACCAATGAACATGACGCACTATCCAATCCTAGGCAGGACTTTCCCATACAGCTCACACCGAATGATCCCTGTTCTCCTTAATGCTCCTGTGCGCACAGTGAAACTCGAGTTGGAGCTGCACTACAGATGTTGTCAAACCTCGATCTGCAACACTGCACACGAAGTCCCGACGCAGGCCAAAATGTGCCGATACTGAAAACCCACGCGGCCGACAGCCCGGAGGCTGTGACCATAGTACGTTTTACCCGCTGATTTAGGTGTTCCCTGATCCAGTTTGCATCAATCACAAGCAGAATTTTCTCCTTCCCCTCAGAGCGTAGTGTGGTACTTTTGAAAATATTCTTTTACCAAATAATATAGGTGTGTTTCTTTCCATGTCCCGTCAATTTGCCAGCGAGGAGTTTCGTTCTCAAAGCCGCCTGTGCACTTCATCACCACAGCAACCGAGTAGTAACTCAGCTTTGTGGAGGGTCGGACTGCTCGGAACAAACGGTGTGAGTGTGAATGAGACGATGACGATTGTTTTTCCTACGAGACCCTTTGCTGGCCCGCGCTCTAAAAAAACATATAGTGCCCGCAGATGCAATCCGCGGGATAGAAACTCTGAACATGGGACAATGAACACGCGGCACCTGAGACACTGGTATGGTTATGCTTGATAGACGAATGCAAAGACGACTGAGGGTTGTGTCTCGCTCTCTGTTAGCTACCCAGCTCCAAAGTCTGGCACGGCACCGTGGCAACTACTACTTCTTTCCTCGTTGTGGCGACAGACTCTACTGCAAACGCTTCCATGAGGAGAAGGTTGCAATGGCCGCCATTGCAACCTCGAACGCTGGGACAAACTGCTACACGAAACTCTGTACTACAGCCAAGCCATGTAATGTGTGTATAATTCACAAGGCGGCTACGGCTACGGCTTACTTTCCCTTTCCCAAGACAGTAGTCCTACACTGGTTTGGGTCACGGTCAGGTAGGCCAGTTTATTCTTGATACTCTCAAAACGATGTCGACTCGGAACCGATTTACGAAGCAAGTTGTTATACCAGTGGAGTTGCTGGTTCTCTATTACGGAAAATGGCGAGATGAGTATACCCAATGGCGGCGAACAACTTCTACTCCCCAAACATGATCTCAAACTTCTCCACATGTCATCCGCTGTACTCCCTTAAAAACAGGTATAGCCTGACGCTGCAGATTTTCTGAAGAGCAAGGCCCGGCATATGCAATTACTCTCGTACTTCCAATGTCCATTCTCCCAAGAATTACCATTCAAGAACCAAAACCAAAATCGTAGCTAGCACTCACCCAATGTCAATACATATACGCTCGACTGCACGCGTGCGAAACACTATTTTTGGCGTATTCAACTTGCCCCAAAAAATGCACCAGCGTGCAGGGGCCATTAACCCATTTCTCCAGAAGCCCGGGTTTCCGTCAGAAGTCTCATAAGAGGTGACAGCCACTGACCCCGCACCCATGTGGTCTTGACTTGGTTTCTAGCGGGGGTGGGACAATAGCCCTCGGCTTTTGGTCAGGAGGTGTCAAAGGACTGAGGACTGTTGTGGGAACGGTGGCACCGAAGGTGCTGTTTCACAAGCTAATGTTGTTGGAATAGTGTCAACTGGATCGTCGTATGAGATCATCTTCAGGCCTCTTTTTCATCTTTCTATGGTGTGCCTATTTGCATGATGCGTCCCGTTCAGATACGTCATTGGAAGCCTCTGGAATGTGTGAATTAACCATCCACTCAGACGTCTATTTCCGGGCGAATTTTCAGCTTTTCAACGTGCAGCCCGACACATCTCCCACGAGCCACGAGTCGCACACTGAATATTTAAAGATCTTTGACGTTTGGCTCGGTGAGCGTAACGTCAGAAGGACCTCGATAACCATACCAACACCCCATAACGCTATATATACTTAATGCGTTCTGGTTAGGTGAAGCAGAATCGTCGTAATCTTTGCCTGAGCTCGACAGTTCCCAGTTCTCAGTACCTGCCTAAACGACCAAAGTTCTTCTCCCATTAGCTTAGCATTGGTCCAGTGGTTACGATAGCTGTAGCTTGGGAGTAGAGATGATAACCCCCAGTCTGCTAATTATGGCTTCAGACTTTCACAGATCAAATAATTTTGTTATTCCCTCTGCGTTACCTTCGTCAGCCTCCCCACCTCCGAATTGCAGACTCACACCAAGGGCACAACAAAGGAGCCCGAGCCCCACCGTACCAAGCTCGAATATTATGGTAAATATCATACGACAAGCGACGAGCACCGCACCATTACATCAAGCTGCAACATATAAAGTAAGTAACCATATACACAAAAAAACTTCTGTTTGATCGGTGTTAGCACTAAGCACAGAAGCACAGAAGCACAAAAGAAGAATGAATATGCTCCGGAGGCGAATAAAACAACAAAAATAGCAAATAACACGTAATATATCTATTCACTTTCACTTTCACTTTTCGGTTTCAGTTTTTGATACTGATTTTTTTTCTGAACTTGGAATTTTGGAGTGCCAAGTACGGAGGGAAAGGTGGCGCTCGGGGAAACCAAAAGAAGCGTGTTTTGGAGGTTGACGAGAAGTGTGGAACACCAAGTAAGTTTTGGTCCGGACCAGGAGGGGGGGGGGGTTGTCAAGGTTGGCGCGGGTTAAGCAAAGAGAAGGAGATGGATATCGATGTACGAGCCGGTGTTCGTTGTGCCGCGAATCAATGAATTTGTTAAGCGGTGGGTGTTCAATATACCTAAGAGAGCAAAACAAAAACAAAATATCAGGTTAGCTGCTTGTGTATACACGTGCCGAGCAGCTCTAGACTAATCCGCAAGGAGTAAGGAGTAAGGCATGCAAAGGAAGTGAAGAAAAAAGAAGAAAAAAAAATTGAAGAAAAGGTGACCCTGGATCATCTGACAGGCAATCCTCGCTAGCTGCAATAGCAAAGACAGAAAGAGTAACATTCAAGCCTTGGATTGATATTTAGGAACAGAAATGCCTTGAAAATTTGTAAATGAAGTACACCACACACCTATTAGTTCAGACATTGAGACGGAAGGAACAAGCGAGATTAACAAGGGATCGTGTTCAGAGGTCTCGTCAGACCATATCCAGAGGCCGTTGTGGCACTCATCAAGGTCGGTGAAGATATTCGGTACGCCGTACTTGCATGGTTCACGGGCATCGGTAATGGATTCGGCGTAACTGGAGTCGGCCTGCTTGTTCGGGGCGGAACAAGTTGGGGGATACTCTTGCCTCCGACGGTTAGTGCATCCGAATTTGTCCCCGGAGCCAAGCGTGACGATGGTGCTGACATGGTAGTGGGGAACATGGTGGTGCTCATTGGTACCGTGCCTCGACTATTTTCCGGAAACGCTTCCGAATCTGTCGAGTCTTCGAATCGACAGGTGCCCTTTTCGATATGATATTTGAGACCATTCGGGTTGAGGTATGACTGACATGGCATAAATAAATAAGTAGCAGGTAAGGAAGGAACTGATATTTGCTTACCTTTGTGCACCCAGGAGTCTATTCGATCCACAACGCAGAACGAGATTCAGAATTCAGAGAATCAACGAAATAAATGAAAACTCACAGGACAACGATAAGCCTTCTCTCTCCGCTTCGCATTCCCACCCGTTATCCGCGCCTTCGCCTTTGCAGCGATCTTGGCAGAGACAGCTGTCGCATTGACGATATCCGCCTTTGTCCGCCCCTTCTTCTCCCTCTCCCGCTCCCGTTCTTTCTCCCTCTCCCTCTCCCTCTCCTTCTGCCGATCATGTGAGGTAATATTACTACCACCTACCATACCCATAGCAACGCCAAACGTCGCAGCAGACATGGAATCAATCGAGTCCAACATCATTGGGTCGTGTGACTTGGGATTGGGGGAGGACGAGGAGGTGGTCTTGTGTATTGGGTCGGAGGGCAAGGGAGGGTAAGTATCGTATGGTGGGGACGAGATGATAGGGTAGGGATCGGGACCAATTTCAAGATCAAAGAGGCCGATACCGTACTCTGATTCCGGCATAGTTGACATATTAAATGGTGTGTAAACCTGTGGACATGAGGATGTCGAGGATTTCGGCTTCTGAGGTACCTCGTGGCCAAGTATTGAAGCGGAGAGTGGAGTTGAGGGCGTTTGGGGTGAGGAGACGACTGAGGAGGAACGAGAAGAAGATGGGGAATGGGAAAGGGAGGGTGGTGGTGGTGGGAGGAAGTGTGCTAAGCGCTTGCTAGAGTTTTCGGGATAGATGCGCATGCCATCTAGGTTGAAGACGACGACATGTTTTTCTTCAAAGTGCTCGACTAGGGCATGCAGGTCGGGCAGCTGGATGCTGCAGCAGGTGAAGTTGGAGCACTGGAATTAATTTGTGACAAAGAGTTCAGAAATTTTGTGATCGGGAGTATAAATAGAATAGATCAGTACGTACGAGGGCAAGTTCGAGTGAGGATATGTGTTCCATGTTGTTCGTTGCCAAGTCGGAAGGCAAAGACATGTCGATATCCATGGGCGACTCTGTAGTGGGCGGTGATACTGGGACAATGGAAGGTGTATGATTCTGGTCAGCGCCTGTGGGATAAGTTATGTGTGCTGGCGAGAAGTCTGATCTACACGTTTTAATCGCCAAGTTCATCCATCGATTAGAGAAGAAGTAGCACGCGAATCGGGTGGAACCATACTCACTGTGCTTTGTAAAGGGTGCCATGAGGCACGTCACGGTTGTCCGAGTCCGACATGTTGACGGGGGTGATGTGGGGTTGTGTCAGGAGGGGAATAGAATCAGAAGGGGGTTTAGTGAGACGGGGGGGAGGAATAATATATGTCGGCGGAGGGTGAGCGGCTGGACGGGAAATCAATTTGCGGTAGGGGACGTAAAGAGCATAGAATGGGATGGAGTCGCTGGACGGAATCATAAATATAAACGAAGCAACGAAAATTTCCTGAGCGGAGAGATGATCCTGACGCCAGTCGTTTCCCGTTGACGCTTCCCAACCTGCCAGGGTCCCGACCGGTCCGACCCATGTTCGGCCTCCATTTTGAAATATCCCAAGGCACGCGGTAACCGACCTGCCTTATGTGGTCTCTCCTCCCACTCCTCCCTCCGAGCTTGTCATCAATCAGCCACCCATTTGTCTCCACCGCTCCCAGTTCTCAGTCATGTTCATTCCAGGTTGGAGCCACGACCGCTAGCTACTCGCACGCAATTGCACAGACGCAGCTCGTGTCTAGTGGTAGTGATAGCGACATGGCAGGGTTGCGGTAAGTGGATTTGGGGCCATCAAAATGCATATGGTCACTTGCAAGAATGTTTCGGAACCATGTCGATTGCATGAGTCATTTCAAATTCCGAGCAGGGGTCTAGCTGTGAGTGAAAGAGATGGCCCGTCGTTGGACACACACTTATTCGCGCATCTCCTCCACTCAATTGTGATTACCTTGCTCGGTTTAGCACGGAGGTGAGCAAGTATGTGGCAAGCAAATAACGCAATGGGCTGTGCAAACTTGGCTAGAAGACTCCAAATGAACACGTCATCAATAAACTCACGGACGCAATTCATCAAAGCATGGGAGAAGATCTGGCAACAGGACTGACGTGGATTAAAACAGTCGCAGGAAGACACACTTCCACGACTTTCACACCTGATAACTCAACGATAACTCAACATCGATGCAACGGGCACGTGATCAAGATACGACGCTCGCTAGGCTGTCGCTGACAAAGGCTGACAATTATTTGAATGAAGGTCTGGGTCTGGGTTGCCGCCAAGAAACCCAAGCTGCAGCAATATTGGGAGAAAGGACAGTCGGTTGAGCTTCGGCTCCAAGCCCTTGTTACCGCCAAACCAAAGGCAAGAGGTTGTTGCTCCGACCAGGGAGGGGATGTGTCTAGATGCCTTGGCAGGCAGTGGCTGGGTGAGGCGTGGGATATAACCATATGTGCCCGTCCACAAACCCCCGCTTTGCTGTGCATAAAACACGATTGGAAGGTGCACACATAGTTACGCAGCTGCGAGGGCTGCTAGGTGTATGTGCCTGCTGATCCCAGTGAATTGGAAGATGAGGGAGAACGACAGATGCGCAGCGAGGCCGATCTACTGCGTCACACTCGGCAGAGGAGTCCCCGATCACGCTTCCATATTTAGATGTGTCATCAAGAGTCATAAAACAAGTCGATCAGCTCCCATTGACCACCCAAAGCCATGTCCTCCAACGAGGACGACTACAACGACCATGACACTGGTCTCGCCGCGGGTATGAAGAAACGCAGGATTCAGCGCGCCTGTGATATATGTCGTCGGAAAAAGAGTACGCCTTTCTCTTTCGTCTGCTATCTATTTCTCATCCAAAATAGTCAGATGTGAGTATTGTCTACTCCTTTCGACCTTGTATGAACTCCGCTTGGCCAGGCAATGGCGTACAAATGCCCGGGAACAGGTGCTCAAATTGTATCACCTACAACTTTGAGTGCACGTATGTCGAAACAGCCAAGGTGTGCCTGCTCCTCGTGTGCCTCGTCGAGCATGTGGTTAACTGTTGCGTCATAGAAACGTGGCCCACCGAAAGGGTGAGGAACAGTATAGCTTATCATACCCAAATAAGCTGAAAATGTGGGGCCAGCTACATTGAGAGCTTAGAGAATCGTTTAGAAAAGCTGGAGAAGCTGTTGAAACGAGTACGTTCCATCAATTGATCAAATTGCACTTGATATCCAATCACTCTTCTCTAGCTATGTCCGGACGAAAAGCTTCTCCGTGAATTAGACATTGCCATAGACAAAGATGACTTCCCATTAGACCAACCCCCTGTGGATCCCAGCCCCCTCGTCGCATCAACGTCGAAACAAGATCCCAACGATAATGCACGTTCCGTCGTCGATATTGCTACCTCTATACTACGACGCTACGGATCCAACATCCCCAGCTCTGACGAACGTTTCCGTGATGACGCACATCTCATTCTCGCCGACAATCTCAAACAACTAGCACTAGAACCTAAAGATTACCGGTTCTTCGGGAAGTCAAGTGGCGCAATGCTTATACAAACTGCAATCGAGCTTAAGAACGAGTATACTGGCAAAGTCTCTCTCGCTCCACAACCTGGGATACTCGGATTGAAGCGAAATGAATTCTGGACTAGTCACCCCGTACGCCCCGCCCCGCATCCTTTCCATCCTCCCATTAATATTAACTGACAAACAATAGTGGGAAGAAGCATTGATCACCAATGAACCCCGGACTCAATACCAATTTCCTGAACCTGATCTCCTACGTGACCTAGTCGACCTCTATTTCGAGCACGTCAATCTCTTCCTACCCCTTTTACACCGCCCTACATTCGAGCGCTCCATCAGCGAGGGTCTGCATCTCCGCAACGAGCTGTTCGGTGCGAATGTATTGTTGGTCTGCGCGAATGGTTCGCGGTTCAGTGATGACCCGAGAGTACTGTTGGATGGCGAGCAGAGTCGGCATTCGTCTGGATGGCGGTGGTTTGATCAGGTACAGATGGTGAAGAAGAGCTTTTTGAGTCCGCCGACGTTGTATGACTTGCAGTTCTATTCCGTAGGTCTTGTGCCGTTCATTCCACAGTGATAGCGATTGACGACATTGTCATAGCTTTCGGTATTGTTTCTGCAAGGATCATCTGCTCCGCAGGCGTGCTGGGCAATGGTGGGCGTCGGCATTAGGTTAGCGCAGGACGTAGGTGCACATCGGAAGAGGAAGACGAAAGATCCGATGACGGTGGAGGATGAGCTTTGGAAAAGAGCATTTTGGTATGTATCGCTCTCGTTTCGTTAACTTTTGATAAACCCAGATCGACTTAACCTGAGTAGGGTCCTTACGTATATTGATCGGGGTGTTAGTGCTGCACTCGGTCGACCATGTGCCATTCACGACGAAGAGTACGTTGTCCGTTTCGAATTTTGTGTCATGGGCGCTGGAACACTGACTTGACGCGCACTAGTTTTGATGTTGATCTGCCTATTGACTGTGATGATGAATATTGGGAGCATCCAGATCCGGAAAAGCGGTGGAAGCAGCCTCCGGGAAAGCCATCGCTTGTCGCTGCGTTCCTTTCGTGTCTCAAGCTTAATCAAGTTCTGGCGTTTTCTCTGCGGACGATTGTAAGTCATTTCCTCGAGTTCGAAGTCCTCCGATGCTTACCCAGTACACCCGTAGTACTCGATAAACAAGTCGAAGATTCTCCTCGGTTTCGTGGGCGACCAATGGGAACAACACATTGTCGCGGAGCTCGACTCTGCACTGAACCACTTTGTCGATTCGGTACCAGACCACCGTGAGCCCCTCAACCGTTCCCTTCATCCTAGTCTAATTCATATACCTTGACAGTCCGCTGGGATCCGAACCGGGAAGACATAAGGTTCTTCAACCAATCTGTCGTCCTCTGGAGCACGTACTACCATATCCAAATCCTTATCCACCGCCCATTCATACCCTCTCCAAGTAAACCATCACCTCTATCCTTCCCTTCTTTGGCGATTTGTACGAATGCTGCGAGGTCGTGCATACATGTTGTCGATGTTCAGTACCGGAGGTTCCCAATAACGGGTCCGCAAGTTCAGGTAAGTACACGGATTTCCCTTTGAATTATCTGCGTATATCCAGACCTGCTGATTATAGCATGCAAAGATGGCGGTGTTTACGTCAGGTATAGTGTTGCTGTTGAGTATATGGGGAGGAAGGAGGTCGGGTTTGTCGATAGATCCGAATAAAGAGATGGCAGACGTGCATAAGTGCATGGCAGTTTTGAAGAGGTGTGAAGAGAGGTGGCATTCTGCTGGAAGACTATGGTGAGAATTTAACTCTGTGGTTCCCTTTTCATCTTTGGTTAATCGTCTCCAGGGATATACTCTACGAACTTGCGTCTGTGGGAGACTTACCTCTTCCCAAAAACTTACCAAGTAATAAACGCGAACGCGACTCGGACAGCCCAATCTCCTCCTCCACTACAGTTTCTGAAAGTGCGAATACGCCACCATTACCTGATGGACCACGAACGCTCGCAGGTTCGAAACGCGTGAACAAGGATTCGATTAGTCGATCCCCTCTCCACCAAACCTCCACCCTTCGACGACACCAACCCCTACCCACGACAGCACCCACAACCGAATATTCAGAAACACTCATGCTCGACTCGACCACACAGTCTTCACCCGCCTCGTCTTCAATGACGCAGTCGCAACGACAACAAGAGTTGTATGCGTTACCCTTGTATAGTAACGAGCTTGGGCGAATGCCGTTGCATGGTGAAGTCAAGTTTTCCGCGCAGGCTCAGACGCCGCCTCATCAGCCTATCCCGTCTTCCTCTTCACAACCACATCCGCCACATTCACATCCACATCCGCCACATTCACATCCACATCCGCCACATTCACATCCACATCCACACATACCTCAACACCAAGCCATCGATCCGGGTGGGTTTTGGTATACATTTGAACAAGCCCAGATGCGTGGGTTACAAAGTATGGGTATGGGCCCGGGGCCGGAGGGAGGACCTCTCGTTGAACAGAGTGGAACTAGTGTGCCGAGTTCGTTAGGTGGGCCTGATACCTTAAGTGGTGGTCCTACAGGTCCAGGTGGTGGAGGAGGGGGATCATCGATCTCTCAATCCGATGCGGATTTTATATTCGGACAATTAGCGGCGATGGGGTATCCAGCGCCATTTTCGGCGACGTTGCCGCATATGTTGAACGGGATGGGGATGGGGATGTTAGGTACACAGGAGATGAGGGAGCATGGGATGTTGCAGCAGCAACAGCAACAGCGATTTGGACCTTCTAGCCCTAATCCTGGTGTCGGTGTCGGTCATGGAGTTGGTGGTGGTGGGATGGGAGGTGGTGCAGGGGGAAGTGGTGAACAGCAGGAGGAACATGGGTATTTGGATGGTGACTCGTTGGCGATGTGGTCTGCTGCTCCGACAGGGTTCCAGTGAGTGGTTGGTTCCTCCGTTTCGCCCTTTTTATGCCACTTTGTTTCCAATGATCTTGCCGAACTTTATCTCAAAGTTCATAACTATGTTCCCCGTGTGCAGTTGTGACTGATGATGCCATCATTTCATGTCTACTACTACCTTTTGCTATTTATGTGCGACTTGGGCATTTTGGCAATCCCCCTCCCCTTTGTCCTGGTTGGAAACTTGGTATGGTGCTGGTTTTGGGTCACCTGGTTCAATTCTCTGCGTGCTCAACTGTGGAATGCTCGCCCTGAACTTGGAAATTTGGGGAAATGGGTTAGGCTGGATGAGTGGGGAATGTACCTGAATAGTGTCAGCGAGCTTACGCAGGGACAACATGCGGCTCCGGGAAGTGGTGTTGAGGCTAGCGTCAACGCGTCAGCCGGAGTTGGTGACCCTGGAGAAAGTAGAGAGAGTAGTGCTGGTCCTGCTGGAGACTTGGGGCGGCATGCATGAACGAAGTTTTTGATATTTGACTTTTTTTATTTTTGTTCTTGTTTTGTTCTTGTTTTGTTTTTTTGTGCTAAGCTAACATAATACTCTTGTTGTAAAGTCTATGATGAGATATACATGATTTGTTGAGTTCTGTAATGCATATGCAGCCTAGTTTTTTCTGGGAAGCTGGGATGAGCTTCAATGGCAACCAGTAGTGATTCATACGATCGAGTCGAGCGACAACGATATCAGTCATGCCCGAACTTCCTCGAATCGCCAGAGATCCTATAAATTCTCCGTTCCGGTCATGAATCGGCATTTTTCCGGAGCAGATCGACAGCCAGCAATCTCATCCTTCTTGCATGTCCCAGAAATGATTGGGGAAGGAGGCGGATGCGACTCTCATGCCCGTCATCCGAGAATGAAATTGTATCACAGAATCAAGTCGCCATAAGCTGCGTTACAAACAGTCTGAGCCTGAAGAGCGGGATAGAGCGGGACATCTAAATCTACCCTGAAACATGAACAATTTCTTCTCGCTAAGCGGTGATCATCAGGATCATCAGGATCATCAGGATCATCAGGACCGCAAATGGACTGTCTTCGTCGAGAACGACTCCGCGTTGACTAATAACAGATGATACAATCCCGAGCCGAGACGCTGGGCCAGAAGTTCGATGCAACAACACTAGCCACTACTGGACACAAGGACGAGAAGTCTGGATATGGCAAAGCAAGTTTTGGGAATGTTACTAGCTGACTGTCAGCCTGGAAGTGTTGATCAAGATACTTCCTACGGGTATGGTCATTGTCATCGTCATTGTTAATGAGGACGTGGAAGTGTCAAAAACACTTGGCTGGACATCAGAATGAGCGAACGCAAGGTTTTAGTGATTGTCAGCCGATTTGAAATGAGCTACCGGAGGGCTGCTGGGGTGTTAAGTAACAGAAGTGGAGGTAGCAGTCTGGTTCGCGTTCCATCCCCTCCGCTTCGCACTCGTCGAAGCTGTCGAAAAAAATCCAAAGACTATGGCTCCCGGTGGAGAGTTTTGCTTGACTGTACATGCTTCAGGGATCCGGCATGAAACTGCTCGTGTATGTCCTTCCGAAGTAGCAGAGGATTCGCAAGCGACAATTAGCGATAAATGCCCAGTAGGGTGGATGGTTGGTGGTTAGTTTTCACCTTGGATCCGGCAGTACACCCATTGATTGGAGCTGTATGCATGTTCTAAGAGCGACAAGTTCGGAGGACTTTGCTATTTGAAAGTCTGATGGCGCCTGGCGGCCCTACAAACTTATCTTATAAATAGCAATTCCCAGGACATTCTGTATGTTGACATCCTGGAAGAGCGCCCAAGTGCATCAGAGAGTAACTCAGCTGTAGTCCGAGGGGGTCCTAGGTCTGATCAACCTGTAGCCATGAGTAAATAGCTCCCTCCTTGTGCCGATGTGTGTGCATTTGACCCTCGAGGCGTGAAGCGGGCTAGTTTTGGCTTGTAATTATCTGGATAGGTAATCAGTGTCAAACCTGGAGGAGTTAACTGTACTGATGGCTGGGACACCACAGAGGTCAGTTCGATGTAGAGCCCCATACAGTACTTCTAGAATATCTTGGTCCTCACATGCTTTAAGGTGGGTTTTCGCTGGATTTCCTGAGCGCATGGTGTTGGTCGCCACCTTGTGTAGGTGCAACTATGACCAGTCACTTGGTAGACTTCAAGTTGGAACATGTCAACCCAGCTTTGGATGACGGACAATGGAAAACTAGAGGGACTCGGCATAGTTTCGGCGGATTGGGCTACGAGGTCATCACCATGAACTCCTCAAATAGTGGCAGCTGGAGCCAGAATATGCTGACGTAAGCGGCTTCCCCCTAAATCCTCGCATTCCTGACCACTGTTGTCTGACCACGAATCCTCGCCCACTGGCCGAAACCGTGTAAGGACCTGTGGATCATACATGCGTCTCTTCGGGCTCCCAGCCTCGACTTCGCCCAGCACTTTCTTTAGGTCTGGCGTGGATACTTGGCCACCTTAGGTCCGTTGGCCCAATCATCCGAAAGGCCTCGAGACATGAGCGGTAGCTCTAGAACCTATCACCTTCTTACACTTCCGTCTTCTCAGAGCGTACCGCATGGAATACTGGCTCCAGAGATAGTTTGAATTCTGAGACCGCTGTCGATGTCCCAGCAATGCACGCCCACAACTTCATGACCCTTATGGTCTAGCAGGTGGCGTCCGGATAGTTTCCGTACCGAGACTTCTGCCGCTGAGTCCTCTGATGCAATACCCTCCGGATATACGTGCACCCTACAGTACCATCCGCGGTTTATCGGAAGCAAGAAGTTCCCCTTCCCGAATTTTATCAAGATAAGTTGGATTTCGGCTTGAACTCTCCGTGGTCGTGTTTGCTGGCCCCGCTCCAGGATTGTGTTTCGATTCTTGTCACCCGGTTTTATCAGCCGTTGTGCATGCATTTGTGCATGCATGCAGTACCCGATCACGAACGGCCTAGCGATCCTATTGATGTGCGCAGATACGGAAGTCACCTGAGCTTTTCTTCGGCATACAAGCGCCTTATTTCCTAGTGATGGGAGCCTGAATAAGGAACGGCCCATGCTTTGGTGCATGTGGGGCGCACACGCTGTCTCAGTATGTCGCGATCACACTGAATACAATTCAAAAAAAAAATCGCGGGGTCTTTTTGTCGAACCAGATGTCTGGTCGGGTTTCACCAGGCGCTGCACGATAGGTGTCGTGTCCACCAGTGTCAAAAGGAAAACAAGGCTATATTGTTTGCATTACATTTTTTTCGACCATTCCCATTATCTTGGTCCAGAAGCACTCCAGAATGTAGTCGACATATCTGCAACATCAGCTTCCTCAGCTCCCCGCTGTGATCGAGAACATAGACATCCCCTTGGCGCGTTTTACGACCTAATCGGGTTCCTCCTTGGTCACAAGGCCTCATTGCATATTTCTACCGTCTAATCCGCATAGGACGGTCTTATGATAGTGGCTGTTAAACTGTTCATATATTCGGAGAACATATGGCCTACATGTCGACATTGGTTATAAATAGCCAATGCGCCGAGATGCTTTCTTTCTTGACGTGCTTCATCAAGCTGCAAGGCTGATCTAGCCTTGAGAAGTAGTTCGGCAGGTCGTGCCTTTCAACATATCTGCTGAGGCACAGCTTTACCTCCGTTTTCAAGGGTCACATTGCCGCATGAATGGCTAGTTGCGTCGGGGCGACGGGGTTGATTCCCCATGCATGCCATTCCTAAAAGAGGTGACAGCGGTGCCTGCTTCCGTGTTCCATGGTTGATTGGGCGCCAGGCGTGGAATCTATCAGCAGTATAAAACACGGTTGAACGCGTCTTGACTTGCCTCCTCAGGACATCCAAGTCTTGGTACTGCCCTCTCCACGACATCCGACGAATTTCAAATGATCTTTCAAACCCTTGTTACGGTTCTCTTTGCTCTCCTTGCCTCTTCAACTCCCGTAAAGGAGAAGAGGCAGTCTTTGGCACGAGTTATCACGAAATGCTCTGAACCTAACACGGTTGCCTTGACCTTTGTGAGTACTACAACTCGTACCATTTCGTTGTTACTTATTTCTCATTCAGGACGACGGACCATGGGTTTACCTGTATGTCTAGTGTTGACCAGGCCATATGGGGACAAGAACCGCTGACAATTTCTTATTTCAGTTACGATGTTAGCAAGGCTCTAATTCAGTATAACGCCACAGGAACATTCTTCTTTAGTAAGTCTAGCCTCCGAATGTGTTTATATTTGACTTGACATAACCGCATTTCGTGTAGATGGAAACAACTGTGAGCTTTCTCTCACTTTCTGCATGTTCGTTATAACCTGAGACTGGAAAGACGGATGCATTTACGATGCCGATGAGGCCAAGCGCGTTCTCTATGCTTACCAGAAAGGTCATCAGGTTGCATCGCACACCTGGAGCCACAGCGATCTAACAACGTTATCCTGGGATCAAAGTGAGTGCTAACGATCAAAATCGAAGCTCTAGATTTCTAACTAGTTGTTTAGTCCATGATGAGATGTGGCGTGTCGAGCGTGAGTGCTTACTAATACCAAGATATCTTTATCAATGTCTAATCACACCAAATAATCGTAGAGGCACTGCAAAAGATCGTTGGCGTCGTGCCTGCATTCATGCGGCCTCGTGAGTGCCTTCTACCTCCTCAAACATTCACACTTGGTTTACACCTAGCCACTCTGCCAGCCTATGGTAACTATAATGATCTCGTAAGGCAAGCCTCAGCCGTTCGTGGACAATCTCTTGTTATCTGGGACTTCGAGTGCGTGATGTCTCCTTGTGAAGGGGTGGGCTGCATACTGATGATCATCTAAAGCTCTGAGGATTCCGTTGGTGCTACTCCCTCAGAGAGCGAGGATCTGTACGACCAACTCCTCTCCGAACACCCCAGCACGATCCTTGCGTTGAATCATGAGGTCTATGGTACGCAATGCCTTCTTCCCTTGCACTGTCCATTTCTCAAGTGATGATGTCATAACAGAAACCACTGCGTAAGCTTTGATTTTTCTTCTGACAGGACCCGATGACTAAACCTGATATAGTCACCAAGTGCTGCCTTATGCACTCGATAAACTCAGCAAGGCTGGTTATAGGATGGTCTCCGTTGCTGAGTGCGTCGGACTTGATCCGTACCAGAGCGTTGGCTCCCCTGGCGTCCGTGATGTAAGCTTCTCATCCCAAGTATCGGGTCATCCGACAGCTCATCATATTTAATCAGTCCACTTGGCACTGTTGAAACGGCGAAGACTATGATTAGTTACGATTAGATAAGATCGATTTGGTTTGGACTTCTTACGATATGGGACTACAATAGCCTCTTTCTCGAAGGACACTCATGCCTACCTTGTAGTTCATATACGGACCTACTTCTGTGGATTTTGATGACAGTTTCCAGTTATGAAGTCGGGCTAAGCTTTCTGTACACTCATTCCTAAGATGTGATCAGATAATAACTTCATGCTTGTGTATCACCCGCTGACCTATAAGAGGCGCCCCTAGAACTCACACCGGCACTGCCAAGACCCTTCGGCATCTAAGTAAAGAGTCCCGGTGGTTGGTCCCCTGCGAGTCCTTTCCTCTCCACTTCAGTCTTGCCCTTGCCCTTCAGGATCCGATAGACCTAATGCCGGTCGACCTTCTCATCTTAGGTGCAGGCTGGACTTCCACCTTCTTAATACCACTATGTGAAGAGCGCGGCATACGATTTGCTGCGACCTCACGATCAGGACGAGACGCCACAATCCCGTTCATATTCGATCCCGACTCGGATGATCGAAGGGCATACGAGATACTCCCAGACGCCCAAACAGTCCTCATCACCTTTCCTATCCAGAAAAGTGGAGCATCACAAAGACTCGTGGATGGTTATAAGTCCACACGGAAGGACAAATTGGACAAGATTGGTTTTATCCAATTAGGGGCCACTGGCATCTGGGATGTGAGTGATTATCGTTAGCGTCCGATCCGTCTAATGCGATGCTAAACACTGTCCTATGCGCGGATTTGAATAACGCACCTTTTAGCGAACAAAAACAGATGTGGATGGTGGACAAAGGCAAAACGGACCCTGGCGCGACCGGCACTCACCATACAACCCCACTCCACGTGCCAGATGTGAAGACGAACTACTCGCTCTATCTCCCAGCACACCTACAACAGTGCTCAACCTGGCAGGGCTGTGGGGCCACCAACGTTCGCCTCATAATTGGGTTGGAAGGGTTGCTCCAACAAAAGAGGCCCTACAAAATAAAGTACAATCTGCTTTGTTATCTACTTGCGAACGTCTTATCAATCCTAACCCTGACTTTCTTGTGCTTTGGTCTCAGGGAAGCATCCATTTGATCCATGGAATGGACGTTGCCCGCGCCATCCTCGCCGTCCACGGCAATATTTCAGAGGCGCAGGGCCAACGCTGGATTCTCACTGATGGTCGTATCTACGACTGGTGGGATCTAGCTTCTGCATGGGGCGCACCGCCTCGTGGTACTCCTATATCCATCTCGGAATCTAACACCAGCCACCACCGCTCCTCAACGGCGATACCGATTCAAGAAAGTGAAGATCAGCGGGGCCCTCAACCAAGATGGGTCCGAGAGCTTATGACGGAACAAGGGGTGCGTGCGCTTCCTCGTAACACTGAACTCTTAGGGCGGGCCTTAGATTCCAGAGAATTTTGGAACACTTTTGGCATAAGCCCTGTCAAAACGCTTTTAGGGGGGCTGATAGAGGCACAGAAATGACGTGTTTTGGAATAGCAGATGGTTTCGAAAGAAGGAATGTGTCGGCGGCTGGGCTGTTGTGTCCGCCGGCATTTGTCGACCCTTCGAAGTTAATTGTAATGCTCACTTCAGTTGTAAAAAGGTTTGAAACGTTGGTTGAAGGGTCCTCCCATGTCACCCAAGATCCCGCCCTCAAACGTAAGGGGGAGGGTCCATATAGCCCAAAAGACTGGACCCATCAATAAGTGGAGAATGTGCTAGATTCCAACGGCGCAGCTCTAGAAGCGCCGTCCTACGTGTGACGCAGGTGTCGCGCCCAGGTGATTCAGGTAACTTAGCCAGACAATTGTCTCTGGGAATAGGACAATCTCGGCCAGGAAACGGCGCTCAGTGTTATTTCAGGCTGTGAACGCTGAGACGAATGTTAGAGAGATGATGACGTCGATTATACCCTTGTCGAACATGACGAACTTCACGGACTTCACAAAACTTGTCGGTGACGGCGTACTATCATTCAGTCCCTGTCACAATCAACCAGCGGATACGGGCTTTGGCATGGAAAAATCAATCGAATCGGCAGGTTTATCGCAGAAATAGGAGGGCATGGTGATTGTGGATATGCCTGGACACTACATGCTTAACGGAAGAGAAAGAACCCACACCTAATGTTCACTCCCTAGGGGCACCCCGCCCAACGCCAGCATACTGTGCCCGGAAGCCCTCAGGTGCACCCTCCTTCTTACGGTAGTCCTCCCTATCACCGCGAGGTGGGCGATAAGCACCATCTCCAGAGCGAGTGGTGGAAGTGCGAGGTGGACGAGCAGCCTTTTTGTAAGTCGTAGGGACGATCTCGGCGGGAAGGTGGAGCCTTAGGGTGTGTTGAGACTTGATCATGAGCAGCTAACTTGGACACTCACCATTCGCGGAGGTATTCGACACCCTCGGGAGTCAGGACATAGTAGTACCACTGCCATGAGAACTGGGTCTTGACCAGGCCCTTGGAAGTCAGGCTCTGCATAGCCTTGATGACCTCAAGGTTGGGAACATCGAGTTCTTCGTGCTTCGGCGCGTTGAAGTCCTTTTTGGCAACGAGAACACCCTCTAATACACGCGGCCCTCAGCACTAGGTGCACACTAGATCATTCGGTGTCCCACCTTTGAAGAGATTCTCGTAGATGATGCGCCTGTTCTGTTTCGAGATGATCATTTTGGGACAAGAGTATCAAGCGGAAGCTGGAGATCGCGGATTCAACGAAAATTTCGTGGACTTCTGTAGGTTGGACATACTGCGATTATTCGAGTCGCACGAGGTTCCGGCTGGAGGACAAAAGGTTGGGTTAGTCAATCGTCATCGCAAAGTTTTGAGGCCAATCCAACGCCAGCTGCTCGTTCGGACGCCGCAAAAAGCAGCACACCGACAGGAAATTGTCCCTGCTAATAGTTGGAATACTCACAGAGCGGATTTTTGACGGGGATCTTGCGGGAGCCTTGACGTCGACGAGCTGCACGACCGTGAATACCCTCTGTGGACGACCTATCGCTTGACAGTGTTTGCCAAGAGCATCTAATGTAAATACTGGATAATATCATTTCTGTGGGAAACCCGATCTCCAATACCATTATCCCGTTGAAAGGGACGTGGAGCCTGCCAAAGAACTTTGTGTGTTTGTGAGAAACGTCATACAAACAATATATGGTATCACTTCGCGACCCACTGAAGCTTTTCAACGCCATTTGTTGCCTGGTATTGGAGTCCATGTGCCTGTCCAGAAGTAACCACAACCCGGCTGGGACCGATGCCACTGACTGTGCGTTAACATAATTCGCCTCCCTGTTGGTTATTCTCAGCAGCTTTGCATCTAGTTCCAAAAGGTAGCTTCCCGAATCGAGCGTACACCTCCATATCCTCCATCTCTCGGAACTCGCTACTTTATCCCAACTTCACATGGTGCACACTACGATCATGACACCACAGTTTGAGAAGGGGGCGCACAGCTAATCACCCTCCTCCGCCGATGTCACCCCCCCACTCGTTTAGGTACCCAAAAAAAATGGCGTAACTCGCTTTCCGTCGCGCCGCAAATCGAGTATCACCGAACGGAAATATCGCCAGATTTTTGTTTACTAGTCGCGCGGGGAGTGCTACGAATACGGGGATTCGGTCCCGAAACATTCCTATCTTGACGATTAGCGACCCATTGGTTCCATGCATGATGGCTTATTGGTAACCAGAGGCCAAATGTTTTCCGCTGGCAAGATCAGGGACTATGGGGTGTGATATACTTTTGCGTTTTGATCTTTCGGTTGTGGTTACAAACTCGTCAAGCTCAGAAGCGTTCGGACATGACCCATTCCGGGATTAATCTACTCGTGTGATACACTGCGTTCTACGCCACACATTTGACGAGTCAATCAATCACAAAGTGTTACCCGATAACCACCCGGTGAGTTTTGCTATCTAGGCACAATTCGCTTTGGAAAGACGGGTGAAGTTTTCACCTAGCGTGCAGGCAACATTCGACTGCGTGAGACGACTACTCGGTTGTCCCGCATGACGGCAATCAATCTGTAATCACCAATCTTCTCATTGTATTGCTTAGGAAATAATTGTAATACATAGATAATCACACATAACCCGAATCCTTAACTTCCCCTGGAACTTCTAAAACAGCGGTTTAATATGTTAGTTTTTTGTTATTAAACCACACTTCCGTCAGTCCTTCGTAAGGCTAATTTCCAAGCGAACGAAGTTATTGTAAAGTTCATCGGAGGTGAGAAGTGTATCCTCCGCGTCCCTGTTCTCTGGCTGCAAGAATGCGGCCAAAGGCTATTCGAGAAGGCTGACTCAGACGAGACAAAGGGTCATAATCCAGGATGACTCACGTCGTGGAATTCAAGGAACGCCGCCGCTGTTAGATACATCAGTCGATGCCAGCACTGTACAGAAATTTTTGACAAGACATACTCCCAGGACCGTAGGAATCCCCGTGGTCGCTTATTCCTGAGCCCCCATGAATGAGCTTCCTAGCACCCTTCGCAGGAGTTGTCAGATTGTTGGAGTAAAACATAACACCGCGCTCTGATATCGGATCATTAAGGTCTGACATTAATCATGAGTCGAATCGTCACATACGGTTGGAGATGAATTCTAGAGCTATGCCTGACTTCTTGGATAATAGCCGAACGGAAGGAGGCCCGTTGACATTTCCTTCGGATAAGATACTATCCAGGGGGTTGAAAGACTCTAGGTCAGAAAGAGGAATACGCGTGGGTAGAGGATAGACGACGGAGTCAACAAAGCGATAGTAGTCGTCTTGCAGGAAGTCAGTATTCCATACGATCGCTGCTTGGAAGAACCCACCATATCCTGTGGGAGGAAAGTCCTCTCCGATGGACTTGGACTTTTGTTGAGAGAAATCGTAGGCAGGAATGGACGAAAGAGGCGTGTAGTCGGCTGTAGGAAGGGCAAACTCGCCTAACTTTGCAATTTTGTCCGCCTTGGAAAGCCATATTAGAATTTTACTACACCCAATACATCCCAATACGTACGTTAATTGTTAACACATGGTCCTTGACAGTCGCAGCCTCAGGCTGCTGGCCGTTGGCTAAGCTCGCGTTTAAGTTGAAGCCCCAGTGCTATTGTGACCCACCTGTCAGGTATTGATTCATTACAGAGGTCGAAAGGAGTAAACGTCACCTGGGTCAAATTTACAGGTGTGACGGTTTTCTCTTGACTATTCAGCTTTGACCTGTATACGATTACAACATGGCCCAGTTTTCCAGCCGCGCGGTCGCGGGGAGCCGAAGGAATGAGCGCCATCAACACTTCTGTCAACAACTCTCCAGGATATCCTTGGTCACCATCGGGAGAAATGAAGCGGAATAGGGCATAAGATTTCTCAGGGAGAGAACGAATCCGCCCCACTTCAGCCTTAGAGAACAGCTGTGGAGCTTCATCTTTCGACAAAAGTGTCCACATAACGGCATCGTATCCCGTTGGGCCTCCGTGCAAAGAAACTTTGGGATTCTCTATTGCACCGGAATTATAATTTGCCATCAGATAAGATCCTAGTGACATACCGTTGGGCTTAGCTTCAAATTCACTTTTGAGCCCCTTCCTCTCAAGAATATGCTTTCCAACTGGGATTCGGTTGGTGTATCGTCCTATGATGGTGTTGGTGTACTTCTTCGTAACATGATCTTCTGGTTTCTCAGGGCCGATGACGATGTCATTCGCCTAGACGGTCTGTCAGTAATTAGACCCAATAATCATAATCCATATGCCTTACACGTCCATTTGCATGAACGATCAGCCTATGAATCGTCAGTCCACGAGGAAGAACCTGTTAGATATTAATCGTAAATCTACCAGCAATCGGGAAAGCGATCACGGGAATCAAGTCGCACCTCAATGGTGAGAAAAGGTGTATCTCCTGGCAGTTCCAAGCGAACGGGTACATTGTCAGCCATATTCGGGTGAAGGTGGTCGTAAAACAGCAGAAAAATCCTGGATGGCGAAGGCTATCTGGACCTGAGGGGGTTGCATCCCGATCGCCAGTGAATTCGCGCGTCAGATGATTGGACGCCGACGGCCCGGTCTTCGGGGGAAATGCCGAAATTTGTCCTTCCCAGTACTCGCTCTCAGAGTCTGTCTTATTCTTTGGGGATGTCAGCTTATGCAGAACAAACCCTGAACCTGTACCAAATTCAGAGCAAGATTCAAAATCAAGAGCTTCTTCCGCGGCCGTGGTCGCACTCGACCGCGCGGTTATACGGCTAACTCCATCCTGGGTTGCTAATCTGGATTACCAGGTCGGGGGAACGGCACCATACTTCGAGGACTTAGAACTCGGAAAACACGTTGCGATTTCAGATGGAACACACTCACCTCGTCTCCATGAAGCTTTCAGCCGTTTCATCCGAATGGTTCCACAAAAAAAACTCGCTAATCAGACTTGAGACGTCCGCGAAAATATACTATTTCCGTGCGTACACCGCTTTTGACGTCTTGAATAAATTGAAAGAATCAAGTATTCAATGTGTGCATGGGAGATGCCCTAGTTATTGTCCAATTTGGTGCAAAGGCGATGTTCCCGGACGGTTAAGATGGTCCTGTATGGGATACCTACAGTGGTGCTGATGGTCGTTGCATCAATCATGTCAAGAATGATAGAGCTGTTCTTGTGACGACAGACGATTTTACTCGTAGTGATCCCATACAGGAGTTGGCCAAAGGTTACGGTCTATTGTTTGAAGCTAACAGTGGCAAATTGGTTCAAGGCTGTGGGAATGCATTACTGAGGGTGACACTCACTATGAGGCAATGATCACACCCTTGGTCTGGACATTGAGAGAGCTAAGCGTCATATGGAAACTTGTAGATTGTGGCGTTAAAATCAGTAATACCTTCTCTCGCAGCATCAATCTTGGGTCACCGGTGGTCCTGTCTCCTCGACATCAATGAATGAATATAGGCAATGACGATTTGTGTTTCCCCACTAAGCAAACTCCATACCAACAACCCTTGTTGTATGAACGACGAAGTGATGCACCGAGGATTACTGTCCCTAGTACATGCCTGAGGGTTTTCGGTCTTGAAACCGGCAACCACGGAGATATGGACAATAAAAGCTCGTGATGACATGATATTCCTTCTCGAATACAGCGGCACTAATAATACTGTTGCCGCGGGAACGTCCTATCACAGTGGGGACATTCTTTGTACTAGAAGGTTCTGAGGGTTGGGATTACTTCATAATTGGCTGATTTTTCCAACTTCTGCACCAGTACAAGGGTCTACCATATGGTGATTTCCGGAAAGACAACAGATATAACTGACGTTTATGTCATAACCCTCTGTCGTCATCGACGGACCTAGGACATGCGCCGAAACATTGTCCAGAACCTCATGTAACATGCGTTTGGCCACCTGGAAGCCAAGGCCATATCGATTTTGAGTTCAGACGATGACATCAGCCCTCAATGCAGTTGGTGACTGGAGTGACCTTGGATCTCAGCAAAGGTGCATCGTGACATGCATCAACAGGTTTCCCGCTTTACAGGCGCTTTTGCAACGTCATAGGTCCATTGTTTATTTAACGGTTCATCGTCCATGGAATACAAAGCTCATGACGACCAATATATAAATATGATTGGTGTTGGAAATATTCACCATGATATCATTCGACAGGGTCATAGGAATGAGGATACTGTGCGGAGGAACCCTGCAAGAGTCGGTGATGTCTTTCTTCCCCATGGACGTTGTACATGAGTTCCCATCAGGTAGCCCCATCATGAAGGGTTCATTTCGATCAGTAGTAGCATGAGGCAACAAGAAATCAATCAGACGTGTGACGGTACAGTGATATTTCGAATGCTAGTATACATAACTTGTGGATAAAGTAGAGAAAAAACTCTAATACATAAAGATACGTCCATGCCATTGGTAGAGCGAAGTCGAAGATACGAAGAACCTACGAAGCTACATACATCTAATCTACAAACAGTCCGAAACCCGTAACATCTAAAAAATATACTGAGATCGACGTCAGTGAGCGATAGCGTCATAAAGTTAAACAGTATACTCACTGCAAACTCATTCTGTGAGGGAAGCTTGAAGCCATTATAGGCTTTTGTGTCTAATGGCGATGTCGCAGCATCCCAACCCAGTCCGATCAACGGATCGACATTATTGGGAAGAGTTTCGAAGACGGAAAATTGCGCTGCCAGGTCGTTGGAGTAAACTGAAGGGAATTGGGTGTAGTTCTGATACAGGTCCTGGGTGCCTCCAGGGTACGTGAGGGAAGACTCCGCGGTCTGCCCATTCACGTAGGTCTTGCTATACATGGAATCCGCTGGTAGCGTAGATGCGTCAGAATAGACGAGTTGGGGCGATTCCGTGAGACCGGAAAGGGTCTGGTTGCCCGAAATGTCAATCCCTTGATACGATGCATCTGTAGAAGGGGTAGCGGTGAGGGAGGCACGGCCATCGCCTAGGATGTCCAGGCCAGTCATGTTGACTGGCGAGTTGAAGATGGAGCCGTCATCCGAACCTCCTGGTGATGAAGACGACCATGATATTGAATCATAATCGTAGGAAAGTGATCCCTCCGAGGAGAAAGGGGGTTGGATCAGCCGAGGCAATGGAGCAGAAGGCGTTGCGGGGGAGGCGCTAGACGAGGAAGAAGCGCTTTCTGTTTTTCGTTCGGAAGAATAGCGAGCGTTCTCAGGGGATTTTCTCCTCGGTCTTGCACGCGAGGGGTCGGCATTAAACCTCGTGATGCTATTGTATCTGCAGGGCAACCAAATAAGGATATTGTCCATGATGGTGTACAAGCACATGCGTACCTGTTCTTGGCGGACAGTCCCGTTCGTCCAGGGAAATAAGTTTTGACAATCTTCGTCCAAACTTTCCCGTGTTCGTTAACTGCCTGAAGGAGCAACTCGTCCTATTTTCCGATAATTAGCGAATGCATCACATAATGAGGACCCGTGCGTCTCACAGCTTCAGGCGTCCACGTTGTTCTGTCGATGGCGGGATTGAGGGTATCCGTCCACCTCTTGGCACACTCTGAGATGAGAGATAATCAGCAAGGGGGGAAACGTAGATTACAGGAGGTGTACACTTACGGTCACTGTTCCGCGTCTGCACAACAGAAGCAACGAGGGACCACCTGGGGAGGAGAGGGTCAACACCAAGCTCATACTGCGTTCGACTATACATACCTTGTCCCATAGCGTTCGATCCCTTTGACCAATCGTTCATCTTCCTCTGGGGCCCAGCCACCCTTGACAACATCGGATGCCATCTTGGCGAACCACCTCTTGCGGCAGTCCTTGTTGGTCCTGTTAGGAACATGTTTGGCTATGGCATGCCACTTGGAAGGGTTTGGGTTATCCGGGTCCTCTGTATAGGCAGATGAGGGTCAGTGGAGGAGGTGAAGCGGCGAGGAGGAAACAGACCTTTGGCTACAGCTTCACGGAGAAGTTGATCTTCCTTGGCAGTCCAAGATCGACGTTCTCTGCAAAGCATGGCTGTGTGTATGTAGGGTATAGTATGTGGGAGGGGCGGATGGGTAAGTGTCGAAACCTGGAATCGTGCGAGGCTATAAGTAATCGAGGCGGATGATAGGCAGGACTTTTATTCTGTAGGCTTCATACCAGTATTCCGGGATTGGTAGTGGGCCCTGGCTTTCTCACACAGAGATCGGGATCAATTGAGTACATAACGATTCCAGATGAGATTAGTGGCGAGATCTGGTCGCTACCCATGGCTTATGTGCCAGCGATGTCCGATGGGTACTGCCGTGTCATATTCCTAACCCGTTCCTAAAGGAGTTTCGTCATTTTTGGATGCCTGCCTCAGTCGCATGTGGTTGATTACGGTTGATTCATGTCCTGAGTTCAGCCAGTCGGACAGCTGCACTGTCCACGGACTCTACCTGGCAATTCTGATCACACGAGGTTCCTTCCGTGCAGCCCAAATATTCTTTGTAATTTATACACAGTGCTGCAGTGCCAGATGCTGCAGGAACCCTCGGGTTAACTCGGTTGAACGTGGCGATGACCGTCTAAGCCAAGGAGATTAGTAGCAATCACCTTTGTGCATGCCTCCGGTTTTCCCCTGATTTCCTAACGCGGTAAGTCTTTGGTCCTCGGATCTAAATATAGGTGTTGGCTCAACGGGCGTGAGGCTGGTTTTGGGTCCGCTTACTATAGCGACAATGATGGCGAAACATAATCGATGCATCGTGACAAGCGTGCAATGCCATTTGTTCGCTTTTCGCCTGTCGGCCTGATAGTCGACTGCATTTCACCAATTCGACGCCGCCAAACTCGCCTTGCTGCGCGGCGTTTTCGTACGATTATTATCCAAACATAACAACACGTTCCATCTTCGCTTCGTGCATTTCGGAGGGGGGAAAGCTGATGGCTGTACCAAATTCTCGCACATTGCCACGAAGAGCTTCTTGAGCTAAAAACTTGTAACACTTTCATTCGACACCGCCGCTCCAAGTTCACCCAAAACCGCAGTTCAGGTCCAAACCGCCCATTTGAGCGTCGGGGGGAAGGCTTCCCCAGGGATAAAACGCCTGGACGGGTGCGCGTCACCTGCTTTGGCTGTTCCCGTGCGTGTCTCCGTAATAGGAATGTCTCTCGTTTGTCTCGTCACATCGAGGGCATTTGGAACACCGCCGATACCCTGATAGCCGCGGTTAAGTCGAGGGAGCCCCTGAAGGAGAAATATTTGGGCGATCAGGTCGCTTTTTAGTATAGAGTCCGTCTTCCTTTCCAGTCTTATGCCAACTATTTTGACTTCCCCGCGTTATGGGTTGTCCATTATTGGAGACTGTGACTTGATGTGCGCTATTAAGGCTCCCAGGAGGTGCTGAGTCAAAACATCACCATCTTCTCCACTCGTCAGGGCTTCAGGGAAAAAGCATCACGGCCCCCTCCCTGACTTTGAGAGCGTCTGAAGACGGATTTAGTACTCCATGGTCAAGTGTTCATCTGCTGACTTGTTCTCGAATTGGTGATAGAAGCTGTCAACAACGTTCGTAATATGTTTGCTGCTCAGCCCATGACGCAATGGAACCTGGGGGCTGCAGGGACTTTGTACTATAGCTCTTCGGGGTCCTCTCCCACACTCGACATGTCTCATAGCTATGAGAGCAGCATTGAGATAGTCCATTGGAGCTGCAGAATGTTGGTTGCTTCCACATGCTTCACTATAATTGCTACCCGAAGAATTAAGAGCAAGCGATGTCACACACAGCGAGCTAAGCGTGTTTCTTGCGCGGCCAACGGAACCGTGAGTGTTCGTGTTGGTTCTGTATCAGAGACCGCTTCACGTACGTTGACGGCCGATGCCCGTGCTTCAAGGACCATCCATAAAGCTGGGTAGCAACTCGTACATAGCCCATTTGAGCTATGAAACTCAAGTCGATGGACAATAGGCGCCCACAGCCACGTTTCTCACACTGATCGACATGCACATACAACGACTTTTGACAAAGTCAAAACACAATTCTCTGCCATCGTTTCAGCCACTACAACATAGCGAATGGAGCTAGTAAAAACGTTGTCAATACTCCATTAACGATCTTTACCCGTTTCTAGTGTCAGAGAAAGCTTGAAATCAAACTATTCCGCCGAACATCGAAAAAAACCACTACGATAAACACGCGATCAATTTCACATTGACACCAGCATCCCTAAGAACTACTTGCTTCCGTGTTTGAGAATACCAGCCATGCCGACGAAAACGTGTCCGCCACCACGATACGCGACAGCCGCGAAGATATAGATACAACTTTGAGTGCGTTCTAGCAATCGGCTAACGAGGTTTCTATCAGACTTGTCTCTGACCCAAAACCAGATCAATAGTGCACTTGTCAACAATACCAAGGATAGAAAGCGACACTACGAGGCAACAGACGCGAAGTGATTGCCCCGCTGATACAAACCAGAACAAACAGGCCATGGAAGGGCCTAAAACGGGCTACCCTGGGTTCGGCTATTTAGTCGGAACTCTCGACAATCCAGCATCTGGTAATCGCCGGTTCAGTAGTAGCATCTGTAATATTGGGAAGCGTGTGAGGATGATACAAGGCACGCATTAATAGTACCTATCAACCACAGGCCATCAAAACCTCGACCGGCGCGCAAGACTTTTGCAATTCCCCCCCCGCAACGCGAGATGAGATTCTTGCGGTTTTAAAGGAATTCCAGGAAGCATTCCACTCCACCTAGGCTGAGAATGGTGAGAATTGTCGGTTAGCTACGAACGTGTGCATGGAACGATGTTTTATCAATATGGCCGGCAGTGTGAAGTTGGTTTATGTGAGCTGAAAACGAGGAATAGGTTCGACAGAACACCCTATCGCGTGCAAGGAAGCAAATGAAAGCCATTCTTGAACCGCCCAGGTTAGGCTTGCAAGAGAGAAGTTGGATAGCTCAGCAGCTTCTACTGGCAAGTAGCCGTGGAGGGAACCATGACAGACAGCGTACGAATCTGGTCTTTCCGTGGCCATAATCGTCCGCCTTTGAATTAGACACACAAGATCATCAATGCGATGAGGTGTTCTCCAAAACGAGGTAGGGCTAGCGCCGGGTATTTGTCCGGAAGGTAGATCACAGCACGCCAGATGTTACCCAGATAGCCGAACCAAGGATTTACGGAATTTGATCCACGAAGTTGACACTTTTGGACGGCGACGATATTCGCGAGAATAATTTCAGACGGCCGCCAAGAGCGGAGGTGATCGTTAGAACGTATCTGATACTTACAGCGTCAAAGACACCTCGGTTATCTGTAACCACATTGTCAACTCGACGAACAGAAGATTGAGTGTGGGATCTAGCAGAGGCGGGGAGAATTAATAGATCATGGCGGGGTACAACGTGTCGCGTTGAGCCTCGAAGACTATACTTCCCTTGATTTCGCTAAAGAGGACTACCAAAAGGGAGGGACGTAGTTCCTGCGACTTGAGATTTCTTCAGGTCATCTGATGGCTTCTGCCATGCAGTCTGGTTAAAATCGACATCACCTTTTCCCCAAGGGAAGTCAAGGGGATATGGGACCCTGCCCAAAATATCGTACCGCGATAATGACATGTTCTGAGCACTAGGATAAAGGACTAACCTCCGAAGAGTTCGAGGTGAAGATTACTAGACGAATGTTGTAGACACATCCTAGCAACCAGATGTAAGAGTGCTCAGGAGCAGCTCAGGAACAGCATTATTGATGTCTGATTTGTGCGGGACTACCCTGTAGATCGTGCCAAGAGGTGTAAGAGGTAACACATAGGTTGATGTATGATGAGATGAGAGTATTGAATCTAACGCTGAGGTCATAGGGCTGACTGGGTTGACACCCTACGTCATTGAGCAGCACATCCGCCGCTGAAAGCGGAACAGATTAGAGACTCCTGAGCAATGTCATCATAGTTTCTGAAAGACGTCAATGGAACCTTGAAATACAGAAGAACAGCCCTGGTGCAGATATTTGTGGCTTGAGAGCAACAGATGAAACTGAAGGTTGACAGTGAGAGAATGGTGAGGCCAGCCAGGACGCGTCACCACGTGACCTCAAAAATTGAGATCAGCTCTATCTAAATTATATTCACTTATCGCGTCCTACACCGTTTCTGCCCGGACCTTAGCCACGTTCAGCAACAAGGCTACATACCTCCCCCCTTTCACTGTCTGCAAACATGGCCGAAATCCACGACCAGTTCGACACAATCCTCATCCTGGATTTTGGATCGCAGGTGTGTGAAGTGCCACCTAATAACAACGAGATCAGTGACGAAGGTCAAACAATAGTATAGTCACTTAATCACACGGAGGTGCAGAGAACACCGTGTCTATGCGGAGCTTTTGCCCTGCACCACCAAACTCTCTGAAGTCAACTTCAAACCCAAAGGTCGCTCTCAAGCTTATCTCCACCGTCGCCCCGTCTCACACAGCTCTTCCTGCAGGAATCATTCTTTCAGGGTCTCCGTATTCCGTCTACGACAAAGACTCGCCTCATGTTGATCCTGCCGTCTTTGAAGCAGGAGTACCGATTCTAGGCATTTGCTACGGATTGCAGGTGAGATCATTGCATGCAGGGGAACATCGTTGTTGATATGGCAGACAATGAAAACAGGAATTAGCGTGGAATCTAGGAGGCAAAGTCACAAAGTGTGATCATAGAGAGTATGGTTTCGCGGAGGTTAAGATCAACAAGATCGGCGGAGAAGGCTCTGTTGACGCCTTGTTCGAGGGACTTGGAGAAGAAATGCAGGTGTGTCAGACAAATTCACAACCCTAAGAACGAAATTAACTCGCACATTTCCTTTCTTGATCAGGTTTGGATGTCCCATGGTGATCAGCTTTCAGAGCCACCGAAGGATTTCCACGTCATTGGTCATACAGACACTGCACCCTATGCTGCCCTTGCCCATAACTCCAAACCGTTCTACGGCATTCAGTTCCATCCAGAAGTGACACACTCTCCTCGGGGAAGGGAGGTCATCGGACGTTTCATCTTGAACATCTGCCAGTGCCGGCCCAACTGGACTATGGTACTTCATTTCTTTCGTTCATGTGTACATGTGTTCTGATCACCAATACGTCATTCTGATCTTTAGGAAGAGTTCATTGGAAAAGAGATTGCACGCATTAGGGAGATCTGCGGGCCAAAGGGTCGAGTTATTGGGGCGGTGAGCGGTGGTGTCGATAGTACGGTTGCAGCAAAATTGATGCACGAAGCCATCGGTGACCGGTACGTCATAGGGATGCACACATAAAAAAAAACCACTGACGTTCTTTTCAGGTTCCATGCCATAATGGTGGACAACGGTGTTCTGAGAATGAATGAAGCCCAACAAGTTTATGAAATGCTGAACAAGAACCTGGGTGTCAACTTGACTGTTGTTGATGCCTCTGATCTTTTCCTCTCGCGGTTGGAAGGTGTTGATGATCCAGAACAAAAGCGAAAGATCATCGGAAATACGTTCATTCATGTTTTTGAGGCTGAAGCGGCAAAAATCGAGGCGACCGCGGAGGACGAAGAAAAAGGCGGTGTGGCTAAAGGACGCGTGGAGTGGTTACTCCAGGGTACTCTCTACCCAGATGTCATCGAAAGCATCAGCTTTAAGGGTCCCAGTGCTACAATTAAAACGCACCACAACGTCGGTGGGCTCTTGAAGGACATGAAGCTAAAGTTGATTGAACCCCTTCGAGAGTTGTTCAAAGGTAAGAAGCGATTCGATGGGATCCAGGTTCGTTTGCCAGCAGCTAACATCTTCGTTCATTGGTGACTTGCTGCCCTTGGACTTACTCTAGATGAAGTCCGTGCATTAGGTCGGCTCCTCTCAATACCCGCAACCCTCGTGCAAAGGCATCCTTTCCCTGGACCAGGACTGGCCATACGTATCCTTGGACCCGTTACGCGTGAACAAGTCCAGATCCTCCAACATGCTGACAGTATCTATATCGAGGAGATCCGCAAGGCCGGTCTCTATAATGAAATATCTCAGGCCTTCGCAGTTCTGCTGCCTGTGAAAGCTGTAGGGGTTATGGGGGATCAGAGAACCTACGAACAGGTAAGTTCAGTTGCATCCCCGATTCGTCTCCACAGGAAGCAGGGAAAAAAGAGTCAAATAAACTCAATCGGCGCTGCACCCTAGGTCATCGCTCTACGTGCTGTTCAATCTGAGGATTTCATGACCGCCGATTGGTGAGTGTTTCTGTGTTTGCGTATCGCAAGGGTTTAGTTCCGACCCTAACCGAGCGCCACCAATTTCCTATCTATATCACGCTGCTGCCTTGCATGTATCATGCTGCGTTTTCGAAATCGAAATCCGCAGGTATGTATTCCCCCCTGAGGTCCTCAGGCGTATATCGTCCCGTATTACCAATGAAGTGGCTGGTATCAATCGGGTGACATATGACATCTCGTCAAAACCTCCCGCGGTGAGCTGGTTTCAGTCCTTTGATCAACCATCATCAGCTGATGATTCGACTTGTTGTGTCAAGACCGTGGAATGGCTGTAGTCCGGTGATTATGGTTTGGGGCGAGGAAGCGAAATGCAAGAAGCTCCCTGCTTGTTTCTATCTTCGATTGAATGTTGGTGTTTAAGGAATAGTTAGAAGTGTATTTTGGGTGTAATTAGTGGGCAGTGGGTTGTTACAAACGGATATATACTTCGTTTCGCATCTCGGTCTCAGTGATGATATCTAATCTGTGTCCTGGCATATTCGCATCAGTCGCCAGGCTAGGTAATAACCTATTCGAGCACAACGGCGATGGACTTCCATGTCGATCTCTTGCCACAAGTGGTTGTGGAACCCCAAACACGTAGAATGACATCGACGATACCGGTTTTTCAACGGATTCTCATGCCATCTTTCCACCAGAAGGGGTATCCCACATTCGGTCATCTGCCAGATAATCTCCTCGCCGAGGCGAAGTGATAATCATAGTTTCGTGACATCCCATCTTCTTGACGAATTTCCAAAAATACTGTGACGATGTGGCTGCAACTCTTGGGTGCATGTCAAATTAGACATCAGGCGATATTAGCGCTTCGAGTATCATTCGCGTCATATATCAGAATGGTGATTGTGGGTAGGCAGGCTAGTTAGACGTCATAGCCGAGGCGTTAATGGTGGAATGCCAGAGTTGATATGGGTATAGAACGATTTCAGACCCTGTCCCTCTGGCCTCGTGTCTTTGGCGTTGGACAGATGGGGTGTAGATGGTTTCGCAGGAGGCAGCAACCACGCCAGATGGGAATGTTGGAATGACTATGAATACCATTACACCAAGTCAAGTATAGCCGAGTTTGATGAGAACTTTGTGTGTGTGGCTAGCGTTGGGTGATGTGTGCTCAATAACAGCTCTGTTTGACTGACAAGCGCCCATAACTTCCGCATGTAATCTCTCAAAGACAAATGAAGAGTGGACGCAGCAGAGTACGTTAGGGTACGTACCAGCCTCGCAGCTTCCCAAGTCCGTGGAATTTTCCAATCCACTAATTTTAGTCCAGACATCAAAGGATTTCGCTGCCATCGCTTCCTAGTCCCCTTAAAAAGATTTTAGTGAGAAAAAAATTACTGAAGCTGTCACTGGGTGGCGTACATCTCCTAATGCCCAAGTCCCTTCAACGCGCCCATGCGGCTTCGCAATAACCGGCGCTATAGTCGATCAGACCATGCTTCCTCCCCCGGCGGTGGGCTTGTCATGGCTGATCCACAACCATGGGACGACCACATCTGGCGAGATGGGGTTCGAAATTTCCTGTGGCACTTTTTCTCAAGAGTTTGGTGCCGCTTTTTGGGGGTAGGTAGCCAGATGGCTGGTTTCCCGGAGTCTTTTTACCTGTGATTTTTTTTCTCATGTGTTGTATCTGTCTGGCATCGGTTGAGTGGGCCGAGCTATATCCCGAGGGGGTAGGTGGGTGGGGACAAGATGTGAAGTGTAAAAAGATTGGGGATTGAGAATTTTTTTTGAATGCCGGAAGGAGGTGTGTACCAAAACGGGTTGGGGGACGGTTTCAAAACACCAGCGTGGCTTGATGGGGGTACCCGTAAGAGGAATTACCTCGGAGGTTTCGAACTCCTAGTTGTTGGGTACTTAGTCGGAACTTGTCACAGTTGTGCGAAAGCGGTTTGTATCAGCTAACCTAGTGGCGTGTATCCGTGTCGTTGTTGGACCTAGACGGACATTAAATGTTCATATATACCTGTAGCAATGGTAATTGGATACTACTCAATTCAGTTTCGCAATCATGATTCCCATGATGGTTGATGTCGAGGGGGGAAGCAATTAGCCATTGATGTCCGTAACTTTCATGATTACGATCATGATCACCATGTGCCTCTCCTGTCCAACTGAGTCCTGTCAATGAAAGGTACGGGGGGCTGTGTGGACCGATAACCTTGAGCCTAACCTAATCCAAGTGGTGTAATAACGACCCCTCTCCTCCGTATTTCGTGGAAGTTGAGATGGTGCAGGTGTTCATTACCAGTCCTTGGTTCCGTTAATGGCGGAGTAAACATCGCAGAGGGAAATGACCTTGGGTTGCCTGGAAAACTGGTTCTGGGATTTGGAGAGGTGCCAAATGAACCCACTTTTCAGTTCTTTGCGATCTCGTTGGGCGTGGATCGTCGCGGGTGGAGGTACTTGTATTACGTGGTTAATGAAATCTTGGCTGTCAAGGATAGTTTTGTGGTCTTATTTGGGGCTGCACTCGAACGCAACATCTGAACATCTACGCCATTATAGAACCTAGACATGTGTGCAATAGTCGGGGGCGGAGGCACTTGTATTATGTGGTTAATGAAATCTTGGCTGCCAAGGATAGTTTTATGGTCTTATTTAGGCTGTACTCAAATGTAACATCTAAACATCTGCGCCATTAGAGAACCTAAGCATGTGTGCAGTGAAGTGGGTCCAGTAAATAATGCCTCAGCTCGATGAGATCATGTATCAACGTGGTGGCTTAAAGTGCAGGCCATTGGCGTACAGGAACTTGATATGGGGAGTGCCTGCAATACGCTTTCCCGTCTGGAATATGTACAACGGCCCTCGACACCATGCTAGGTTCATCTCCCAACAGCAGATACAATCATGACAGTCGACCACCAAATTCAAAGATCCATCTTTGTGTCTCCCCTCAACAATCGGGTCATCCATCTCATGCTTAGAAATTCCCCATAGTTCCACAACGGACATTACAATTACCTACCACTAGGCAGTTGCATCAAACCATACAGAGGAGTGTTAGGATATCCACAAGAAGGCTTGGGCTGGCAATCATCTGATCTTAACTTGATCCCCCCCCCGTCACCACCACTACCGCCACCACTACCACCACCGTGTCACGGGTATTTTTCATCCATGGGGATACTTGATGCACCGATCCACTCCATCTTCAAGCCAACGTGTGAAGTCCCTATGATTGGGATTCGAATTTCTGTCACTAAAAATGTGAAATAATGGCTAATTGTGAAGGTTGTGACTATCACGCTGACTCCTGACGATATCAACGAGAAAGTACAGTCACCACAGAAGCGGTGGATAAGCACGTGACTGGATGAGGGTTTCTCGCATGACCGACAGAGCTTGTGGGGAAGGGGGATGTTGGCTAGGCTAGGGCCACAGCAGCGAACAGGTCGAATGCATAGTAGAAGAATGAAATCCAAAATTCAATTTCTGAGTACAACGATATATAGTATAAGTAGGAATACCTTGAGCCTTGGGTTGAGTCAGATGAAGCATGATGGCTTCTGAGAGATTGGTAAATTAACACTCGATCGAGAGTTGGGAATTGGCGTGCAGGGAAGTACCACTCGAAGGACCTCGCTGATGGGCGTAAATGGACATAAGATATAACTTCCTGGAGCAATCCCCGATGGGCTGGGTCATCCCTGGATACTGGCTAAGAAAAATAGTCGCAAGGTGGTGAACGAATTCAAACTAATTTTGCCCCCGAAAAAAGGGGGTGAGCTCGATCTCTGGGAGCATCTGCCGCCGGTGGAGTCGGGCGTCGCAGTTAAGACATGTCAGGAGCTTGCTGTTAGAAATTGGAACTGTGGGAAGGATTCTTTTACATGAGGGGGAAGACAAGGTCAGGAGGGTCCGTCTCGGAGGATGACATTTTCGGCGTGGAATGCAAGAGAAAAGGAGTCCGATACGGAGACACAGCAGATAGCTACAGCTATACAGTAAGAGTTTAATTGTCACATTGCAAGAGCCCCTTGAGGGTTGACAGCGTCGGTCCTGGAATGGCAAGTGACTCACCTTTCTGAGTAAATTTCCACCACGCCTCAGTCCGTTGCACTGGTGCCTGTCCTCGTGACATACTGACTTGAAACTTGCCACTATCCTTGTTCCCTGCTTCCTCTACTTGTAATAGTATAATGGGTTCGTATCTATCTTGTTCTAACTGAATGTACCTCACAATGCATCTGATGTCTCCCAGGTATCCCAAAGGTTGGTCTTGTTGCAGTTTTAGCGCGCACCAATGTTGCTCATGTTCCCCATTCTAGTTCTTCCGCTACATCTCGTAGGTTGCCGCGTATCCAAGTCTCCTGATGTGTTTTCTTATCTCCGGGATAGTGAACGCTACCCTTTGACGTCACAACTAATCCAAGAGAACAAGATTCCAGAATTTGGTATGTCTCTTTTACCTTGACACGCAACTTCCCCTCTGACCACAAGCAGATAACCTATACCTCGATTTCAATGGCATCATCCACAACTGTGCGTTACCTACTATCCAACGACATCTTTCCGTGCCACTTATGGTTGCTCTAGGTTCTCATCCCAATGACGAAGACGCTCATTTTCGACTTTCCGAAGACCAAATATTCACATCTATCTTTGCTTACGTCGACCACCTTTTCAGCAAAATCAAGCCGAAAAAGTTGTTCTTCATGGCGGTTGATGGTGTTGCGCCTCGTGCTAAGATGAATCAGCAGCGCAGCCGGCGTTTCCGTTCTGCGAAGGAAGCGAAGGAAATCAGAGAAAGGGCGGAGAGGAAAGGAGAAAAGCTGCCGGATGAGAAGGCTTTTGACAGTAACTGTATCACTCCAGGTGTGTCTCCTTCATGGCTTTGTGTTGTTTCGTGCGTGCTGACTCCCCCTCCTTTTTTTTTTTCATAGGTACACCCTTCATGGCCCGTTTGTCCGAGCAGTTGCGCTACTTTGTTAATAAGAAAATCTCCGAAGATTCCAATTGGCGAGGCATCCAAGTCGTGTTGTCTGGCCATGAGGTTCCAGGAGAGGGCGAACACAAGATTATGGAGTACATCAGGTTGTCCCGGGCACAGCCGGACTATGACCCCAACATTCGCCATTGTTTATATGGCCTGGATGCCGATCTTATTATGCTTGGGCTTTTGAGCCATGACCCTCATTTCTGCTTGTTACGAGAAGAAGTCAAGTTTGGTCCTAGTTCGAAGAAGAAGAACAACACAAGGTATGGATGGTTGATTTTTCATTCCACGTACGCGTTGCTTATTGCACTATACAGTCTGGAGTCGATCAATTTCTATCTGCTTCACCTTTGCCTTATGCGCGAATATCTCGATCTTGAATTCCGCGATATTGAACCTGTGTTACCGTTTGAGTACAACTTGGAGCGCATTATTGATGATTTCATTTTGCTTGCTGTGTTCGTCGGCAATGATTTTTTGCCTAGTCTTCCCGACTTGCACATCCATGAGAATGGATTGGAGAAGCTGTTCGAAGTGTATAAGAAGGTTTTACCTGGCCTCGGTGAGTTTTCGTTTTGGGCAGCAACAAACCAACAGCGTGAACTGACTCACTTTCTTTTTTTAACAGACGGTTATATCAACGAAAGCGGCGTCATTAACGTCAAGCGACTCCAAGTCGTTCTCGACGAAATGGCGCAATGGGAACAAGAGGTTTTTGAGAAGGAGTATGCGGATTTGAATTGGTTCAAAGGAAAGCAAGCGAAACACGTGAAGGAGATGGAGATGGGCCGTAAGCGGTCCAAACTTGGTACGTTCGTCTCTCTATATCATAAGTATCTCCTACAGCTGGTACGGCGTTTCCAACAGTCTTGACACAGCCGCAAAGAGAAATCTTCAACAAAGTCAAGGCATACATTCTTGACAGCCGGGATGGGCCAGTGTCCAAAGCGGGAAAACTATCAATGCTCAACACCTTCCCTGCTCGCGAGCGCGAGTTTATCAATCGCCTCGCACAAGACTTGCACCTTAGCGTGCGGTGGGATGAATATGACGAGAATGATAATAATATCGTTACTTGGCGCTTACCCGGGGTTTTGGAGAACGACAACATCGAAGAGGATATCGAGAAGAGTAGTATCGCAAGTGCGAATGTGATTGAGGAGAATGCGGAGGAACCGCCGGATAGTGAGTGGGAGGATGTAAATGATGAGGATGAAGACGACGAGGAGAGTCGTGCGGCTGTAGATCGGGTATTGCAGAAGTATGAGAAGGCGCCTACTTTTGATGATGATGCGGATGGTGGATTCGAGGCCAGGTATGAACGTTCGATCAAGGAGAAGATGGATGAGTGGAAGAGGGGGTATTATGAGGTAGATCCATTCCCCTACGCATATATGTAACTCTGCTAACAATGCTGACAGGGAAAGTTGGAGATATCGTATGATGACCCGAAGGCGATGGGCGACTTGGTATATCGATACGTGGAGGGATTGCAGTGGGTTATGCACTATTATTACAGTGGAGTCGCGTCTTGGGGATGGTTCTACAACTATCATTACGCGCCCCGCATTTCCGGTACGTTGTTAAATATCTATGGAAAACATCACAGGAGACTCAGCTCTATTTGACAGATTTGCGCAACGTCGATAAGATGACATTCGAATTTGTTCTTGGAACTCCCTTCAAACCGTTCGAGCAGCTTATGGGCGTCTTGCCTGCCGCGAGTATGGAGCATATTCCAGAGGCATATAGGGATCTGATGTATGATCCCAATTCGCCCATTCTGGATTTCTACCCTGCCGAGTTCGAACAGGATCTTAATGGAAAGAAGCAGGACTGGGAGGCAATTGTGAAGATCCCGTTCATAGATGAAAATAGATTATTGAAAGCAATGGCATGTAAGTCTTGATCTTGCCTAGTATACAGCTTTGATCTCACACCTTGACAGCTAGAGAGCACAGACTGACGCCTGAAGAGCGCAAACGCAACACCTGGGGCACCAGTACCAAGTTCAGTTTCAATCCTGACGAGCCTACAGTATATCCCTCTTCTCTTCCCGGGTTCTTCCCAACCCTTTACCGGTGTTACTGCAAAATGGAACCCTTTGATCTGCCGACGCTTGATGGCCTCCATCTTGTGCCAGGGCTTTGCGACGGCGTGTTCTTGGGCGCAGAAGCCCTCTCCGGCTTCCCTTCGCTCAAAACGCTCCCGCATACAGCCGTACTGGATTTCCATGGCGTTAATGTTCACGGTAGGGAGTCGAAAAACAAGTCGATGGTGGTGAAGATCGAGAATTTGCATGAGAAGACCAAGACGCAGGAGATTGCGCAAAAGATGATCGGACACAAGACGTTCATTGGCTGGCCGTTCCTCCAGGAAGGACTTGTGATTGCCGTGTCGGATTCGTTGTTCAAGTACGAGAAAATAGCTGTGATACCAAACACACCGCCGAAAGTCGTGTCTACCCCACACGCACCACAGGGTTTGGTTCACTGGAAGAGTAAGGCGGAGCGTATTGAATCGGTGTATTCGAAGAAGTGTGGTGTTTTGACGGGACAGATTGACGTGCTGTTGCACGTTAGGCCGCTGAAGGGTCTGAAGCGACTGGAGAATGGAGCTCTTGTGAAGGATTATGAAGATGCCAACAAGGAAGTCGAGCAGGCTGTGCAGATGTGTTTGGGTGAAGTCGTTTCGGAGGACCCGAGGTTCATAGAAAGGGAGCCACCACCCTTGAAGGAGGAATTTCCTGAAGGAAGCAAGGTGTTCTTCCTTGGGGAACATGCGTATGGGGTTGCGGCGCAAGTTACAGCAACAGAGGAAACCAGTCTATCCGTTATCTTGGCAGTGAGCACCTCCTTGGACTCACGCGCGTGAGTGGCTGATAATTATATTTGTTTCTAGTTCTTCCCATCGGAGAAATCGGAGACTGAGAAGTTCAAGGCTATTGTGAACAACCGGAAAGCTTCAAGATACCTACCTTCATTCAAGGCTGCCGAGGTTATTGGGATTTCGCCGCGGGCGTTGTCAAGAATCACGTCGAGTTTTATGGTCGTTGCCGGGAACGATAAACAGAAGATCAACATTGGTTTGAGTTTGAAGTTTGAAGCAAAGTCCTTGAAGGTTGTGGACTACACGAGGAAGGACGGTAGGCACTGGGAATACAGCGACAAAGCGGTGGAGTTAGTCAAAGACTATAAGGTTAGTTTCAACGGATGTTCTGGAACAGCCTGGCAATTAACCTAGCTTATTTCAGGCTGCATTCCCTGAGATCTTCAGATGTTTGGATACCGACGGCGATGCAATGGTTCTTGCGTCCGAGGTTTTCACCGGTCATAAGCCAGATGAAAGGGTTCGGGAGATCAGAGCGTGGTTGAAGGCAAGAGGTGTCTTGAACTTGGAGCCAGTATCCTTGTTTTGCGATCAGTTGTCCAAGGTGCGCATACATTCTCGATCATTCCGCGATACTGGCTTATGGCGCCCAGGAAACCGTAACGGAACTCGAACAACTCGCGGACTCGCTAAACAAGAACAAGACAGCTGCGGATTTCAAGAAGGCCATCGTCAAGGGCATCCCGAGACAAGCGGTCCTCAAGCCTGGACATGCGGTCTATCGGTTACAAAACCAGAAGTTTGCGCTAGGAGATCGGGTAACAATGGTTAGGGACTCTGGTGCCGTCCCGTTGTCGTTCAAAGGGGTCGTTATCGGACTCAATGCGAAGTCGATGGATGTTTTATGGGATGTGCCCTTCATGTCCGGTGTAACATTAGGTGATCGGTACGTTGGCTCGTTCGATCGGGAAGAAACATGCTGAGCGTTCGCAATAGATGTTCGGCATATAGAGGCATGACTGTGGACTTCAACTCGTGTCTTAACCTGTCAAATCCGCAGTTCGTCACTTCAACGAACCCGAAGGTTCCTCCACCACCGCCTATCGCTACACCTTTCAACCCTCGTTACGGACCTCATCCCCTTATCCAACCTGCTCCCGGTCAACGTGCTGCCGCGGGATTCCGTCCAGCACCCCCACAAAGGTAACGTTTCGTTTGTTTCGCTTTTAGCCCCTGTGTTAATGCACGATCATAGTCAACCTGCCCACCCGGCTCATGTGCAGATCATGAGTAATCCCAACCGGGCAAGGGGAGGTTATGTCAATGGGCGTGGGGGCCATCTTCCTGCTCCCATGAGCCAAGTTGTTGCAAACGGCCATGGACGCGGTGGGTCCGTTTCAGGGTCGACGAATCACGTGAACGGGCGTGGTGTGCTCCCCAACCAGGTCAACGGACGTGGCAATGTATCTCACTATGCCGCTTCAGACTCGACAGCGGAGTCTGCGCCAACTACCAGTAGCATAGGTTCTTTTAGAGGAGTGTCACGTGGTAGAGGATACGGAGCCGTGCGCGGCCGAGGAGGATTCATTCCGCATGCTAGCGGGTTCCATCCTCGAGGAGCACCGAGGGGAGGAATGAGAGGCCGAGGCCGGGCTTCGTTCTCGCCGGTTGTATCTTGATCTGTGGTGGGTGCGGATGTTGGATTGTTTTCGGATGGTTCAAATTAAGTTTCGCGGAGAGGTCTCACTCCGCTGACATGGTGGATTGTATGTTTGAACACCCTCTGCTCGTGTGTTTGATATTAGGATATCTGTGTCATGTTATGGACCTGTATTTGCACCATTATTCCACTCTACCTTCTTTGGTGCTCAACATTCGATGCTCGACATTGGGGTTTGGTCTCATTTTATGTCAGGAAAACGGCATCAATCATCAATGCATCGTCGGAAGCGAGCAATCACTTTCGTGAGTCCCACGCCAACTGAGTTTGACAAGCATGTTTCCATATGGTTCCTTGGGTGCTCCTTTGGTGGATGGCGGACGCCTTGCAAGGAGACTCTGTGGAGTGTTGCTCTATCACTGTCCTACCTGCGAGAGTCGTTAAGTGCGATGGAACCTTTTCCTGATGCGGAAAAAAATCGTGGGCGATATACTGCAATCCTGCGGATGCTTTCAGGGATGGGATACTGCATATCTGCCAAACATGCTATTTTTCGGCTTCCATGCTGTATGTCAAGGGTCAGGAAACAACAAAAATGACACGTCTTAGCCAATGGAAAGGGACAAGAGAGGTTCACTCCCCGTCTTTTTCTCCTCCGCAACACCTGCCTTGAGGATGGACCGACCTGATCCTGCCCAAGTTGCACCATCCTCGGTGCCCGGTACCTCTAGCCTAGAACCACATAATACGATACCAGAAGGAATGCAATCACCCTCGGAGTCAGATCCGGAGCCTCGCCAGGCTCCGACATCACAACAGCTCACTCCAGAGAGCCCGACAGTACAGTCCCCTCCCCAGCCGACGCGAACTGCGAATAATGCACCCCAGCAAGGCCATCAACAGACGATAGTGCCGCAACAGCCACCCCAACCACATATTTCCATTCAGCAAACGCCAGAAACCGTAATTACGCTAGGAGCTCGACCAACGACTGGTTCAATCCTGGGGAGTCCCGCGGGATACCCTCAGGTGTCCAATCCTCCAACTCCTCCAACCGTTCGGCCACGTTTACCACAACTACGGACGGCGCGTTCAACCAGCACAGGGCTGAAATCACCATCGGAAGAGAAACTAGAGGACGCGGATACTTTATCGGGCCTCGGACTAAACGAGTTGCACAGAGATAGTGCCGTGCGCACCAACCAACCTCTACCTCCGTTGCCTCCAGCTCGTCTATGGGACAATGGGGCGTCGCGTCGTCAAAGGACACTAGATAGCCAAGGGTCGGTTCTTGGACAAGGAACTATGAGAAGATCAGGCATTGACTGGATAGTGCCTGTCGAAGAAAAGGTGAGGCGTTTTCAGAGTGGGAAACTGTTTTCTGAACTGCCGGTAGCGCAAACGAACGGTCGGTGAGCGTTTACAACCCACACTCGACATCGCCATGGCGGAACGCGATAAATATGCCGCCAAGGCAAAGGCGACTGGGTGGGCACTTAATGCTGCCATCGGGCTCCAGGTGATCCTGGGCTCCTTGACGACGGGCTTGTCGGTAGTAGCCACGACTGGCCGCCAGGTATGAATACTGCTGGCGCGTGTCGGATGAGCTAACTGACTGTTCACATTATTTTCAGACTGCCATCCAAACGACTATCCTTGGTAAAAGTCATACCGAGAATCTTGGAAACCGCAAGACTGACGAGCTGTGAAAGGTGGTTTATCAACAATAGTCGCTTCCTATCTTGCACGGGCGCGGGGATCCAATGAACCAGAATTGTCAATCACCCGCGTGAAGGACCTGGAGCGTTTCATTCGTACAGTCCAAGCATTTCAACTGGATCACGGACACGTCGATACAGATGAGTGGGATAAGGACCTCGAAAACTTCCGCTACCACTTTGAAGAATTACTGGGAAATGCGGACGGGTGCAGTCGCTCTTTTTATTAGAGGAGATGTTGCAACCTGACCACTGCTTTAAATTCAGGGAAAGGAAGCTATCACCAGTATAACCTAAACACGGCCCTCGTGTGCCGACGCCCTATATCAGAGAAAAGATGCTTGTCAACGCGCTCTCGACCTTATTATACCCCCATTTATTCCTATGTCATGATTCTTGTCGCTTATCTTAATTCATTGGTCATTTTATTCCGCGTGTGTGTGGTATCAGGTGGTATCACATCTGTAGTCACATGATGCCTCGGCCTTCTATCATCCTCGCCCCGGACTAACAGCACATGGAAGTTTCACCAAAGGGGAATTGGTAGTATGCAGAAAATGTGTAGAAGTAGAGTGGTGGGAAACCGTGCTTATTACACCGGACCTTCAGCCACTTTCAAAACCTCCCTCCTTTCTCTTCGCCCAACCCCCCCACAGGCTGTTTAAACCCAGAGGCTGGACGAAGATGCGTGCAACAAGAGCGGAAGGTGAAATTCAAGTCTTCGGGAGATCCGTCAACGACATATGGAAGACCCCGATAACACAAATACTCGTGGTCTCCATAGTCTGTTTTTGCTGCCCAGGTAAGTTCTTCATCTATTCCGTTCATTCAAGATCTAACAAAGGGATATTATAGGGATGTATAATGCTATCAGCGGCCTGGGCGGATCAGGTCAACTCGACAGCACCGTCGCGGCTAACGCAAATGTAGCTCTTCTAGCGGCAACGGCAGCATCCGCAATTACCCTTGTCCCCCCGATTTTTGATGTGAGTTTCTAACACCGCAGTAATTGTATTGTATTGGATAATTGAGAGCATCGATAGATGTTCGGTCCCCGAACATGCCTGCTCCTAGGTTCGTTTGGTTTTTGTTCAGTTGAGCAACTTCGTGACGCAACGGATTGTTAGGTGGATGGTGCTATCCGTTGTACTCTGGTTCACTCTTGTGCTACAATCATACACACAATTCGGCCTTTGTAATTGCCAGCGGGGCTATACTCGGCATTGGTGCATCCTTCCTTTGGGTGGCACAGGGAGCTGTTGAGTAGTCTGGCTCCTACTTTTTAGTATGTTGTGAGCTCACGTTGTTGCGCCTAGATCATGGTTTCTTATCCACTGCCCGATCAGAAGGGACGGGCCATAGCTCTATTCTGGGTATTAAATTTTGACCTCCTACGACCAAGGGCAATGCTGAAACATTTTGCGAATAGGTTATTTTCAACCTCGGAGGCGGTATCGGATCTTTTATCTCGTTTGCATTAAACTTCCACTCAAGTAGTGGTACCGTCACCGATGGAACCTGTAAGCGCTTAGCAGCAGTCGTTTGTTTTTCTCGTACTGAACTCTCGTAAATTAAGATGGTGCATTCATGGCAATAATGAGTACGTGGCCCTTTGGTTCCGAGTACAATTTTCACATCAAATCTGACGCACTTGTGCAAACCCAATTCGATTCTCACCCCCCTAGTTTTCGGCTGGCTTTCTTCCGTCTGCATTTTCCCGCCGCATAAAGTCATTAGACAAGATGGTACACTGGCCGGACCCCCACCCTCGAAGAAAACGGGATTTATCTCATCTGTCCGTCGGGAGTTCCGCAACTTCGTGACGTCGTTGGGGAACTGGAGAATTATTCTACTCATCCCTGCCTTTTTCTGTGCCAACTTCTTCTACTCCTACCAACAGAATAACGTTAATGGTGCGTTACCCTGATAATGATTTATTTGTGGAGCCCCCCAAGAGGACTAAAATTGTGATCCGTTGCCGACATCTTAGGGGATGTCTTCACATTGCGGACGAGATCCCTGAACGGAGCAATGTATTGGATCGCCCAGATGGTGAGCCCGGATAGCTGCAAGGCATGACGTTGCACCAATTAACTATCGATCCAGTTTGGTGGCCTGTTGATTGGATTCCTTCTTGATCTGAAATTCCTCTCCCGACCGCAACGTGCAATTCTTGGGTATATTTTCGTGTTTGCAACTGGTTTCGTCATCTGGGGCGGTGAGTTTCTCTCCTGGCATTTGTTCAATTTTGAAATCGAATCGAAATGTTTCCGCTTAGGTGGACTCGCCTTCCAACGCTGGGCCGACCGGGTCGGGAAGAAGCAATGGCTTGATTTCGCCGATTCAAAAACCTTCATTGGGCCATTTTGGTTGTAAGTGTATTACCTCGCTTCGGAGGGATTGTTATAAGCGAACATTTCGATCGCAGATACTTCTTCTATGGAGCCTTCGATGCTTTCTGGCAAGTGAGTACGAGGTATACCTGTGATGCTGTAATGGTTATTGATGAAGATCAGTCATATTGCTATTGGTTAATGGCTTCTCTTGCTGAAAGCCCTCAAGCGGCAGCTAAATTTGTTGGATGTCAGTATTCGCGGCCGATACCCTGACCCGGGTTCAAACGAGAATAAACTAATTATATTTGATATACAGTGTACAAGACGTTCCAAGCGGCGGGAGGTGCTGTTGCTTGGAGGATTAATGCGTTGCACTGTGAGTCCTAGAATTTGAGCCCAGTTTAAGCTACCAAGAGGCTGACTCCTGCCCTATGAAGATCGTCCGATCACACAGCTCACTATTAATTGGGCGCTTTTCGGCAGTGCATTGGTGATTGCAATACCGACTGTTTTGTCCATCACTCCCTCGCCCGTATCTGACGGTGACGAACCCCAAAGTGGACAAGATGACGAGATAACGTCGGGAAAGGAGTCTAAGCATTCGGAATGAGCGCTTTACGAGAAAAGCGGCAGGTGTGGTAGCGTACTATTACTCCTGTCCCACGTTCATTATTAGTCCATCATCCACTCCGAGTTGGACTCGGAAGCTTGTTTGTCAAATACACAAGCAGCAAATGCATCTTAAACGCCCATGGTGACTGTTCTAATCTAGAATGTTTGGAGTCAAGGCACCGCCAACTTGCAGCATTATTCTGGTTCTGGAGGCTGCAAATGGAACATCCTTTACCTCTGTTTTCCCTGCAGACAACCGTCCATTACCATCGCGTGGAAATTCGCACACTGTCTGGGAGCTGACGAGTTTGAACCAAAATCGCACCAACGACACCTTGTCCAAAAAACACCGCCAATTGTTGGCCTCTCTCGAGGCGCCGTTATCCGCTTATCTTGACTTCTTGTTCACCCATTGGCGAAATGACCTATTTGAAACTAGCTAATCACAGTGTGCAGACTTCCCGAAGGCTCTGTAGGCGAGTGTGGCATCCACCCAAGTAATCTGGTGGGGTCAGAGGACTGGTGTATTTCTGTCGTAGTTCCTCTTGATTGCTTTTGGATCCGAGCGCGACAACCCGTGGGCTGTCATTTAGTCTGGGTCAGAACAAGATTTTGTAATGGTCAAGAATGCTCAGAGCATAGCCTAGTCGTCTTATTTTGCCTCAAACGTTCGTGCCACGGGCACATTTCGGTCCCTGTAAGGTATGCCGCCAGTGCAAATAGGATTTGTCATAGTTGGCGTGCAAACATGATATCACACTTGCGACATTGCTGACTGTCATGGTACAATATTAATTCGTAAAAAGGTACGGTTCACATGTTGGCTTGTTATCTCTCACCATCCTCTCTTCGTTTCTCCCGCCTTCACATACACTCAATATGGTCCTCACGCTTTATGGTTTCCCAAAATCTACTGCTACTCGTCGAGTAGCCCAAATTCTCCATGAGAAGCAAGTTCCCTTCAAGTTTTTCGAGATCGACCGAGCAACCAATGAGCACAAGTCTCCTGCTTACCTAGAGAAGCAGCCCTTTGGTCAAGTGCCATGCATCGTACGTTTTTCCTGATGAGATCATCTACGTCGGTTGACCCCTGTTGGTCTAGGACGATGACGGCTTCATACTTTATGAAAGTCGTGCAATCTGCCGTTACATCGCTACCAAATGGGCGCATCAAGGCGCACCCCTTATCCCCACCGACTTGAAAGCCCTGGCTCTTTTTGAACAAGCTGCCTCGATTGAAGTCTCGAACTTTGACCCCTACGCTGTCAAGGCCGTCTTCGAGAAGGTTATCAAACCGTACGTTCCGATCTTTGCGATCTCTATGATTTCTGTCTGACCAGCTTTTCGCTGTAGTACTCGTGGGTTGGGAACTACTAACGAAACCGTTTTTCAAGAAGCTGTCAAAACTCTTCAGACAAAGCTTGATGTTTACGAGGTAATTCTGAGCAAGTCGAAATATCTTGCTGGTGATGTGTGTTCGCTCTGTGCGGGTTGTTTGATCGATTATCTGATGGAATAGTAGGAGCCTACACTTGCTGACTTTTTCCATTTGCCATTTGGCTCTGCTCTTCCTGCAACTGGTGTTGACTTTTTCTCTTCCCGGCCTAACGTTGCTCGGTGAGTCGAGCGAATCCTACTTGTGAATTGTGTTCTGATCTTGTGTTCAGTTGGTTCAATGATATCACCAACCGGCCTTCGTGGCTCGCTGTCAAGGATGGTGTTGAAAGCAAAACTTCATATTGAGAAATGCGTTATAGCCGATGTTGAAATACAAACTTGTAGAGTAACTAGCGCGCATAGCCTCTGACGTCGCCGTCTGTTATGTTATGTGACTTGTTTGACCACGATCTGGGGGATTGACCAGGAAACCACTTGCGATAATTTTCTATGAGGCATGAGACCCAACTTATTCCTAGCTGTAAGCAGCAGCGCTCGTTGGTCCTCCCTACATGAACCGAGCCCAAATAAGTCCTTGTATGACAGACGGGTAAGGGCATAAGGGTAAGTTTGATCGATTGTCGAGTGGCCCAAATGGCCTATGAACGTATGAACTGTGACGATGAAGATATGATGAAAATATGCCAGAATTTTGCAAAACGGGTCGTGTGATGACACGTAATCCAAAAAAGGTAAATGGGGGGGACGCGAATTGTTGTTGTTGATTGCCCAAATCGTGGGAACCACCCGATTGAGACTCCGATCACGCTCCTTTGCTCCCGTCCTCATCGTCTTACACGGCGTCGAAGACCTTCCACGCGTCGTACTCGACAGCGGACACCACAGGCAGCCTACTTGATGCTCTTAAACTCGACAATCACGATCCCCATGATTCCATCTGGATCCCAGTTCCAACCACCCACCGCCAAACGAAAAGCGGACGACCCAAATCCTTTAGTTGCTGCCGCCAAACGCCTCAAGAAAGATGTAAGTCGATCGTCATATTGTGCTTCCCCCGGATGCTGACATACCCACTAGAAATCTACGTCTAATAAACGTAAACGTAGGTGCATTTTCTATCGTTATAATGCTGGAGGTTGACATCTACCCGAGTGCTGAATGCCGAAGAAACCCCCACCGGTCTACTCATAGTCCGCGCACCTCCAACACAAGACTCATCTTTCTCTGCCTCGCAGCCACTACCTTCGTCCTCACATGGCCAGACCGACATTCCACCCAGATCTTCATCCCAACCTATATCCCGTACATCTTCAGCAACACCCTCTTCCTCGCAGCCACCTAACAAGAAATTCCGCGCGTCTTCACATCAACCTTCATCCGAGTCCCAATCCTCGCGACATCTCCCTTCAGCGCCATCACCAATACCCGAAGATCCCGAACTTGAAACTGCTGTTCGTGCCATGAACGACGAAGCAGACCACTTGCGTCGGCAGTCTCACGCTCCAACGGTCATGGACCAGAACGTGAACCCTGCCTTTCAGTTTCCACGCTCAGATCTGTTGAACAAGAAGGGGAAAGGGAAGGGAAAAGAAATCATCACGGATACGTCTTTGCCTATACCCCAGAACGAAACTCCTCAAATTCAACGGAATAAACGGCTACGAGAGGGGGCTATGGCTGCTATCACCAGTGAACGAGGAGAGGATGGACGGGAGGGAAGAGGTCTTGAGAGGAGACAGGATCATAGACGGAGGAGTTCGATATCGAGGGGAAAGCGGATTAGCAGTGGTTTTGAAACAACGGGCATTATCAGTGAGTTTGGTTGAACTTTTTTTCCGTCACACGAGCGCCTGCTCATTATGCTTTCTGTAGCTTCACCGCACAATTCGGTATCGGAAACGAGCTTTTACAAACACATCGATTATGACCTACCTGATTCTGAACGGCTACGCCAACTCCTCATTTGGTGCACAATACGCGCCTCTGGCACCACGACGTTTTCTAGCTCGTCTACACCGTCGAAACCGAAATCTGCGACCAAGGACGTCCAACTGCCGAAATTATCGGCCAAAGCAACCCAAGCGCTTAATAAAGTACAGGATAGTATTGTGCGTATGCTGGCAGAACGCAAGATTGACTTGAGCCTGTATGGCGGTCCTGATCCAAGCCAAGCGGGACCGAGTGGAGTCAAGTTGCGGGAGAACGAGCAGAATTTGAAGAATAAGGACTTTGAAGTGAAATATAGCCAGCAAATCCGACAGTGAGTACGAACCGTTCACCCGATAATATACGAGCTAAAGTGTGCATGCTAGGCTGGAAGAGGAAGAAGACCAATGGAAAAAGGTCTCCTTTCGCTACGAGGAGTATTGTAAGAGGTTCTCGCAGGCTATGGAAAAACGAGTTGCAGAAGCCACATCAATGTTGTCATCAAAAGCGAAGGGCAAGCAACGACAGATTGAGACTGATGAAGACCTCGAGGAGATGTTACCAGATCCTCATGATTTGGCACCGGATCTACGAAAATCACTCGATCTCGCGCGGAGTGTCCTTCTACATCCTTCCTCTACCACCAACACAAGCCTCGGTTCAATACTAACCACTCTGCGCGGCACGAAAGTCACACGAACAGAACTAACAACGACGATAGATACCCTTTTGCAAGACGTAACGTACAAACTCGACCGACTACATACCTTTGTTAGTGCGGCGCGGACGACAACGAGAGTGGCAGAGGAGATGTTGAATGAGAGGTTCAAGTTGTTGGTGGATAACTTGGAGAAACGGAGAGTGGGTAGTCCGGAGCCGTCGGGGACGAGGGGGGGAGGTGTGGATGTTGTGAAGAATTATGTCAAGAAGGAAGTGGCGCCGATGCATGTTCAGGATGTTGCTGCTCCGTCGTCTGTGGCTTCCAGGGGTAGAGGTGGAGGGATAATGGAGCTTATGCGTGCGCTTTCGCGTGTGGATACTGCGCGTCATCCGTCGAAGATTGGGGATTCGGTGAGGAGGGCTGCGAGGGAGGTGCAGAGGATTGGGGAGAGTCGGGGAGGTGTTGGGGAGAGGAGGTTGACGGCTGTGTATCCTCCTGGGATTCTTTCTGGTGGTAATGGTGGTGGCGGTGGTGGTGTTGGTGGTGGTGTGGGGAGTGGACATGGAAGTGGGGTTATGACACCCAGAAAGGTTCCTGGGACACCGAGAAGGCATGGAACGCCTGGGAGGGATCGTGAACGGACGCCTGGGCGGTAGGTCTAGTATGTTTGGGGAATGGAATGAATAGGTCGTGTAATGATTTATTGGTATTGTTATTTGTGTTTGCCGATTTTTGAAATTTCCCCCTCTGAGGTTTTGGGCCTCCCCTGTGTTTTTCGAGTTGCTGTATGGCCTTCTTTTCTTTTGGAGTTTGTGTATGTTTTTTTTTTCGCTTTTTTTTGGTTTGGATTGTTCTGCTTGGATTTTTTGTGTTTGTTGAAATGTAAATCAGAGTTGTTTCTCGGTTTATTGTGGAGGCGTGGTGAGAAGGGCATCCTCGAGCCTGGCTCCCTTGTGACCTGCACTTCTAATCAAAGAGTCTAACTAGACGTTGATGGGGTGCAGCGCCCTGCCCTGGAAGGATTGGGCATGAGTCGTATCACGGGCTGAGTGGTTTAGATCCCGTCTTTCGGTCCTCGTAAGTATAACTAGCGAAAAATTTTGCTTTATGTCCTTGCTACTTGTCTCGACTCTGAGTGTCAGCACACGGTTTCCCGGTGTTGGAGGTTAGTCTTATGGTGCCTGGCCCCTAGAGTTGGCACGGAAGCCACAAGAGGTTCTGCTTGGAACCAGAAGGCAGTCATGAAAGTACGGTTCTAGTGAAGCGCGCAATGCCGGAATATACAGGTCATGGACCTATGCTTGTTCATTTAGTTTGCCAGCCACCTCCGCATGGCCGACTCCGTGATCGACATATTCCTTTCTTCTGCCATCTTATAATCCCCCCTTTCTTCGCGCCTCTGGTCGGAAACTCACCCCTCCATCGAAACGGTCAGCGGGAGAACTTCCGAACAACCGTTTATGCCAGGACTAGTGCATTGAGCTGTATGGCAATTGGGATTACTACAAGACATCTGGTTCGGTCGGTATGTTGGGTATTTGCACTCCTTTTCGTCCTCTTCTAGTTCTCATCAGTTTTCCATGGACTGTGAGGATCATCGGCTTTATTTTGCCCATATACTTGGTATCTACAATTTGGTATGTGTTTGGCCGTATTCGGAGACATTGAATTGATGTTGATGTACGATACAGACAGAGAAACGACGTATCTCCTGTCAATGCTAAAGGTGGTCTTCTAAACCTCGCGGCATTCAAAGAAGCACCTTATACGATCTACTGCATATCATCGTTCATACATTTCTCGGGTATCTAAACATGTACACCATACCCCTCGCGCATGGGAGCAATTTTGATACTAAGCCCCCGTGGTGCAGTGTTGACCTATGTCAGCGTGAGCGCAACTCGACTTGGAAGCTCGCCGGGTGTTGCATTCTACTTCGCCTCTTTCGCCAATGCAGGCTCGTTATTTGGTCGGTTGACTGCTGGGCTCCTTGCGGAGCATCTTGGTTTGTTGTTCATTTTGTCTACCATTTCATCTAACCCTTTGATTTACTTCCACAAGTCCAATAAATGTCATGCTCCCATTCACGTTTTTCGCAGGCATCCTCATCTATGCTTGGCCATTCACATGCTTCACCGCTGTCCTCATCATGGTGACACTGCTATATGGCTTCTGCTCTGGGATATGGGACCTTCATGACAGACCAAGTCATGAAATTCGGAGGTGAGGAGGAGGATGTAGGAAGGAGGGTTGGGATCCTTCCGAGTGTTGCTGCAGTGGGTGTAGTTGCGGGACCACCAGTCTCAGGAGCTATCAATGCAAGAACGGGTGGGTTTGAGGCTGTTGGGTTTGATGCAGGAGAGTTTTCGTCTGTCCTTTGACAATGAGGCTGTTGATAACTGTTGGCTGGTAGGAAGTGTGGGTATTGCTAGTAGTCGTCGTGAGGTATCTCGTATTGAGGAAGTGGGCCGGAAGAATTAGTAGAAATTTAGTGTGATACGCCCCTGTATGGTTATGATGCATCATTTAGGTGTGTCCTGTCCTCGGATTGGACGGTAGTGCTCGAAATAGGGTGTGAATGGTCACCAAAATTGGAATGTATGCGCACTATTGTGGCAAACGAACCCTGAAAACCTGAAGGCCTGACTCTTGTGCTCGATTTTCGAGGTGGGTTTGTTATAATTTTGAGATTTCGGACGCCGACTACCAAGTTTGCGTTGCCGATCAATCAATCACGTGACAGCACTGCGGTGTTGCGTTTCATCGCATCCAAGATTGCTCTTCGCTCCCTACCGCAGAATGTTATGCGCTCGACGTGTTTTTCGGTGTTTCCGAGCCCTTGAACGGATTGGCGACAGGATAACGGGTGCAGCAGGCCCGTATTTCGTTGCTCTTGCTATTATTCTGACCGCTACAGGAACAGTATGTTTTTGTAAGTTCTGTCATTATGGTGTTTGGGATATCACCTTAACTCAAGTATTTGTTAGTCGACGTAATTGCACCAACTCTCAGCTATCATTTTATAACCCTGCCGATATGCATCTTAATTGCGCTCAATCTACACGTCCATTACTACTACGCTTGCACTGTGAAGCCTGGTTTCGTTGAGGAGCCGCCGAGGGAACAAGGACATGGATTGCTTTGGGCAAACAGAATAGCTAAGAGGCGGATCGGTGATGGTGGTGTCCTTACTGCTCCTGTGAGAGTGAGTGGCGCTCACGTTACGGCCGCGGAGGTGACGAAGTGTCGTAAGTGTGGTATACAACGTCCGGAAGTGAGTCCACGGGACTGTTAACCCTGGTATCGTCTGACAATTGCCGAGAGAGAGCTCACCATTGTCGGATATGCAATCGTTGTGTTCTCAAGTATGACCACCATTGTCCCGTAGGTGACTATTTGTCTGCATACCGATATATCGCTCATAGGTCCCTAGTGTAAATGCCTCACTCGTCCACCTGCACATCAGATTGATTCTTTGTAGGGATAAACCAATGTGTTGGGCTACATAACGAGCGCCACTTCGTCTTATTCTTGTGGGTGTCTTCATTTCTTAGAAATCACACGCAACTAATACTCCAATAGGGTGTACCTCGCGATATCGACGATGTGCTACAGTGTCCTCGGATGGCCCTTCCTTCTTGAATCGCTAGGGGTAACGTACAGTCTCGAGGTGTGTACTTCCGCGCGTACCCCCTGCACAAATCTTACTCGATGTAGTGGCCATACCGCGTCCCTGAAATTGCCTTTGCGATGATCTATATCCTCTCCATTGTGCTTTGTCTTGCGGTGGGCATCATGGGCGGCTATCATTTGTGGAGCATTACCCAGGGAGAGACGTCTGTAGAAGCCCAAGACCACGAAGTATATCGTAAGAAAGCAAAAGAGAGAGGAGAGGTGTGCCCTATTCTTGGCTCTCGTATTTCTCTTTATTAATTTTCTTTTATGAAAGGAATTCATTAACTCGTATGATCTCGGGTTCGTACATCCAGTGTCCTGCTGGGAGTTTCGTGATTTCAAATTTGTGACAGGAAGCGGAAAAACCTCGAGCTATTCTTTAATATTGGAGAGGGCGGATAGTGAGTGAATTGTGTGTGCTTCATATCCTGGCTAACACTTGATTATAGCCCCTGGTATACCCTTATCATTCCCCTGCGCATCATGCCTTACACAGATGGTCGTTCCTGGGCGCGTCGGAACGGATATGACAGACACGCTGGCGTGAGGGAAGGAGATGAGTTAACAGATGAAGAAGATGACGTAGATTAATGGTGTGTATCAAGGGATCTGGATTTCGACTTCGCTTTGTGTATTGCTGTCGGTGAGCCTTCCTTCCTTATTACCTCCGTTTCGAGATGATATCTTGCCGGGGCCATATGACGCTTCGAAGTGCTGTGCTATTGCTGGTGCTTGGGAAGATGGACGATTTATGTCCGGCTAAAAACTCGTTCTTCAGGGCTTCGGTGTCGTACCTGAAGCTCTGAAGAATTCAGTACACCTGATTCATATTTGTCCTCCTTCAACATTCTCGACGATGGCTGATCGTTCCTTTCAATCATTCATTTAATACCATTTTTTAGACCAGGTTTCTGGCACCTCCGAGTTAACCTGTGTACACTTGACCCCCATCGAACGTATCGTGAAATGGGCTTCCCCAGCATGTGCTTATGAGTGAATATCCTGCCTATGCACCATTTCGCACATGCAGACAGGTAAAAGACAATGATCCCGAGTCCCTCCAGGATTCTTTGCCAGGGCACAACGGGCCTACCATCCAGAGCAAAATGGGATAAAGCATCTCGGATACCCAAAGGAGGTGTTCGAGTACTCAAGAGAAGAAATTGGCTTGATTCCGAAGGCACCTGCCGCAAACTCTCACTACGACTTTTGTGACGGACTCTTGCAAACGGACCCAACTATTCCTGCATTCCGTTTTACTCCATTTCTTTCACACCGAAGATATCTGTTAGAACTAAGTTGACAGTCTCGGTCAGGTTCGGAAGCCCAGCTTGGGCACTGGGATATTGACGTCCCGCTCAACAAATATTTATATGGGAAGGGCAAATGTAAGATTATAGTATGCTTAGTTGCTGTGAAATAAAGTATCTATTAAATTGGAATCTCTGTAGCATACAAGAGAATCGCGTCAAACAATCGATAAAATAAAATTCAAGGAGAAAAGCTGAAGGACAAAAAGGTTCTGATGGGCTATGCTGACGGAGCCATTCCTTGAGTACTCTCGTCGATCCCCTACATGATCAATTTGAGAACAGAAGGCGGGACATCAACAAAGGTTTCTCTCATCAAGCTACGAACTCCCATCTTTCTCCACTCTCAGGCCTGGAAGCAACGAAAAGCGGTCCATCATCGCCTGGATACATTGCGTAAAAGCCGCTTTCGAAATGCTTAAACTTGAACCCCCCATTATTTCCCGGCACCAGCATATTCTGCTGATCTCTCGTCAGCCTCAATGCCTGAGTTTGTCCTTGGCTGTCATGCGGCGCGACTGAGATAGTAATGTCGTCGTCACCAATCAGGATATCTTCGTTTGGTCGAGTTGCGATTCCTAGTGGCCTCCTTCTTTGGATGATGAATCTCGTTTGATGGGTTCTGGAGACCTCAACTTGACCAATGGATGGGTTGAAGTGCCAATAGAACTCGGGGTGCAGTGTTGACCGAATGTAGAAACTGGGCAAATCAGTTCAGTGTGAGATTTGCGGGGAGCTCTTGATAAGTTTGGGACTTACCATCTCCCATTTACATTATCAGGGCGATTGTCAGGTGGGGCGATAGGTAGAGGTTGGTCAGAGGGGATTGGATGGACGATACATAATTTCGGATCCCAGCCATCGGTCTGGGTCCTGTTTGGAAGAACGGGAACAGTCAGGTATTGCGGGTTGTGTCGACGACATTCTCTTGAACGATCGTCGACCCTCTGCACGATGCGCCAGAAATGATCAGCAGAAGCACGAGAAGGGAATGCCACGAGGTACTAGGAAGCGAAGTAAGTTCATGAACCTGGGTGGGTGTGGATGAAAGAAAAGAAACGCACATGGCTACGGTCGCATTCCATATGCACGTAGAACATGCCGGGAAGAAAAGACATGGTAGTGAAGGGGGCAAGATTCGAGTGGGTGGTTTGGTTGGGTCCTTTGCTCACAGCTCTGCCTGGTCTTATATTCTCGTGGGCGGCTATCCAGCACCCCTGGAACAATTTCGCGTTCTACTAATGATTTTTGACTCGGTACTGCGGACAGTGCTCATAGATTCTGGGTAGTGGAAAGCTCAGGGATCAGCAAACGGGCACAGCTGTCTATTCGGATAGGATGGCAGACCTCGCTTTTCTTGGAGGACGATCATCTGAGTCTCGCGTGGAACAATCAAGATGATGACAGAAAATGAAACCCGAGGTACTTAACAGCTCAGCTTTTTTTGGCATAAAGTCTCTGGGAGTCTCTAGGAGTGTGCTAAAGCACTGTGTTGTTTCGTATGTTGAGATGGAGCCTCGTGCTTCAGTCATGGGCTCCCCCTGAGCCCTAGACAGGGGCTCAAGAGCGAAGCGATGCCTGCGAGCCATTGACGGTAACCTGTACTGCTTTGTGCCGTTGCCTTTTCGACCCCTCTTTGAGAGTGAAGTCTTGTCTAAACTAGATCATTCTTTGTAGTTCCTGCACTGCACCTCAATCAAGACATTATTCTGTTATGTCCTGGAACGCACCAGTACACAGTCTCGGAATATACTACTCTGCAGGACAACGTTCGAGCTTGAGCGGGGATGTGACAATCCTTTTGGGGGGAATCCGACTAATCTTCTTGTTTCCTTTTCTTTGTTGCCTTCGGACCAGCTCCAAAAAAGATTTCCGTTCCGTTATCGGTTGCGCTTCCCTATCTTGTCGCACCCTTCTACCTTTGTTAGCATACCACATTGAATTGATTTCAAAGGCATTGGCGATGTTTCTCGACATGGTGCCTCTAGGAGGTGGCGCTAGAGAGGGTATAAGGCATTTCCGCCTGTAAACCTGACTCCTGTGGCGAAAACCAGTGAGACGGGTCTACAAGGATTTTCCTCTCTGAATCATAGCTGTCCTATTCCATTTTCCGGTTCATACTCAGGACGACGGCTCAACATGTGTAGTGCAGTGTTAACTTGGGGTTACACACATGTGGTGAATTGTTTTGGTGATCACATGCTGCTTTACCAGCAACCACGATTGCTGTCTGCTTGGATCTTTTCCGCGGTCCCCAGATTCTTCCACAACACAGCGTCGGTTTCTCGCGCAATCAGAAAAAAAAAACAGCACCCAAAACCAAGGGTTCATCAGTCACATCCCAAGGCGATGAAAATAGCAGTAGAAGGCTGTTGTCATGGCCAACTCGACGCCATCTACAGTCACCTCCACGCTCTCGAACTGCAACACAACTACAAAGTCGATCTCTTGCTCATCTGCGGCGACTTTCAGGCTATAAGAAACTATTCCGACTTGCAGTGTATGGCTGTGCCGAACAAGTACAAAGTGTTGGGTGGGTTTTACAAGTAGGTGCGCCATTGACTTGGGTTTGCGATTTGTGAAAAGGATGAGGTTGCTGATGAGGACGCAGGTATTATACGGGAGAGAAGACTGCGCCGATCCTGACGGTCGTTATTGGGGGAAATCACGAAGCTTCAAATTATATGTGGGAACTGTGCGTTTTGACCTTGTTGTTCCTCCGTGTCGGGGCTATTAACAAGCAAGGATACAGATACAATGGTGGGTGGTTAGCCCCCAACATCTACTTCCTGGGCCACGCAGGCTGCGTTCGGGTAAACGGGATTCGTATAGCTGGTGCATCAGGGATCTTCAAGTCTCACGACTTCCATCAGGGTACGCACACTTCAACAGTTGGACTGTAGCAAGCACGGAGAGGCTCATGACGCGCGCAATATACACTTTCAGGGAGTTTTGAACGATTACCGTACACAGCAAGTTCCATCAGGAGCATCTACCACATCCGCGAGTTCAATGTCCGACGTTTATCACTTGTAAGTCTTTTCTTTTCTTTTCGCCCGCTCCTGCTTTCTAATGACGCGTCATTAATTCATAGCTCAGCCGCCCAAACATTTTCCTCTCGCACGACTGGCCCCGATCCATTGAACACCATGGCGATCTTCGCTCTCTCCTAGCACGGAAATCATTTCTCCGACAAGATATCAACAATAAGGCTCTTGGCTCCCCTCCCTTGATGGGTTTATTAAGAACACTGAAACCGGACTGGTGGTTTGCGGCGCATCTGCATACGAGGTACGAGGCAGTCGTCGTGCACGAGTCACCAGGTGGCGGAGTCGGTAACGGCGGTGGAGCGGGTGCAGATCCAGAGGATGCACAAAGCAAGGCGAGAAATCCGGACGAGATCGCTATCGACGATGAAGAACTTGATGGTGGTGTCGGAGAGAGCAAATCTTCGGCGACAGCATCGAATACTACAGAGACACCAGCAACTGCACCACCAGCACTGGTGCCACCCAAACAGAACCCGGACGAAATCACACTAGATGATGAAGAAGATACTGTCGAGGCACACCCACCTCCTCCGCCTCCACCTGTTCCCGCGTCGTCTCAAGGCCCAATCACGCGTTTCCTTGCCCTCGACAAGTGTCTGCCAAAACGTCAATTCCTCGAGGTCCGACTTGTCATATCTTTGTCAATACCTATAATAACGCGCTAATCTATCCTATACAGGTCGTTGATATCCCAATTCCCACATCCGGGTCCAAATCCGAATCTACGAGTGCAAAGCCTGGTACAGATGCATATACGTCCCCAGTGCTTGAATTCGACCCAGAATGGCTCGCGATAACGCGTGCATTCCATCCTTGGTTCTCTACCACGTATCAACAACCACCGTTTCCCGATGAGACCGAAGCCCGGGCAGCAGTCGCGACCGCAATGCAGTGGGTCGTTGAGAATCTGCAGAGTGGGTCTCTTAACTCTTGTTCACTTTTTTTTTCGATGGTTCTGATAGGATGTATTTTTTGCAGGGAACGATCCAACGCTTGCGTTGCCAGTTCAGGACGTCCAAACATTTGCAACTACAGCTCCTGGTCCCGTCTCTCCGTCACCCGATAAACGTGTGAAGGATAATGATCCCCAGCCACCTGCGTATTCGAACCCACAGACCGAAGCGTTTTGCCGGATGCTTGGGATTGAGAATAAAATTAATCCTGGTGCTACTGCGGGCGGTAGTAGATCGTGAGTGCTTGGGACTTCGGCGTTTGGTGTGTCAGAGTTCGCGGAAGGGGTCTAGGGAATGCGTGAAGTATGCGCAGAATGGGCCGAGTTGGAAAGATATGTTGATGGTTATCTGTTGGTAGTCCGAGAGATGACTATGCGATGCCTTCAGATCAGCTTTGACCGCCCCACAGTGTATCTGGGCCGGGGTGTCTAGGGACGTAGCAAACCCTCCGAACTTGGAGAGCACATCTTCTTTAAATTACATGCAAGCCATTATTGATTTTTTTTTTTTCGGAAAGCCCTCATTCGAGGTCTCCCTCTGACAACGACTAACTGTCTGAACGTCGATGGCTTATTGAAGGCAACTGTATGAGCAATTTGACCAACTCAAACGAGAGCAATAGGATGTGTATTATATTTAGTGCAACAATGCCGGACGGGCAAGACTTGGTTCCATGGGTATAATTCTCCCAGACTCTTAAGGCCGCTGATATGTGAGTATTCTGGCGGGAAACAGAATGGAAGTAGAGCATATTTGCAACTTGGTTGTCAGTGATTTCCTAGCAAAAACTGAATTGAAATTTAATTGCTCCACGCCCAGAACCTTGCTGAACACGGTTTGCAAACATGCTCTAGTTCAACTTACGGGTTTGAGGAACTGAGGGTATGGCATCTTGATTTCTTGTGCCAGACTTCGGATCTACTAGCCACGGTGTTCATCCATGCCATTGCCTGGTCACCCTCTGGGGGAAAGAATATCCTTCACCGGTACCAAGCTTGAGGAATGGGCCGTAAACGCTGGGAAGTATGATAGGTTCTGTGGAACAACCACCCTCCCGAAACGTACGCTCATGTCACCCGTCCTTTCGTATGTAGGGGTACCATGCAGTACAAAGGTTACTGAGTCTGTATCTCTGGGTTACTCGAAGAAGCTCCTTACAGGTTCAGGGCTCATGATGTTCTTGGTAATGCCAAGGGAGGAACAGTGGGACAAGGTTTTGTCGTTTGCACATGAAACAATGCATCCAATTTGGTTGTATGTAGATTTCTCTGGTTGGGCGAAATTTGGTTGGTGTGTCTCATCTCTAACTTGTGTGCATGCCTTCTCTCCCTATATTCTCTTCCATCCCTTACGTCCTTCAACCATCGCCCCACGTTATTGCATGTTCCAGAAGACTAGAGAAAATCTTCTCATCTCTCCCTTGTTTGAAGTTGACTGTATTCTTTTTCAGCATCTGGTTCTCTGTACTCTCCCAATTGCTGTTGTCATTGACTGTACTAATAATACCCTCGTGCATTGCTGCTCTGGATGATTAGTTCTGCCTTGGGCGTTCGCGATACCGTGTGGATCTCCCCCTTCACCTGTTGGGCAAGTATATGTTTCCGTATCTTCAAGAAACCACCTTTTCGCAGATCACGCTGACTATCATCAAATTGTGTTCCTTCATCAATTAATGAAGAGATGGAGCAGAAACGACCCGTATACAAACTCATACCAATCACGTTCTGAGGAATCCCAAGGCATTGAATGAGCCTTGATTTATTTTCAGTAGCGTTTGACAATGTTTCTCGATATAGTGCGCCTAGAGGGTAGTACTAGAGAGTAGACGCCCAACCAGATTTTAATGAGACAGGATCCGAGAAAATCCTTCAGTAGATTAACCAGACGAAGGGGGTCAAAATATCTAGGGCCATCGAACAGTCATGTAGAGACCGACGATCGGTTGCTTGTGAAAACGGCAACTTCACGCCATTCTCTCACTGATCCAAATCACAGAATGTACCTTGTCGGAGTGCCCGTCGTCGAGCCGCCCATCGCCACTTTTGGGTCCTACTATTCGAGTCTCTGAATCTTATCGTCGCGGTGCCTATGTCCATTCATTTCTGCCTTTCTTCCGTCGTCGCCAGTCCCATGATTATGCACCCGTCTATTCAAGTAGCCTTGTCTCGTGAATTTTGCTTGTTTTTCAGCCCATTCCTTCTCCGTTTTGCTCCCGCTCTCTCGCTCTGTTTCCCCTTTAAGTCCCCTTTAATCTCAATGCCTTATTGTTTTATCACATTTCTCTGCCAATTTTATCTTAGTTACTTCCCGTTTCGCCTCCTCTATGCCCTCACACTTCGAGATCCCCGTTCAGATTTGTAGTTCTACTTGTATATAAAGAAAGGCATGTTGTGTATTAAAGTAGTGAATCTGACCCCGCCAACTCAAACCTATGTCGCCGTCTGATAGCTAGCTGAACAACAACCCTTCTATTTTCTTCATTTCTCACTCAGCTCCCGTTATTGATGCGGGGCCGAGAACCTTCACACGGAGAGCGCTTCTCTAATGCATCGTGGCCAACACAGCTTTCCCACTTGCTCATTTACTCCATCCACTGTACATTCGTCCAGGACTTATCGATTCGCAATGTCCTCTCCTCCCCAACACTCCAAGGGGAAGAAGACAGGTGGCATCTTTGCAGCCATCACAGGAGTCATTAGAGCGCCTGCAGCTCCTACGAGTAATGCCCTGCCAAGAGTCGGGACACCTGCCGAAAGCGAATATGAGGCTGTTGTCCCTAAACCGCAACGAAAATCGCTAACGCCGTTCCCGCGACTAAAAGCAAAAGGCAACACTGCTCGTTATGGGTTAGCAACCGTAGCCGGAGGACTCAAGGACTGCTCGGATCTTTGCCCGCCCCTGAAAGCTGCTGCCGGNGCTCTAATGGAAGATAACCACCCAACGCATCTGTGCTATATCGGCTCGAGCCACTACAGCAAGGCGTTATACGAGTTCGTGAATACATGTTTCCATTGTGGAGGTAGTGTCAGCAGTGTGTCAGCGAATTCCTATCAGTTCATATCAGATTGGACGTCTTGGAGACGATTAAAGTCCTTCATTGTGTGACTTAACCTCGAGCTGATGCTATACATGTATTGTACAACAATGTATAAACATCATAATGTGCGCAGAGAAAGACAGAACAAAACCAAGTGGGCACGATGCGCAAGATGGCGGGTGGCTTCATCAGCATAAGCAAGAAAGGGATACAAGTGGGAGTGCGTAGGCACTGGGCTTCCAATAGATCATCCGACTGTCCAAAGGCTATATCATGTTAGATTCGGGCAATGAACGGACGGAAGTAGTTGATTATCCGATGCGTAGGAGGATACCATTGTTTGGGAGGAGCGGTCGAATAGAAGAATGAAGCTCTGCGGTACCGAGCAGCTCAGAGAAGTTTCTGTTGTTGGTAGAGAGGGACGGTGATGGTCTCGTTCGCGGGAGTTGAGAAGCCGAAGAGGTCTGCTCCGGGTATAGGGACGCCTTTCCTGCGTCTATGATAGGGTCAGAGAAAAGGTTGGCAGCTGAAGCGGAGGAATGACTGACAGTTCTTTCACTGGGTAGCCGAAGATATGGGTGAGATTTGACGACCAATCAGTTACTGTCGAGGTGCTGGCTAAGGTACACACCTCGAATGATGAAATTTGCAAGGACTGCGAAAAAGAGGACAATGCTGATGATAACGGGACCTGCGAGGTTGTCGAAATGCCCAGGGTCACGCCTGCGGATCATACTGACACGATGCTGGTAGATGGCCCAACCATATATCTAGTGGTAAAAAATATCAAGTTTAAGGAATGAATTAGATAAGGAAAAGTAAAGCCGTACGAGGGTGCAGATGCTTATTGCAGCATAGGTATACGCAAAGTAAGTCGCGATATCGTCTTTCGATGCGTTGAAGAGGGCGAGGGAGAATGTTGCGAGGATTACGGAAACATTCAACTATTCACTCAGTCGCAGAATCAATCAAA
>JAEUWJ010000376.1:0-69662 GCA_018524395.1 Podaxis carcinomalis
AAGTTTAGACATACCGGAGCTTGGGAGGGGGGTTACCTCAGCGCGGTAGATGAACTCAGTCAAGGGGATGTCAGCGTGGTGGCCGAAGACGTGGACATCTTGGAAATGGGCATTGGTTCCGTTCTTGAACTTGATGCGGAGGAAGTCACGAATGTCAGGGGGGGAGCCACGGCGGAGCTCAATAGCAATAGCAGAGGAGAACTCGGCTGTGGAGGGTTAACAATCATGAATAGGCTAGTGGTCCAGGTTGGATGATTTACTTACGGATACCCTTGAACTCGGGGTGCTCCTTAGTAATGCCAGTCTGGTGGAAGAAGGAGATAAAGGGCTGGTAGGTGGTCTGGATCAACATAAATTGAAGGGGGTCGCCATTGAAAGCGATGCGCTCAAGGGAGGCGAGAATAGTGTGTAAGACAGTACGACCAGCAACTAGGCAGAACAGTCAGGTTACAGCTAGTATCTGAGCTACAAAATGCAACTCACTGTTGCCAACACCGTTGATGTCATCATCGCTGAAAACACCATCCTCGTGGAAGTTGGCAAAGTGACGAGCCTGTTCAATGAAGGTAGGGGGAAGACGGTGGGCATAGGTCCTGTTGTGGATGAGTTGCGTGTTAATGAAGTCGTAGATCTGTCAATAGATTGAGCTGGACATGATATCATCGCAGATCACTAAACATATGCACTCACGTTCCAGGCATTTTCGAGTATAGTGGGGCGACCGAAAACGTAGTCCTTGACGCCCTTGAAGAAGGGCTCAGCATCCTGAGCCTTCTTCTTGAAAGCATCAGAAGCATAGAAGTCCTTGACATGCTTCTCGAAAGCAGGACAGTTGGTCCAGCTCTCGAGAGAGCGGTCGTTACCGGGCTCAACAGTCTCGACTGAACAATACGTTTTAGATTAGGTTTATCCATATTACGAAGCTCGAAATTTACCAGGGACGTATTGGTAGCCGCCTAGAGGTGCGACGACAGTGGTCTCATTGGCGAGAACGATTTTGTTTTTGGGGGTGGGAGGGAAGAGGCCCTGGAGAAGGGCGATAGCAGAGTCGAAGACGACAGTGCCCTCGACGCCAGCCTTGACGCGAACCTTCACCTCGCTGTTGTCGACGATGTCGGAACGGATCCCCTCAATATAAGAGGAGGAGGAACTGTCGAAGTAGGTGGAGCGGAGAAGGGAGCCAAGGCGGTGGGATTCGACCTAGACAAAAAGGAAGGTACCATGAAGCCACGAATAATAAGTAGAGGAAAGATGTAATGCTCACCTCACCGAGGGCGGTGGTCTCCGTGTTGGAAGCTGCGTAGGTGTACGGGTCCTGGTAGAAGCTGGACCTGTCGCCATTACGGGCGATGACAATTACGCCAAGGACTTTGGACAACAACATCCTGTATTATAAGACCTATGCAGCTGGGTGTAGATGATGGAGGAAGAAACTGACGCTGTCTGGCCTTTGGTCGCGTTTTCCACAACCTTTTAAGAGCACGATGATAGCCCGTGAGGGTGCCATGAAAGTACTCGCAGGGAAGCGGCGAGGATTGCGCATGGTGATGGAAGCTGGTGTTCCGTCATACCGATCCGAATATGCTCTGGAATCAGGTTATTATGCTTTGTACGAGGCCGCCAGTTAACACGTTGTAGTAATGAGGGCACGGTCTAGGGTCAATGAGCTGGGGAAACCTTCAGTCAGGAATGTTGACGGGAGTTTTTGAGGCCGTACAAGAATACATGAATCACACTTCCATTTCAGAACAACGGTGTAAAATGGAGGGGTGGGTATGAAGGATTCAAATGCGGGGGCAGCTTGGACATATCTGTAGTAGAAGATTCCTGCAGCAAGTCTTCGTGTGGAATGCGTCGTCGGGTTCATTAATGTTAGTACGGTATCGCGTGGTCACGCGGGTGGCGTTGTAACGGTTGTTTCATGAACAAGGGTCCTCGGGAAAGGGGGCATCGCATAAACACCAGACACCAATAATGAGCACAAGGTGGACGGCAACACCTTGGCTCAAGTTTAGGACCTCGTACTAACCAACCGTCTTCGTAAGATAGCTGAGAAGGCAGGAGTTGTGAGTGCCTTGAGCGCCAGAAAAGCACGATAATGGGATCTCCCAGTTCTGATGGCGAGTTTCAGGGTCGTTCAATCAGCACGCAGGCGACCACGAGGATCAATTATCTCTTGTTCTTTCTCGATAGAACAATCGCTATCAGTACACGACGCTTGGCAATTAATCAACATCTACGTTGAATCAGCCGAGAACCTATGAACTAGACTATCTGTAAACGTCCTAACTTGCCTCGTTCCGCTTTATTTTTTGCGCTTTCCTTTGCCCCCACCACTTTTGGTTGCGGTGGCGCTCCCGGATACTGGTACATCAATCATCGCGCTTCCTTGTGTCGCACCACCACCACCTCCGCCACGCCTTCTACGTCCTTGATTGTACGTGGAACGTTCACTCTTCTTCAGCCATCGCTCGGGGTCCGGTGGGGGTGTGACCCCAGGGACCACTCCAGGGGGTAAACGCACTTTCTTCAGTTTGTCGACGGAAGCCGTTGATGGCTGTCGTTGTGCTGAGGGGGTAGGCGCAGTAGGTACTGAAGGAGCCGGTGCTGGGGGAGGTGCCGTTTCAATTGTATTTGGGATAGAAGCAGGCAAAGCATCAATTGCACGGAGGTAGTCATTGTTGATGAAGTCGAGGTGCTTCTGTGCAGCTTGAAGGTTGGTGAGGATATCAGAATGTTCTTCCGTGTCCTATATCAAGTGTTTAGCAACCATTGAGAAAAAAAAGGAAAAGTAACAGGACCCACAAGGTCAGTGCTGTCGAGTAACTCGTTGTAGAGATCGTACGCTTCTTGGTATAAACCGTTGCGATAGAACTAAGGAGAGGATATCAGGCTCATCAACCTGCCCAGTATGATGTTATAAGCGCACTAGCTGAGCCTCAAGGTGAGCTAAACCCCTGTCATTGGAGTTCTGCTCTTTGATTGTCTTGATCACTTCCTGGGCCTCGGTGTCTTCATGGGAACGATACAAAGCATAGGCACGTTCAAACGCAAACTTTGACTTGTCCTTCTCCCCATCAATTACGACGAGTGCCGCCTCATGCTGGTCCGTCTGCAACAGAAGGAAGAGTTTCGTGCTCAGAGCATCAACATCGTCAGGATAGATCCTAAGGACTGCATCGTCAAAATGAGCCCTTTTGTAACAGCGAGAAGCAGCCACAACATACTTTTATCGCAGGTCTTGATGGCATTTGCAAAGTGGCCCCCGTCTATCTGGGAGCAGAGTGACGAGAACAATCGTCTGACCCGTTCCTCCTCAGAATGTTGTTTCTTGGGCGTGCTTTTACGTGTGCCTGCCTTCCCCTTGGCCTTCGCGCCTGTGCCCTTGGTCTTGCTCGCCGTAGTCGACGGTGGTGGCATTCTTAGGCTGAGTTGGCGGGAATACCTTTAGTGTTAGCCGTAACAAAACATTCCCACGCCCTTTGTCACTGACTTCCACCACCAGCAACGCCGGAATTCATGTCGTCCGAAGAGTACGTACGCAAGTCTTCAAATCCCGGTATATTGCTTACAGCGCATTCCAGTCAGGTACAAAACAATGTCGCAACGGACGTAGCTGTTGACGTTCCAAAACCTGCGCCAGAATCACGGAAACGGCCACGACTGGACCTATCAACAGCCCCCGATGGCAATCGAGAACGAAAACGCGGTAAAAGCATCTTTGGTATCGTATTGGGAACCCTAAACAAGGCCAAGATCGAGGATAAAGAGCGCAATGCTAGCGAAGCTGTATGTCCATCGTCTTTCTATTCTCATATTTTCAGCCACTCATAAATGCTTCTTCTCAGGCTAAAAAACGGCATCTAATTGAGCAGAGGCTACAGAACAAACTACGCAAAGAGACTGACTCCGTTAGGCTCGCAGAAGAGGCCAAAAAGAACAAAAACGCAGCAAACCGAAAGGAAGAAGATCTTCAATTGAAGGATTCAATAGTGTGTCCACACCCCTTCCTCCACGTCACCCCTGCGCTCACATGAATTTCAGTATAAGCTTCGACGGATACGGCACCCCCTACTCGCCAATTTCCTCTTGACGTCCGATAACATTCCTGACGATGACTCACCGCCACCATCTGCGAATCCTCTGGCTCCTCCACCTAGGTCGCACCCGCCACCACTGTATTACCTTCCTGCAAAATTGACACCTGCACAAGAGGCTTTTTTGTCACGACGGAAGGAACAGGTATTGATTGCCGTACCGTCGCTGTCTTCCTGCTCTAACTCTTCACGCAGGTTAAAGAAGCGGTTGAAAGGGAATGGGAACTTTTCAAGGAGGAACGTGCCGCCGGTATCGAAGAAATTAATCAGCTGAGGCAACGTGCCGCGGATGAGGAGGCTAAGGCGAAGGCTGAACGTGCTGAAACTGAAGGTCAGGCCGAGATGGAAACAGACACTCAACCTCCTTCGGCGGTCGAAGAGAAACCTGAGAAACCTGCTTCCCCGCCGCCCGCTGCAACATCCAAAGACGCTGGCATGGATGTTGATGAAGTTCCCGCCAGAAAGGAAGAAGAAACCAATTCCTCACCGAAGAAAGAGGAGTCTGTACCTATGGAAGCTGATGATGACGATGCAGTGGAGTATTAATTAGGTTTCATCAAGGTAGGTATAAGCCTTACTCAAGTGCCTCGAACCGTTTCTTTAGCTAACTTATCCCCTCTTAGGTGTACCTATGTGTTGTCGTACGTTTCATTTTCATCTCCCTTTGAACATGCATTGGGACTGTTTACTTTTTTTCCTGTTGGTCACGGTTTCAAACTTTGATGCTGATCCTTGTGAGCAACTTTCCCTCGCGCCTTGTTCGTAGCACTGGTTTTATTCCATCAGTTACTGGGCTAGACGATAATCTGATATAGATTCTGATAACCCCCCAATGCAATAAGCAGTCTGAGGAGGGGAAAGGCACGATATAAGTACTGAGTTCAGGCATGTCAAGCTTGTCACATAGGGAATGAAACAGCGAAAGGAACTATCCTGCCAAACACCAATATCAGTGATAATAGGCGACTGGCGACTCAAATGAAACGCCATTATGCTAAGCGCTCAGACAAACTGTGCTACCTATCATGCCTTAATCCGTACAGATTCCGAACACGAACCCCGTGAGGTACCGGACCGCAGACAGCAACTCAGGATACCACTGTTTTGCTTCCCGGGCGAGTACGTCCGGCCCCATCGTATGCTGGGTGGTGCCATGTCACCCGACAACCATCAAACTCACATCGCCTGTACAACGACGCCAATCGCGAGATGCAGTTCCCCTCTGCATTCTTCTACCCCGTACACAGGCCTAGAGGGAGTCGAGTAACAGATTCCTCAGAACGGACTCTTACTGAGCTTTCGGATTCATCATTCTACACTCAGGACTCTGAATGCCAGGCTCGCAATCATAACATGCATACTGACACGGCTTCTAAATTCGGGCCGAGATCGAGGAAAGCCATCCCCGGACGAACTGCTGGGCACTTCGGTGCAACCACCAAGCCCTTCGCCTTCACCATGGATGCGACCACCTGTCCGGGCTGACCCGGAAACAGAGCCCGCGCCCCATGTTCCTTTTGCGAAGAGAGTCGAACAAGAGGTTTCCTAGGATGGCATTACCAATGACACAGAAGTGGAAGGTCCTCGAGTGGATTCTGGTGGCATCACGACGATAACTTCGGGGACAAGCTAATAAGCCCAGGCAGTCGCGCTTCCAGGTTCCAGGCATGAGTCTTAGTTGGAGGCGTGCAGCTGGACATTTGATCAAGATATTATAGGACTCACCAAGCATCATGATCTCCTGGCTCCCACTTTCCACCAACAGTGTTGAAGACCGATATAGGGCAACTTTTTCGGAAAGGCTGGTGTTTCCACCAACTTCTTGGAGGACCATTTCCAAACATTCTCTGTCACTCCAAAGGGTCTATTTTTATATCCGTCTTCCTGACACCGATCTAGACACCCAAGGCTCCATAGCTGGGTGTGGTAATCCTATCATTGCGCGTCGAATCCTGGGTTTAAACATATCCGCGTCATCATTGGAGCCAAAGCGAAGACTTGGGGTCGAGAAGAAGCATGTTGGAGGTGCACAGGATTCCGGAACGGCGAGCTTGTTGAAGTCGGAGGATGATTTGAGCCGAAAGTGAATAGATGCGCGTCAAGAGGGTCAGCGGGTGTTGGGGCATTGGTTGCCTGGGTGGTTACGGTGACCCTGTTGCCGGTGGACTGTTGTCGATGTAGGCACATTTTTGGAGGGGCGATTGTGTCGGGATGGTGCTGGAGCCTATGTATCGGCTACGCGTGAGGGTTGGCTTGGAACTGCTCGCGTTGTTTACGGGTCTCTAGCCCATCGGGATAGCTACCGGTCTGGATTAGAGATTTTTGGGCGCCGTGTATAGCTTGTCGCATGCCATCGAGTAAAACCGCCGAGTGTTCGGGGAGCTACGCATTATTTGCTCTTGTGCTCCGATGTCGGACACTTGTATTGTACTCTCGTTTGCAAGGTTCGTCGGCTTTCATAACGACGAAAGGCTGGGTGTTTTGGCAGTTGAGCATTTTACCGCCCGATTTTCGTGGATGTACTGATGAAAGAGCAAGCCATGATTTGTCAAGATGTTGTCATGGTACTTAATTGGCCGCACAACAACCATCGGATTAGGACCTAGGGTAGTAAGGGCGGTGGGAGACGTTTCTATCAGCATGTATGTATGGGCGGGGCCGAGGAGAATGTCCGTCAGCAGTACTTCATTGAAATTTTTTGTCGGCGGTGAAGGCGTGGAATGCCAAAGCCAAAGTCACTCTAAGTACCAGAGCTAAAATACGACATATTTTGTCATTCAATCTAAAGCGAGTCGGGGACTGTGCGAGCACTATCTACAGACACTTCACGGTTGCCGGATCTTACTCTGTCGAGTGCTGATGCCATGCAATGATAGCGCACGAAGTCTTGAACTCTTTCGCAGAGTCGAGGAAATCATATCAGGAATTCCCGCAAGAACGGAAAGGAGTCGTATGACAACGTTTGATTTTGTGCGAATTATCGGGAAATCTCACATCATGTCCCAGATCTGACAATGTGATTTCATGTGTGTATCCAACGCGAGTTTTTAGGCAATCCCCTTCATCAATTGCAGTGTTCCTCATAATAGGTCCTCTCATAATAAGTCCTCTTCGGGTTCGGAGAACCACCACAAAGTAGGACTTGACGTTGTAGCCCTTTCACGTTTGAATCAGCTTCGGTCTCGGTCTTCTGAAAAATTCGACAACCATTGCTCAGCACAGCTTCTTGATGCGATAAAAACGTGTAAGCTAGAGAGCATAAGTCACCCATTGTCGTAAAGCTTCAACAGCCTTCAGGAGATCCCCTAACCTACACATGGTCAATCGCCTCCGAACTTCGTGAGGCAGGTGGTGCTCGGATCTACCGATTTGAAGGGCAAAGTCATCGGCTGGAACCCTGGAATGAGAAGGGGAAGATGAATTCTCGAAGATCCCGTCTCATTATTCTATGGTCCGACCTGATTTGTTTCCGTCCGGGTGCGGAACTGCGACGCAACCTTGACGGAGTATTCAAGCGGTCTCAATTGGATTCCCAAAAAAATACTAGCACCAGCATCGCTTTCCAATGAATCCCCGCCACGGGAGCGAATTTCAAGGATTCGTCACTACAGGGCAGGTCCAGGGTTCTTGACGTACGTAGGCAAGGTTGGCTGAGCAGGAAAATAAAGTTTGATATCGGCAAAGTCCTACATTCCGAACGGAGATTGATTGATTAATACCCCCTAAAACCAAAACTCCGTTTCCTCTGAACTTTACTGCAAGAAACTTAGCTGGAAGCGAGTAAGGTGGTGAAAGGGCTTTCCCCAACATGATATCGATTATCGGTTCCACCCTGTCGAAGTCTTGTTCAATAATGATGAGTATGAAATTCGCAAGATTCCAACGGAACATCACACAGCCAAAAATAACCTAGGTCATCCAGAATAGCTATCGAAAGGAGGGGAGACGATTAGACCGGAGATCTATACACAATTGATATCACAGAATCACGGTGGGCTAGCTATACGTGTAAAGAACGCGACTTGCCTCTCCCTCGCTAGCTTCTTGGGGTAGATACTCCGTCATTAAGGAGATCATCAGCTAGGTTGATGGAGGGGAGACATCTTGAAATGCCCCTATAGTATATACCACAATGGCGCGAGCTCCAGCCTTTCCGCTCCCAAGTTGGAGTCGAAGTCTTGATGAGGTAACTTCCATATGATGTACAGTAGACCTCGTTCAGGAATAATCAAGACCAGAAGTCGCCGCTGCCTCCGTAATGCAGTGAGTCATGTAGGTGGATCTCCTCGGTGCCCTTAACTCCAAACTGTTCTTGGGCGCGGATTCAATTTCAAAAAAAAAAAAGAAAAAAAAAAACAATATCCGAATGCCCGGGATCCAAACGATGGAGTGGAATCTCTGGCAGGACGTCCAGAAGACAAGAGGGAGCGGACACAAGCACATCTTATCGTAAGCACACTACTGTACATGCCCTAAGCGCGACCTGGTGGCTTGATTGATATTGAGAAAGTAGGTTCGACTCGACACCTCAAAGCAGAATTTCAACCTTCTAGCGAGTGTCGAATGCGTACGGGGAGACTCGAGTAGTGTGTATTTACCTTGGCTAATACAGGGTGCTGGCTTGGTGACTCGGGGTGTGTCAATATACCAAGGAAACTCCGTAGCTTATACCCGCCTTTTGGACTTTCCTTGGGTGGGATGGTCTACATCCGTATGCTGGATCCTGATATTCCTAGCTTTACGGGGTTATCGTTGATGGTTACGGTGGAGGTAGGAGTGAGTTTTGTGAACTACGCGCCCGTCAATGGGGCATCAAGCTTTTGATGGTAAAGAGAAAGATCTCTCACCTATTTTCTCGGGCTTCCCGCCCACAGTGAGAGAGATCTTGGGTAGGTGATACTTGATCTTGTTGGGGTCGTTTACCGAGGACGCAGTTACTATCTTTAGAAATGAAGGTGGAGCGGAAACATGAGGCTCACGACCTGATGCATCTCAGGAGTTCCAATGTCATAGAGAGTGGGCAGGAGTGGGTCGAGGCATTGAATGATCTGGTCCGAGTGTTTGCTCTGGCGCTGTAGGGCGAGTAAGCTCGCTGGGTACCAGGGCCCTGTGTGTCGTTGACCTCAGTAGTACACAACGAATGGCGGAGACGACTACAAGATCACGGTAGAGCCTAAGGATATTAATCTACCAAAGTACGTTAGATATGCCAATTTTATCCAATTTCGCACGCAACCTTGTGGATACCCCCACAGCGCGAAGGTTATTTCTGGTGATCCCCGCCGACCGGGAAGCTCTCCCCGTGAGGGAAAGGCCAGGCTGTCATCACTTGGTTGATAGATAACGTGACAACACCCAACTCGCTGAAAAACTTGGACTGGTATCAAGCATATCATTGAGACGCGAGGCCTACACTGCTTCCGCTCAATGTCCCGAACGGCTTTCGAGACCTCGACCAACTGTTGCCAAGCGCCGCCCAAGACGGAGGGCCAACAACAAAATGCCTTTTCTGGGTGATTAGTCAGTCTGCGGGGTCACGAGGATGCACACAACAGCGCAGAAGACGGTGCAGAAGACTTGCAGGCACACAAGTGGTCTGCGGCATCATTGGCCGCAATACATTTAGATGTTTTGTTCTGTGTGTGTGGACTCGAAGCGCTCGGACCCTTTCTGCCTCTTGCCACCACCATCCTTGTTGCTCAGTCATGGCGGATCGTCCCCCCTCTGCCGTAACCGAAACGCTGCAAGCAGCGGCAAACACTCCTTTATCGGATTATGATCCTCCAAGGGCATCCTATCTGGCCGCCTCTGATGCGTCACCGCGCGAATCAAGTTACGTGTCACCCTCTGGCTCTTCGCCTCTGCTTTCGGGTATCGAGAAGGAAGCCGTTCATGACGATGCAAAGCCACAGGAAGTTAGAAATAAGAGGAGACCGCCGGTCTGGATAGCATACGCATCAGCTCTCTTGATTGTTGTTGTGCTCGCTGTGATTCTCCCGGTGTACTTTACTGTTATCAAAAGGAATCAACGTTCTGGCGATACTTCAGCTTCGAATAATGGGCAACATGATGGTGCACCAGCGAATGGCACACAGACGCCTCCCACGGCCCCCACTATGGGCAGAGATGGTTCAACAGTTACAACTGATGATGGATCGACATTTACCTACAACAACAAGTTCGGAGGCTTTTGTAAGTGTTTCGGATTATTAAACTCATATTTTCGATTGTCGGTCACTGTGTTATTGCACTGTGATCTCAGCTCGTCCCCGCCATCATGGAGACACATTCGAAGTGCATATATACGCTTCTCCTGCGCTTTTCCATAATTGGACTGCTACGAGTCGGCCACATGGCGCATGGAATTCCCCATCCCCCGCAACACTGATTCTAAACTGTTTGTAAAGGGGTTTCTGATCCCAACGATCCTTTCAATAACAACGCACAACCTAATTCATGGACGCCACCTCTCAATCAAAGTTGGAAGTGGGGCGAAGATCGCATTCATGGGTATGTGCCAATCGCTGGATCACATCAGTCACGCTCTAACTTAAAGCTCCTTTGACCTTCTTCAGTGTCAACCTCGGCGGATGGTTTGTGCTTGAACCTTTCATTTCCCCGGCTTTGTTTCAAAAGTACCCGGGTGCTACTGATGAGTGGAGTGTCTCTACACTCATGGCGGCTGATACTCAGAGCGGGGGCCTCAATCAACTTGAGGAACACTATAAGACCTTTATCGTACGTGCTCACAATTGCGGTAACATATAATTTCTGAGATTCCCCACTTAGACGGAGGAAGATTTTGCCGCTATCGCAGGCGCAGGACTTAACTGGATTAGGCTTCCTATTCCATTCTGGGCCGTAGAAAAATGGGACAACGAACCTTTCCTGGAAAAGGTCTGCTGGAAGTGCGTATGGTGGATTTCCAGCCTTATAGCCTGCTCCTGAGCTTCTAGGGCAGATATATCCTCCGTGCCTTCCAGTGGGCGAGAAAATATGGGCTACGTGTCAACCTCGACCTTCACACGATACCTGGGTCGCAAAACGGTAAGCTGATTCTCGGATCACATTTAGATAAGATTACCTTCTCACTTTAATCCTAGGTTACAATCACTCTGGTAAAGGCGGTCAGGTCAATTTCATGAATGGTGTTATGGGATATGCCAATGCTCAGCGTACCCTGGAGTATATTCGGGTCATTACGGAATTCATATCCCAACCTCAATGGAAAGATGTCGTCGTAATGTTCGGAATCATGAACGAAGCCCTACTCACTGTCATCGGTCGAGACGGCCTTTCAAGTTTGTGAGTCTTGGTGTTCCTGTTTCAGACACACTTTCATCATAAATTCATCATGGAATCCAGTTACCTCCAGGCCCATGACATGATGCGCAACATCACCGGTATTGGTGAGAACAATGGACCTTGGATGAGTATTCATGATGGCTTCCAAGGCATTTCGTCCTGGGACGACTTCCTACGTGGATCAGATAGGATTGCTCTAGATACTCACCCCTACTTCGCATTCGGTGGTGGGGCGGCCACGGACCCGATTGCGACAGGTCTCGGTCTCGAAGCAGGCGGTAATTGGCCCCGGGCAGCTTGCAATCGATGGGCTCTTGGTATGAATAACAGGTGAAGGGTTCCGTAGTCAGTTTCTCTGATGCCTACGTCTGATTCTGTAAAACTAGTCGGTCATCGTTTGGTGTCACCTACGCAGGGGAATTCAGTAATGGGTATAACGATTGCGGTTTGTTCCTCACCGGTGTGGGAGGCCATACCTCATATGGCGGAGATTGCGGGTACTGGCAGGATGCATCGCTGTGGAATAGTACCGTTAAGGCAGGAGTGAAACAGTTTGCGATGGCAAGTATGGATGCTCTTGGTGATTGGTTCTTCTGGACTTGGAAGGTTCGTCCCATCCACATCATGATTAGCTTCAGCCTGATCCCACTCTTGTAGGTCGGGAACTCGACTGCTGGTCGCGTTGAGTCACCACTATGGTCATACTCCTTGGGACTTGAAGGAGGATGGTTGCCCCAGGATCCACGGGAAGCCAGTGGAACTTGTGCTGCGCTTGGTGTTGACGGACCCGACTTCGGTGGCACGTTCGAACCTTGGCAAACTGGCGGTGTAGGCGCTGGGACAATCCCAGCAGAGTCGACGTCTCAGTTCCCTTGGCCTCCTGCTTCAATCAGCGGAGCCGTTGCACCTGTCACAGAGCTGCCCTCGTACACCGCAACCGGGACTATCGCCTCATTGCCGCCTCCAACCTTGACAGCGGCAAGCGCGGCGAGTGTCGACGTTGGTAGTGGATGGTTCAACACAAGAGACGTAGTCCTGGCCCCGACAGCTATTGCGGGGTGCTCCTACCCTGACCCATGGAATGCGGTTGACATCGCCGTGCCCCCTCGTTGCGCATAATCTTGCTTGGACAAAGTCTTCCATAACGCCCCCTGCAGGGCAACACATGATACCGATGTCGCTCCTTTTCTTACCACCTTGTTCTAGACTTCCTCTACTCCCTTCTAGGGTGCTTGTGATTTTGAACGGACTCCTTGACTTCGGACTCTTCTCAATAAAGTCGGCTATGAGGCTTGCTGACGTGCAGTTTTTAAGTTGTGTCCTGATTCCTTGAGATGACATTCGTGTTCTTCATCCAACGCTCGTACTGAAAATCGTCCCGGAGATGCCAGGTACAGCCCTGAGCTTATGCTTGAGTTGTCCTGGAATGATGGACCTGGGCAGATAATATATGAACGCCTTACCTTAAGCACGAGACGACTGACATCTGCCAACCGCTGGACAGCATCACATTCAGACATTCGGCTACAGGGTACCACCGTCCTGGGCATTAAGTGGCACCACGTGTCTGTTTGAGTACGATGTACTTTAGCAGGATGTTGGCACTCGCGTTCCATTGCAGTGATATTTCGAACATGTAGGGCGCCAAGGAGATGGTAACAATCGCCTGTTCGCACATTCCCGAGGACGTTGACCACTCCATCTGGTCTGGGGCTTCATATGTCCGCCAACTACTCTTTTCAACCGCACTGGTGCCCTTGCGCTCAACGTTATTCATCCCACGATAAAAATGTGGCAGAGCCTATCGTGTAGCCCCGGGTTTCCGGCTCCTGGGAGAGGTCGGTTATCTTTGGTCGATGAGGTGAAGGTTTCCCGACCAGACGGGAAATCGGTGGCTTTGGAGTGAGCGCCGATCTGACTGTTGATTGAAGGGATCAGCGATGATCTCGGCGCGCTTGCTAAACGGTCTAATAGGCTCTGATATAGCCACATTGTGCTGTCGCAGGAGAATCAAGAAGCAGAAGCGCGGGGTCGACGACATGTTGATCAAAAAAGGGCTAGAGGGTGGGGTGTGCGCGTCGGAGCTGTAATCCTCTGTTGAACAGATGATCGGGAGTGATGTAATGATGATAGCCTTTGGGGACGAGCACTGGCAGAGCTGTGTTTCTTTGTCATAGGCATTAGATACTCCTTTGGGGTGTTGTGGCCTATACCCGAACTTCGAAAGTTTGTGTGGCAGTGAAGGCACACTAGGCTGGGGGGAAGTGGGTTCTGAAATGATCGTCCGTTATGGGGATATATATACACATATTGACTTTGTATGAGTAAAATCCACTGTTCCGATCAATTGTAGTAATGATGAGGGGCCGGGCAACATGAGATTGGTGGTAAACTGTCGTATTTTCAGGCTTATGCCTTACAATTGAGATCCTTTACCGTAGGATACCAACACATACTGGTGAGATTCTGTGCTCTGTTACAAAAATAACCGTGCGCTTCCTCTCCTGTTTGTCTCACATCTAGACGTCTGGGACCGGTAGCCGGTAGCAAAATCCCAAGCCCGTCGATCAGTAAATCCCTCGGCCGTTTCTGATTTCCAGGCTTCGGACTCGAGAACCTCATGGTGGCATTGATCATCAAAGGCAAACACCTCCATTCGATTGAATCTTTCTACGGAATCGACTTCCTCTGTTGGATTCATGGCTGATGGTTGAGGGCGCGGGTAAGGGAGATAACATGTGCGGCTCTAGACGCATCCGCACTATGGGAGCTTATAAAGATCTGACTCTCGATGATCGGTCGTTTGGGAGGGTTCCTCTATTTGTCTTCCGGCAGGCCTCGATCCCTTATGAAGGAAGAGAAGAGCAAGACCTGCCGAGGGCCTGCCATTCCCCGGATGTTAATTCCTGGGTGTTTAAGAGGGGTTTCTGGGTTATTATGCATACAAGTGGGGTTGACAACCCTTTAGAAGGTACACATGACCGTTTCTTCGGTTTTGGTGATCGGATCAATGTCGCGACAGAACAGGAATGGCTTCCCACGAGTTCTGCAGTCTATTCAGTTCAGAATCAGGATGATTTATGCCATCAATGTATTCATCCCTGGCCTCTCGTATGTTTTCTGGAGGAGGGAAGCTACACCATGGCCTTAAGAAACGGTTTATGAACACAACCAGGTGAGATGACAACGCTGCTGGAGTGGAAAATAGCAACGCTTGCCGCTCCCTTCTGCAGAACTCTATTATTGTTCGGAACCCCCGAAGAAATCGCCTTTTGATGGCAATAGATAATGACAAATTCACTGGCAAGATCACGACAGCGGCTCAGGAAAACGGCAGGTTTGAGTTCACGAAGTAGGACAGCGGCGGATATCCATGTTTCTTGCTCTGCCAGTCTGCCCTGGGTGGTAACGTCGTTATAATTCCTGCGAATCCCCCGGGTTCCTCTTCAGCCAATAGCCGGATCTCTCGGTTTATGAACAAAGCCGCAAAGGTGATTGAGCTTGAATCGGTGGAAAATTCTATTGATTCGCCAGTATTTAAGGGATACCGACCCAGCAGATCACTGGAAGCCAGCATTAATATAGATGGAAGTGACGGAAATGGAACATAAGCAACGAAGAGAAAAACTATGTTCATTATGTTTACGGGGGTATTCCAGAGCGGAACATGGTTTTATTGGGGCCGGTGGGTTCTCTCTGCTGAACGACTATTGTATCGCCTTACAGAACTAGAGGACACCGAAGTTCGAAGGGACTCGATTTGCCGAGGCCGCTCGCGTAGTCACGACTCCACAACTTCACCGGAATTGCCTGTTGCCCTGGGGTGAGCTACAGAGCCTCACCTGTTGCAGGATATTGCGACAAAGTTGAAACGAATAACCAACGAGGCAGATCGCATCCATCCGACGATGAGCACCAGTGGATCTATAGTTTGCAGTGGGACGAAACAATGTTCTTCACCCCCGCCCCCAAGTGGCGAAGGCCAGGACTGAAGCGAACAGACGATAACGGCTGGGGCCACGCAGTCACTTCCCATTCCGACGGTCCCAGTTGCCCTCATCAAGAAAGCGATCAATTCTCGCAAACTCGCGCCTGCAATTGCGCCTCGCATCCATATATGGTTCCGCATTGCTGTCACCACCGGATGGCGGTGCACTTCCCGATTTATCGAGATCTTGATTGAAGATCTCAGCCTGACATACCCGTTTGGGAGGGTATATCAAGATCCTGGACACGCCGCATTGGCTACCTGACAAAAAACAAATCAATTGCCGAGAATAACGACACTTCTAGGTAAAGCGTCTGCGGAAAGAGTCAGCCCAATTCTTAGTCCAAATGCAATACAGAAATGCATCATCGATCCGTTTCCACATTGCCCGGCAAGAGACTTTATCGGAAGATCTCCTCAAGATCGCCCCGAAACAACGAACCTGGCGTGGCTATTCTAGCGTATGCTCTCATCTGGACAGCCTTACCCTGTGCGTTAATGTATCTCAAGATGACGATGAGGCGGACTACACCTTTTTCGTATCGAGACCATGCAACCGAACAGGTTTCCTCGATGACGCTTTATCCCACGGACATCTTTAACACCGGCTTCATGTTAACTTATAAGCACCCAGGCTTTCTGGGCCTCAATTCCTGGACACCATATTTTTCCGACCATGTATCCCTCCTCTGCATCACACCAAGCATCCTCGTCTATGACATCTTCTGTACCACCTTCACCACCGTCTTCCAGTGCTTTCGGCGTCCCTTGCACCTCCTTGAGCAACCCAAAGACACAAGACGTCTTCCAGTCCATCGTCAAAGGCCGCAAAAGCTGGAAGACTTGTAGGGGCGGAGAGGTTGTTTGGCCGCCCGAACTTGAGGCAGCACTTATTGAAGGTACGAAAAAAAGTTGGTGCTATCGTCCAAGGTGCTGACCCATTAGTAGGACTCGAACAATACACACCCGACGACTCCAGGGAGACGCGTCTCCTGGGTCGATTTCCGATGCGTAACAGATTCATCGCGGAATACATCTATCAGAAGACCGGCAAACACAGAACTGCTAAGCAGGTTGGTAGCCGTCTGCAACAGTTACGCGACACATGTGGGGGAAAGCAACGTAAGTCACCTTATCCTTATCATATGGCCAGCCCATCGACCCATCAACCATCCCGCAGTGCTCAAACTCTTGACACCTTACCGTCCACCCAACCGGGGATCAAGGCCTCAGCCCCTGAATCTTTCTGGCGCCGCATCTGATAGTGACTCCAACAGTGACGGTTCTACTCCCGCCACCCCCACAGAAACCCATGCCACTCTCCAAAGCCTTTTATACAGAGGCGTCGGAGGTCTTGGGAGCGATGACGAGCCTCAGAATATTGTCTACATCGATCTTCTTCCTAACAATACGCCTGTCGGCATGTCGCCTCGAGTTCCGTCAAGTTCAGGTTATAACATCGTTCAAGCTTCGCAATACCCGCGTCACATCCGCGACATTGACCCGACAGTCACCCTTCTGGCGCGTTCGTCCTTAGCTGCCAAGAGCCACTTCGTCGTCCGGACACGAGCGGGAGTCGTCCACTCAGAAGTGACCACTATGACTCTAGTCGGCCCAGCTCCAGGAGGTACTGAGGACGAGTTACTATATAGTACGAGACTCGTCCCGACCTTCTGGAACGAGCTATGTCAGAACTCAGGTATGCACTCAGCCTGAGCCCTCTTGGACTGCCGCCTGAATATCTCTGTCCTAGATCCAACACAATATACTATCATTCAGAAGGTTACACAAGAGCCCTATCATGACACCTCGGCGCCTCTATTCTCCGCAGCATACAAATTCACATTTCCCTTTCTAACTGGGAACAACACTCAAGTTCATGCCCTGGACAGCTTTCCCCTTTGTGAGCCCGTAATCCAGGGCAGCCATAACTTTAGTTTCGAGCTGGACGACCTGCTCACCCTCGATTCTGACACCTTCAACGAACTTGTGCCTGTTAACGACAAATCCATGGACCTATATGACCTTAACGCTTGCCTGGCTGCGGAGTGGCGGATGAATTCTCCTGCTACTTCTACCTCCAGCGAATCGTTCTCGGACGGTTATACTCTCCCAAACCTGAGCGAAATTCCAATTATCGTTAGTCTTCCGAACGCTCGCTGTCAAGTCCAACCTTGTTGCTGACATCTTTCGTTATTGACAGGCCCTCTAAATGTAAATGTACCGTGTCCTGATTTGTGTACCTATACCCGACTCGCATATCTCTCGCAGTCCCTAATTTAATGGTGAGCATATACTCCATGCTTCTTGTTAAGACCGAGGACTGATCCCTTAACGCCTACAGTTATATATATATTCTAGCCACTCATTCTCACACGCCGCCCGACACTTGTTCGATCTTCGTTTCATTTCTGCCCACCATGTCACCACCGACTTTCATTTCTATCTATTGTTTAGCCTTTCTGTTCTTCGATTCTTTTCGCATTGGGTTTTTATGTCGTGTTCAATCTAGTAGAGTCGCCTTTCGAGAACAAGTATGTGATACTACTATATTTATCATCCAAGATGCAATTGGAAACAATGCATCATAGTCTGCGTCATTTACCATGTATCAAACTCGAAGGACCTTTCGAGACCTCTGGTTTTGCCTCAGTTTACTTCTCGCCTCCGTGTGTCGTCGGTTCCCTTATCATGGAACGGTGGTCTCGTTGTTCCTCTAGACGGGGACTGAATGGAGTGCTTGCCACGGCAGGAAAGATGTCCCTCACATGACAAGCATTCTCAGAAGGTCCACAGACATCCGTCTCTCGATTCTCGTACATGGCTGAGTCTTTAAGAAGCGTTATTGCGTCGACCTATACATTTCTTACTCCAACCATTCGCCGCCTGGTTCTCAGGACTCCATGTACGTGACCCCTGTTGGTCAATAATGAGATGCTCACGCTCACTCGATGGACATTCTAGTCCCGAAATTGTTGGAGTAGAGCTTCTTGGGCGTCGGTGTGTAAGCGATACAGTTCTCTATCTCGGATAGGATTAGGTACTCGTCATTCGATGAGATCTGGTAGACTCAGAGCTGGACTACCTAACTGCCCATTGACACTCGAGTTCAGGTTTGATCAACGCTGGTGTGGCGCATCCCCACCTCATGTAAGCTCAAGTATGTACATACATCATTGATTGCCACTCAAGTCATTACAATTACACTTTCAGGGTTGACCTTTACTGGGCCATCACCCCACTACTCTCGCTTTCCTAAGCAACAGTAAAGGTGCCCGAAGTACCGGTGAAAGAGGATATGGAGCCAATGAGGGGCTTAGAGTCCCCGAAGTATCTGATGCGGTAAGATCCGGCTGGAGAGTTCAGTCTCAGCAAGACGAAGCCATAGATACAGCGTGGATCATTTACCAGGAGTGTCACTTTCAATAGTCCTGCACGCCCATCCATTCTCAGTTCCATTTCATTTCGAGGGGAGGCTATATCAACGGAACCTACCAGGTTATATCAACTGTGCTCATTCCTGTGACCTACGATAACGATCAAGTCAAAAAGGGGTTAAATCAATGAAAGCCACTCTTGTACCGTATTAGTCCTTGTCCAACGATAGATAGTTGAGGGGTGTGAATCCGTCCGGACAATATTCCACTGGTTCCCAGAGACAAGCTGTTCGACGGTCAAGAATGTACCCTCGAGGCGGAGATTGTTCTAAAACGCCTAGATTAAGACCATCGCTCAATGAAAGGTTCCAAAAACCACATACTCGAGGATTAGCTCCGACGAACCGGACGTGAACGGTATCACCTTTGTGATAAGGGGTTGAGTTCACATCAGCTAGGACTGAGCCGAAGCTCTTTCCAATTGGCGCCGCATCGAAGACAACGCCAGTCTATAGGCATTTAAAACTTCATGCCAATGTGTCGAAAAGCATAACGTACCCGTAATGATATGGCCTTAGACGTTTGTTCGGCAGGAGGCGCGTCTGAGGGGGGGGTTCCTGATGCACTATCAGCCAAGAACTGGACCATGCTTGAATACTTGTCAATATATGCATCGAGGGTCCCTGGGATAGACTTCGATGTTAGCGCTGCATCCTGACAGGAGCCAAGGTAGGGACAGGAGAACAGGAGCGCTTACATTTTCCAAAAATAGTGCTAGCGCCTTCATAACGCTGAACTGCGTATTCTTCCGGGGTGGTGACATAATGGGCATAGGTATTGGCTGGTCCCGCGATAACAACGTAGGCATCCGTGCCGAGGACGCCAGAAGATATAAGTTTAGCGCGGAGAGCTTCTCTAGAGAACGGAAGCAGAAGGTAGTACCGTAAGCAGAGATCAAGCCACGTAGGGTTTATTTGCCCGTAAGCGTGGACAATGGGGTAAACGAGGGATCTTGTGATATGGGGTCGACGAAAAAGGAAAAGGGTTCGTACCTCATTCTCCTACCAGCCATCGTGGTCATTTCACCTGATCATCATTGGTTGTGAGCGAGCACGTATAATCGACGCCGACAGAAAGAACTTGCCTGGTATTACGAGTATCACTGCATGAGGCATGACCGTCAGCTGCTGTCAATCCAGGTTAAATGAACACCCACCAAGGTTCCCTATACGAAGCATCTGAATGTCCACTGTGCTAGGAGACCATTCGTATGGCGTGTGGGCAAATCCCTGTCCAAACCCATTGACAGAAAATAGTCAAGAAGTCAACAGAGTGTGCGACCGCGAACACGTCGGTCTCGAAGACATACCGAATTAAGCAAAATGGGTTTGGGACTTTGACAAGCCTTCTGCTCGTCAGACGGCAGAGGTGTTACAACGCCTGGACACAGGGTCAGAAAAGACTGATTGCATCACAAGCTTAAACTCTAGCGCCAAAAGGCATATTGAGCAGACCTTTGACAAGTTCCCAGAACGGGTTTCTGGTTCACAAGAAGATAGCGATTCATCAGCATATACCTGCGAAAGGATGGCCTAGAACCTACTGGCTCGTCGAGTTGTCGCCCTGGACGAAATCAAATGCCCCCGGTCCATCACTCGAGTTAAAAGTCAGAATATAGCCAGAAGATCATGTCAACCAGAACCAGGATATCATTCACTCACGTTGTGCCACCCGCGAATGAAAAACCTAGCGTATGGGGATTCAATGACAGGGAATTCTGGATGCCAGAAGCACATACCCAAAGCGGCAGGACATGTCGATACGGATGTTCCGTTGGGAAGTGTGAATGTATGGGAAGCCCTTAATGCCATCAAGTCGGCGTCCGATAACAATATCAGCGCAGCTGAACCACAGATCCATCGATGGCGGAGGAGACCCACATGTTCAGATATGCATGTACACTCTTAACCGTGCCGGACACAGGTGTCAGTTGACCATTCATGATTCTTTGCGCGCCTTGGAATTGTAGGTCGCCAATAATGCGGTTGCTCTCGAAGTCGGAAGTTCGGAAACCAGGACCGCTAGGATATGTTGGCTGGCGATTCGCATCTAGAACTATGTTGCACATACCGGCCATGACAATCTTGGACTTTTCCGCCGAAAGTTGCATGAACAGGGTCACACGGCTGTCCATCCCATTCTTCTCCGGGACTTTTACAAAATGCACCAAGTCTGGGAGAATGTTAGAATACATCAATACTTTTCTCGACGCACCGAAAGTACTAATGCATTCGGGCTCGTGTCGCCGACATTAGCTTTTATTTTGTTGTCAACACAGACAGCTGAAAACATATCATGGGACTAGAACTCACATTGAGTGAAGCCAGCAACGAAAGATGTATTTCCTGGTGCGGCATCGGGAAGCGCTAAAACATAAAATAAGTACCTAACCAAGCGCTTCTGTGCTTCTTGAGCCGAGAAACCTCCACTTACCCTCATAGAGATATGCAGCCATTCCCTTCTCGTCAGTGCTGACTAATGTGTTATTCTGTCAAGATATCTACGAACTCCGACATCAGCTACTAATGGTCAAGTCACTCCGCATGAAATTCGCAGCCAGGGCTTCGACTCCCTTGTCAAGTTAAATTCGTCTAGTAGGACGAACCCCGCGGAGCGGTGATGTCTTTGTGTGGGAACACCCGATTTTGGACTCGAGGAAGAACATACCAGCATTGATGAAGACGATCCTATTCTGGGGGCTCGAAGCATCGGCTACGATGAATGCCCGACTACGCTGCCTCATGTGCAGTCCGGTGTCCGTCTGCGAGAGCGATGCATACCCCTATCGCGTCACAAGATCATGTCAGAGTATATATTGGATATAGTGGTCTATATCTGTTACCATCATATTGGTTTCCACAACAGGACTTGATGAGGTATCAGTAAACTCGCCACTGCTGAAAATGTCTAGTCGAGAAGGTTCACCCTGTGATATCCCCAATTCCTGGAACGATCATCGCGAACTAGTCTCAGCACTGGAATTGTCCGTCGAAAGTGTCAATCATGCCACGGACCTAATCCAAGCAAATATTGCGCATTTGCTCCTCGTAAGCCCCCAAAGACCCCATTAGGAAGCACGGATGACGAAGCTAGAAGGGCAGTTAGGTAGAAGAAAGCTCCCGCCATGGTGTTGTAAAGGTTCTCTAGGCAATTCCAGAAATCCAACGGCAGCGCACTGTGGTAAGAGAGCAAGGGCATGGTGTCGAGTGACTTGGGCTTTTAACTGAATTCTCTGGCGTCGCTCCTCAAGGCCATGCGCAAAGGGCCCTATGGAAGGGACTGAGGAGGGAGGTGAGAAGAGCACATGCAACCATCACAGGGCCACGTCAAGTGCCCACGGTCTTGCCTCGCTATTGGACCAAAGCTAAACCATTTTTAGCGAGTTCTCAATACAACTTGGAAATAGATACCTTGCTCCAGACATGTAACCGAACAGAACGACCAGTAGGCGCTGTGTCTCGAGTTATCAAAGGCCCTTAAACCCAGGAAAAAACGAGTTCGGCAAGTTTTACAGGAACCTAGAGTATTATATATCCCACATGGGACAAAATCGGAGGTGAAGAATCCCATTAGGTAGTGTCCGGAGAATACAACGAAAAGAAGTCGGAGTCATCATAATCACGAGCTAGCAGGAAAAACGAAGTAACCACTGTCCTTTGTGTCATACGTCGTAAAAAGAAGTAAGGAAAGAAAGAAAAAGAAAAGAAACAAGGCTCGAACAATGCCAGTGACTTAGAACCTCAATACGCTAATCAGCCAGAAGAGGTAGCATATGGAGACAAATGAGGTGATCGCTGGCGAAAGATAAAAGAGGCCGAATGTCTCGTGACCATGAACGGACTTTCCCTCGAGCACATCCCTTGACCAGCATCGAGTTTAGGAGAATGAGAGGATGAAAAGTCATACTTCACGAACATAAGATTCGCAGTACGCTTTTTTTCAGCCAGTCTCATCCGGCATGCGATCATGTTCCCAATGCGATACACGAATTCCGGTTTTGCTAGACCTTCAAAGGATAGCGATTGGAGGTGAACGAGGAACGGAAGAAGGTTGACAGCATCAGTTGAACCAAGGTAGTCAAGGAGTTGTTCCGTCGGACCCGTAGGGACGGACAAGGTGAGCGAAGTCAGCGCAGTCGCTTCTCTCAGTTCCTCCAGAAGTTCGGTGGCCTTGATATTGTCACATTTAAGCTCCAAAGACTCTAACGAAGGGACTCGAGACAGGAAGTGCCCAACGGCGTAATGATCCCATTGTCTGTCGTTCGCGACCGAGTGCACAATAAGGGATTTCAGATTGGTCACAAACAGGTTTCTGAAGAACCTGGCGAGGCCGTTCTGCGTGCCGTCGCGTAAGGGTTCAGCGATCACTGTCAATGAGCGCAGTTGCGAGTGGTATACCGTTGGGAGGGTGGTCCAGGGTTCACTCGTCCCTATGTGGAAAACACATTCTTGCACGTTAGGCAAAACGTCGAGGGCAGTGAGGCACGAAAGTATTGAGGCGGGAGTGTGTTTATGCAGGTTGAACTTGAAGCGAGTGATTTGTGCAAGTGGTACAGTGATCATCGAAAAGGATGTGTTGTAATCCAGTGATACACTCCGCAGAAGCGGTGCTTCTTCAAATAAATCCACCACCAGGTTAGGCGAAATAGATCCACGGGATGTATTCACCACCAGGCTTTGAAGAGACGGGAGCTCGTGATGGATTAGTTCAAAACCTGTCCATGGCAAATGGGAGGCCGGCACCATCAAATAAAGGTCTTTCCAGCGTCTCGACGACAAGCACAACTCATGCAACGCCTCGTCCTCGCTCCAGTCGAGAGGAGGGTAAGTCTTCGGGTAATCATCAGGTTTCGCTTCCACGACGGCGACTGTCAACGGGAGGCCACCCGACCTCTGGATCCACAGTCGGATGAGGGCATGCTGAGATGCATGAGATGCATGGCAACCTTTATACGTCATTCTGATGGTGGTCCATAGTTGTGGCGTAGCGATGGCGACTCGCCGCCAAGCGCTGCACACTTGAGTCAAAACCAACGGCCCCTCCCTCGGATCGAAACTATCTTCCACTTCCGGGAAACGGCGGCGCCTTGACCCTCGAGGGCAATACTTGAAGATTTCCGCCCATATCTCGGGATACACCCGCCTCGCAGGAGTCAGAAATGCCTGATGGGTGCCAATGAATTCCTGAAGGGCTCGATACTCCCCTTGCAGTTGCGCCAATACACTGCTCACACACCGAATTTCCTCCTCAAGCCTCCTTACGTCCACCATGGCAATGTGAATCGCACCGCGAATCGATTGGCCTTGTTCCTCTGTCGGGACGGCATTCGAGCCAAGTAACTGTGGAGTGGGGGAAAGAGGGACGATGGTTGCTCCAGTGAGGGTGGTCCTGCAATGACGACAAATCGAAGTAGGAATTTCCGTGGGATGGATTGCCTTATGTAGTGCGCTGTGAGTATGGAAGAACGTAGACATCTGTGAAGGTTTCGTTTGAGATTTTCCAAGGTCAAAGTGGAGAAGAGAACAGAAAGTGCTGCTGCTCACCGCAGAGTACAAGACCGAGGATGTGGTATACTGCAACTTGGGAGTTGGGCTTCGGAGCTTCCAATGTGATGTTCATAACCTCCTGACAAGGTTTGTAGGAGCGAATAACGCCAGATGCCAACCACTGAGAGGAAGAAAGGTTGTATGGCCACTGGCCCATCACGGAACTTTGGAAAAACCGACTGCCCGATAGGGTTTCCGGGGCTTGTTCGTCGACGGTATCGAAAATCGCCTGTTTGCCACCTGAGCTGATCACGGTCCACAGCCCACATTTAGAATGACATGAAAAATGCAAGCAAGCGAGACTGGTAATGTCTTTCCCATTAGAGCCTGGTAAGTAATGACGTGAATGGTGAGTCAGATTGTAGGTCAAATGAGCAGGCAAGCTTTCAAACCTACCACCTCATGGTTTTGGCAAGGCACATTTAACTGCAGCACTCAAAGGACAGTGTACCTAGTCTGATGGGCAACTGCAGTATCCGGTTTAGGCTCCGGAACTGGCACTCGTCATGCAGAAGCCCTTGCGCTGTCCCCGGTATTCTCGGGCTTACCATTCTCCTCCGGATGGCAGGTCAAAGTCTTCATGTTAATATTCCCCAATGATATTTGCCCGCGACGGTTTTCTTGTCGTTTCTGATGCAAAGTTTCGATGTTCACGGTCCCGAAGCGCCTAACGAAGTTTCTCACCGCGGGAGGCCATGGTTCGCGTGGACTCGGCCAACGTGCATCTTGTGTCGCAGATTTTTGCTTGTAGGCTTATCATATCAAAACTACACAAGCCATTGGCATTTTGGTAGCTTCAGACTTCGGATGAGTCATCACAAGCACTTCAAGGGCTCCCAAGCTGGCGTGTTTCCTCAGAGCACTCGACTATTCTTTGATCAATGGCGCTGATCACAATAGCATTTGGCCACAGGAGGCGGCTGCTGGCTCTTGGAAATGCGGGACTACTGTCGGCATAATTATCCAAAAGAATGTGGAGCGTCTCCTAGCTCGAGAGATGGTTGGCCGCTAGCAGGGAAGCGGTCATCAAGGGGGGCACTGCGTTGTGACCTATGGTAGCTGCGGAGTCACCTTCAGGGACTCATAGAGCGCTCTTTGGAGATTTAAGGTATCCTCACCTCGCCGTAGGGAGAAGTGACTGGGTCACGAATGCTCCGACTATCGACCAGGTAGTGATTGTAGTGAAGAATGCCAACCGTATTACCCAGATTTGAGATGGGGGTAAACCAGTACAAGAGGCACATGGCTGCGCCACGCTGACTGAGATTCGCGGGAAGTTGATGGAGAGGAACTAAGGGGAGGTTTCATGAGAGGCTGGTGGTGGACGGATGGAGGAAAGAGAGTTTGACAGTTTGGCGCACTAAAGCTGAGCTTTCTTTGTTGTGACGACTGATTCACGAGACATAAATCATTCATCACACCCGGACCGAGTCGGAGTTTTGCCTGAAACTCCTAATAATCCAGGCCACGGAAGGGCAAGGGTAGCGAGGAGTGGTATGAGAGAAGTGGCCACACAGCTCTCTGAAAAATCACAAATGAGCGGCTTTCATTCTGACGCTTCCTCCGCTATTTAGTCAACGACCCACAAAGGGACATGTCTGGTTTGTGCAGGGAACGAACGTAGATATCGTTATGCATAAGCTCAAATTTATTATCGCCAGTTACTACCGTTAGTTCGAAGGTCAGAAGCTCCATGCGAGGTCATCGACTACAGACCACATAATACAGGCCACGTTGATATCCATTCTTGATATGTTTTCGTCTGCCAACACACAGTCATAAATAACTACTAGGTCGATTCCCTATACTAATGGAAAAATGCGAAGTATTCTTAGTGTTCATCTCCGATTGTATAATTTTAAGGAGGAAGTCTATTGTCCCAAAGAGGCTAAATAACATTGAGCAAAAAAGCATCCAGCTTCCTGGAGCATCTACGGGAGACACAACATACCGGACAGTGTTTCCAGGTCTGGGATGAACATAATCAAAGTGCCGGGTGGCTGTGTATTGATAGGTGCATCAAGGTTCCAAAAATGGTCTTCCCACGGACTTCGTGCCCCTCGCAGGCTGGGGTTATGGGCGTTGACTCTTACCACAGTATTGGACGACGATGAACAAATACGACAATATTCTTCAGACCCTTTCTCAAGAACCAAAATGGTCACTGCAGAATGAATCGGTGAGTTCTCTTTGGGTTGGATGTATAGTCGGAATTAAACGTGTGCAACAGGATCTTTTGGAACCCTTCACATATACGGCCGCGAACCCGGGCAAAGAAATTCGTGGAAAGCTTATAGAAGCGTTTAATCTTTGGCTCCAAGTCCCTCCAGCGGAGCTATCTGTCATCGCTAAGATTGTCAACATGCTCCATACGGCTAGCCTCATGTATGCCGACTCACAATTCTATGATGAGTCCGAGCTTAGAAAACGGCCAGGGTAGATGACATAGAAGATGATTCGCAGTTACGTAGAGGGAAGCCAGGTTAGTGATCCCATGTCCGTAGCATTTTCTTCCGTTTAACGAGTCCTCTAGTTGCACATAAAATCTATGGGATTCCCCAAACCATCAATAGCGCTAACTACGTATATTTCCTCGCATATCAAGAACTCTTCGCCTTGAGGCGGAATTCTTCCAAAGCTTCGGATCTTGATGCCCTGGTAACATGTCCGTTATCCTTGCCTTCGCGATGTTCTCATTGCTCAACGAAAGTTTCTACAGCCGAATTGTTGTCCTTGCACCGTGGCCAAGGTCTAGAAATTCTATGGCGTGATTCTTTACGATGCCCAAGCGAGGAAGAATATATTCAAATGGTGAACAATAGTAAGTATGTGGTTATATGCGTTGGTCTTGACTTCAATAGTCCATAGAGACGGGGGGCCTGCTGCGGATTGGTATTAAGCTCATGATGGCATGTGCAACCCAGAACATGGACATGTGAGTCAGGCTCCAGCCCGCCGACTCGTCTGACTGAATGCGCACCGAAGTGATTACATACCTCTCGTGAATCTAATTGGTGTCTTCTTCCAGATCCGTGACGACTTGATGAACTTGCAGAGTACGGAGGTCGGTTTTCGTTTTCCCCGCAGAGACCATACTTCCTCTGACGCAACATATTCAGTATACGTCGAATAAAGGATTCGCAGAAGACCTCACGGAAGGGAAATTCTCCTTCCCCGTAGTGCATGGTATCCATGCCGATACCTCTAATCGACAGATCTTGAGTGAGTAATGATCCCTGTCCTTTCACGGTCGTCATTGATGCGATCCAGACGTCCTGCAAAAACGACCGACGACTCCTACACTCAAGGTCCACGCGATATCCTACTTGCGGGATCGGACCAAGTCCTTCAAGTACACCCTCTCTGTCTTGAACAACCTCGAATCGCAAACTCGTCAAGAGATTAAGCGACTGGGAGGCAATGAGCGACTGGAGAAACTGATGGATCTCTTACGCGTAGACTCAGATAAGTTGGCATAATGTACTTCTCTGCCTTCATCAATGTTTCTAATTGCTCTTTGGGTATGTATATCGTATTTGCCAAAATCGGTAAAAATTCATTTCGTGCCCTATGACACACTTGAATCTCTTGCGAGGTTTTCATTGTTCTACCGCTAGCGGATCGTTCCCCGCAGCAGCGGGAAGTACGTCAAGGGGTATTCTCCCTCCGCAGGGTGCGAATCTTGTTAACAGCGAGCCATATAAATTGTTCACTGGCCTCTGGAGGTTTTGCCTTTTCCCATGGGAATGAACCTCCTGACTCCTTTCCCTCCGACAACTTGCAATCTCATGCGTGTGGAATCTCCTCAGTCGAGCTCCGAATCATCAATGCCCTCTACACCCGTTTTGCCCAATGCCGGTGTCGGGCTTTCGAACCCGCAAATGTCCAAAACACGTCGCAAGATGCTTGACCTTGTCAATCGCTTGCACTCGACTGGGTACGAGAACGCACCATTTCAAGCAGCTATCGAATGCTGATCTAATCCCCCAGCGTGCAAGTCGATATCGACCTGCCTCAGATCGCTGTCATCGGTGCGCAGAGCGCTGGAAAGTCTTCTCTCATTGAGTCTATCTCGGGAATAACCCTGCCGCGCGCCGCTGGCACCTGCACAAGGTACGTCCTCTGACTCTGGTTCATGACTTGTTATGACGAAATGTTACCTTCAGATGCCCTACGGAGTGCCGCCTTTCCTATTCAGACTCTTCTTGGAAGTGCATCGTGTCTTTGCGGTTCATCACCGACGTCAATGGCACTCCCCTCGGCCAGACGCGCAATGAGGTCTTCGGACCAACTATCTACAACAAGAACGAGGTCGAAGAACGTATCCGACGTGCTCAATGCGCCATCCTCAATCCGGGAAAACCTGCTAAGCAGTTTCTTGAAGACGAGGATGACCTCTTAGGAGAAGCGGAACTCAGCTTCTCGAACAATTGTGTTTCGCTGCAAATTAGTGGCCCTGATGTCGCTGACTTATCGTTCTGTGATCTTCCCGGTATGTTCTCACACAAATCATGTTGCAAGCAGTTTTATTTACGGTTCTGTGCAGGTCTGATTGCGAGCGTCGGCCGTGGTGGTAACGCGAATGACATCAAACTCGTAGAGGGTCTCATCACCTCATACATCAAGAAACCTAGTTGCATCATTCTGCTGACCGTTGCTTGTGAGAGTACGTCCTTCATGACCGCTCCGCCCAATTACGTGTCTCATCACCGTTCTTCCCAGCTGACTTCGAAAACCAGGGAGCTCACCAAATAGCCAAGGCTTGGGATCCAGAAGGGAAGAGAACAATCGGTGAGGATTCCGTATGCGTTGGTTCTGAGAGTTGATTCCCACCTGGCCCTTAGGTGTTCTGACCAAGCCCGATCGCATCCCAATCGGCGAGGAGCCCGGCTGGCTCCAATTCATCAAGAACGAGAAGGAGCCTTTGGAAAATAATTGGTACTGCGTCAAGCAACCAAGCTCGAACGACCTAAAAAAGAATTGGACATGGCAGGAGGCACGCGAGAGGGAGAATGAGTTCTTCGCAGCGACTGCCCCGTGGTGTGAACTGGAGGGTATGTATCAGAAGTATCTGCGAACGGCCAACCTGGTGGACCGTTTGAGCTCCATTCTTTCGGACCTTATTGCCAAACGGTATGGAGTTTCTTCTATCATGACGGAATTAACACATTGACGTACTTCGTTCATAGGTTACCTGAAATCCAGGATGAACTCGAGAAATCCATCTATAGGACTCGAGATCTACTTGCCCAACTCCCCAGAGAGCCTTCCCAACAGCCAGTCAATGAGGTAGCTACGCTCCTCCACGAATTCGTTGCCGACCTGGCTAGGCACATTGCTGGTGTTCCTGACGAGAAGGGGCTCATCCAATGTATTCGGCCAGCTCAGGAGCGTTTTCGCCGGGAAATCCGATCAACAGCGCCGAGATTTAGGTCTTACGAGAAGAGGTTCGCTGGGACGAGGAAGATGCCTCGAGCGGAGTTCTTGGACCACGAGGACGGCGAAGGCTCCGAAGACGATGACGATAGGGAATGCACTACCCTTGAGTCAAGGAAACGCAAGAGGGGATCTCCGGATGTCATCTACGTGGATGAAGTATTCGAGAGGGCTCAACGGTACGTGGCTCCCTCTCCTCGGCAGCCATAGATTCACTTTGTGTTGCCGTAGTGCCCGAACACGCGAACTGCCTGGAAATTATCCTTTTGTTGTGCAGCAAGCCTATATTGATGATTGTGTCAAGGAATGGCGTAGTCCTGCCCATATCCTCTGCAAGGCTGTGAACAACACGCTTTCTGACTACCTCAGAAACATGATTCATGGGCACTTTGCGGCGTTTGGCCAAGGAATGCTGGAGCATCGGATTCGGTATGTTCACGTTCCGGTGGCATTACTCCCATGTTCATGTATGCCCGCAGTATCCTCATCCAGGACCACCTGAAATCCTGTTTCGCAAAGGCAGAGGAAAGGATCAACTGGCTAGTTGACATTGAGGAGAAGGCGTTCTCCTTGAACACGCACTACCTATCGGATTACAAGTCGAAATTCCTCGCTTATTATCGCGGTGCGCGTCGCAAGAGCAATCATACTGACATCATGAACACCATCAATACATATACGCCGCCTCCATCTCCCAGCACGTCTAATTCCAAACACAATGCACCACAGCCATACGGGATCTCCAAGGTTTTGAGTGGTCTGACCGAGATGGGTTTTACTGGGGTTCAGGCTAACGATCTCGCCAAGCTGTTGAAGACTGACAATATGGAGCCCGCGCTTGATATCATGGCAGACGTTCGTGCCTATTTTCAGGGTAAGCTCATGAACATAATATTGTATTCCAATCGCTTATCATAAATTCTCAGTTGCCTACAAACGATTTACTGACAACATTCCGATGGCCATTGATCGAGAACTTGTTTGTGGCGTACAGCGTGGTATTCTTCCTCTTCTTTGGAACGGACTGGGTTTGAATTCGCTTGATGCTCATCGAATTTGCAAGGAATTTGCACAAGAGAACCCTGCTGTTGCGAATCGAAGGGAGGAGTTGACAAAGAAGCTGCAACGCTTGGAAGAGGCATCTCAGCAGCTCTTGCAAGTGGGTGGTGCTTAGTTGGATACTCTCGTGCACCCCCTCGCTACCAATTATCTTGTGCCCCTGCATCTAGTATTATTCCTGTCCAATGTTTGTTGGAATCACAACTGCACCATGTTCAAACTTTTCACAGCGTTGAGATCAAGATGGCCGGGTGTGACAGGAACGGATGATGGTAAGTCACTTGTCGTAACGACCACCAGCAAGAACTGCGCCCATCCATCACTCTCGCACATCACCATGTACCAATGGCGACAACCTATAAACCACCCCCTGCTCGGCACAGCCGTGTTCCCCGACCTACACCATGTCAGCCGCCTCACCCCTCTTCCTCTCCAGCCAAAATGTTACTCTTCCTTCTCTCCCTGAACTCTTTGACCCCAACTTTCTTGACGTGCTTCTTCCACTGGGCGACTCTGAAAAGATCTTGAAGAAACAAGCTCCAAGTTCTCTGAACACAACCGGTTCTGACAACCGTACGGTCACGACAAACGGCTCCGCAGCTCTCAAATCCACTGGATTGGCGACTCTGGACGCATTCAATAGTCTCAATGTGCGATCTGCGAGCAAGTTTGAAACACTTCTCCGGGACGCTTGGGCAGAGGATCCTGGGTTGACTCTGAGAATTATCTGGAATATGAGGAGCATCCACGACGGAAAGGGCGACAAAGAGTTGTTTTACAGGTATGTTTCTTTCACTCTCCCCTTTGTTTAAACGCGTCTAATATGAAGGACCTCTCAGAGCTTTCAGTTGGTTGTACGACAACCATCCCCGTACTGCTATCTCCAACCTTCATATGCTCATCACTCCAGTCTCTGCCGTAGCCAACGGTGATGTTGCTCCGCACGGATACTGGAAAGATCTTCTCAATATATTGGCATTGGCCACCTGCGACGAACTCGTCGATTTCCCTTCGCGGAAAAACAATTTCCTCCGCACCTACACTCCAAAGCCAAAGAGGCGGACGCCTCGAGTAACGGAGGATATTGCCATCAGTGACCAAGAACGCGCTCGGATACTCAGGAAAGAGCGGCTACAGCGTTTCCACGAACGACTCGTAGGAAAACTAGTTGCCAACTACAAATTTCGTGCTTTATATATTGCTGTCGTCAGACTCTTCGCTCAGCAGTTGCGGAAGGATGTCAAAATCTTGGACGAACTCCAGACCGTAGACCAGAGGGTTGATAAGGATCGTTATGGGACCCTTGTCCGAAGCATCTCCCTCGTTGGAAAATGGGCGCCCACACCGGGCGGATCCCATGATCGAGTCACCAACGTATCCACTGCCATCTGCCAACTCCTCTTTTCGCCTAACGAAAATTCAGGACTCGATGCGATTGAACCACTGCCTTCCACGGCCCCTCACCCCATCCCCAGCGACCAGTACAACTGCGTCATCCTCCGCAATTACTACCACCGTTGGATTCTTCGACCGCTCCGCGAGATCCTCGCTTGCCCAGAACCCCTCATGTCTGCGCAAAGGTGGACGGAAATCCAATACTCGCGTGTACCCTCCATTTGCATGGCGCGCAACAAAGGGCTGTTCCGCTTGCACGATCCTGAAGGGTTCCAGTTGTATCTCGTCGACGTCAAGAGTGGAAAGAAGAAAATTAGTGGTGCCACCTTGATGCCCCATGAGCTTATTGGTGAAGCCATTGAGCTCCAGAAAGTTATCGACGTGGCTCCAAGTGAGGTATATCCCTCGGTGGCAGAGCGCAAGCGGACACTCGCGCGGGAACAGCTGGAAGTCGTAGATGCACAGTGGCGTACGTTGATCTCGAGAATGAAGGAAAGTGGGAGCTTGGATAGCACGTTGGCGGTTTGTGATGTCTCTCGTTCGATGGGATCTATATACGACTACGACAACCATAACGTCAATCCTATTTTTCCCAGCATTGCGCTCTCGCTTGTTGTAGCATCCGTCGCCAAACCTCCATTCAACACGGGCTTTATCACGTTTTCGGAAGACCCGGAATTCGTACGCCTCGAGGGACTAGAAGAGAAGAGCTTGACGGACTTGGTGGGCGAAGTGCTGAAGCACCGGTCAGGCGGCAACCCGGATTTGCAGGCCGTTTTCTTGAAGTTGTTGCTTCCGCTTGCGAAGGAGAATAACGTTAGTAAGGAGGATATGGTGAAGCGGTTGTTTGTGTTTTCGGATATGCAATTCGATCGTGCGTCGGGGATGACGACGGGACCTTGGTGGTTGAATAGAACTTCGGAGATTGAAAGGGCGGATCGGTGGGAGACGAGTTATGATTTGATTGAGAGGGCGTTTAGGGAGGCTGGGTATGAGATTCCTGAGATTGTGTTCTGGGATCTTGCTGGGGAGAGGACGGTGAGGCAGACTCTGGAGGTTGAGGCGGGAAGGAGGGGCGTGGCGATGATGAGTGGATTTTCGAATGCGATGATGAAGGTGTTTATGGGTGAAAATGATGCGAAGCAGGGAGAGAGGAAGGACGAGGATGTTGTGACGAAAGAAGGGGAAGAGGATGAGATGACGCCTTTGGACGTAATGAATAAAGCGCTGCTTAGACCGTCGTATGATGGGCTGGTGGTATTGGATTGAGAGTAAATGACTATCGTTTATTTTTCTGGGTCTTTTGTCTATTATCTCGGAATTCGTTTCATGTTCGATGGACCTTCAGTTTCATATTTGCAAGTCAGCTGGCGCCGAGAACTACATACACCTATTCATTTCCTCTCCCTTCGCAGGTACAGTTGTGATTACTGACTTTATCTTCGCAGAGCATTTCACCGTCACAGTTTGGCTAGGTGTATCAGATCGAGCACGAACCCCGATGTCCGTAGAGGAAATGAGCCAATCCTTCGGAGGAGATCATTGGCATCAAGGGACTGAGTATACGGAACGCAACCTTCTAGTATGGTTTCATTTTGCGTCGGTGATGGACGTCATTTAGTCCACTGTAAACCTTGGGGAGAACTCATGTGAGCGAAAAAAAAAAAAAAAAAAAAGATGTAATAAGCGAAGGGGGGGCCGATAGAAGACATTCCCCTTTTCTATAACAGATACCCTTCATATCCGGCACGGTCCCCGAACTCGAACCGGAATACTCTATCTAAAAGTTTTGAAAGATTGAAGTTTCAGGCTTGTCCCCGAGGGCCGCTTTTTGAGACTGTCACATGCGCCTCAGTAAATCTGAATATTGCGGTGTCGCTTGTCATGACAATACGGTGAAATCGCTAGAGAATTCAGGGAGTCTTGACGAATAGTCTGCTTCGCCTGAATTGATCTCAATTAACAACGGGTATCCCTACCTCGATGGACTGGAAGTTGTATGGTTCTGGTGGAACATGATACCTGTCAGATATCGTGGTTTTCCGTACTGAAGTCGTCTTGTTACCTGCCCGTCTGGTGTCTCCTGCCCGGCAGTACCCCGGGCTCAATGGTCGTTCTGCCCCGAGAAAGGCTCACAGAGTCATTTGATCATCCAAAAGGACTTTTATGGTGGAGCACTGCATCTCTCCGAACCTACCAGAAATTAGGTTCTCGGGGCCCGCTTGAGTTAGAAAATATTCGTTATCCAGTACCGGTAGACCACCCACCGCAGAGAAATGCATTACGCACACCGTTTTCATCCGATAGTATGAGGTTCGTGGATTCACCTGTACCTCCCTGGAGCCATCAAATAACGCCATCATGCTGAGAACTTAGCCCTAACCGACCCAGCCCAGCACTCTCAAGAACGGGCTAGGTAGAAACAGTACGAGGCGACGATATCCAAGCGCATCAACTCCAGGATATGGCCAGACTTCATCGGTGCACATAACGGTACGAAGTCTTGAAGGCATTACAACCTTTCGCACATTCCACAAGCAAAAAAAACAAGAAGTGCTAATAACAATTCCCTGACTTGTTACGTGTATACAGTCAGCCCAAACAAGAGCAATCGTAGAAATTTTATAACCGAAATGGATGCTTTGATCATCCCAACCCATTGCTTCTTCAAGTCTCAATATTGGTGTTGAGGATGTTGAGGCGGCTTTGCTATACAGCAGGTCCAACAATATCCCCTCTGCAATGGGTATGACCCTATTGGACATGCTGGTCTCTCGTTGAAGCACAAATCTAGACAGCTAGGTGCTGTGTTGTCTCCAGATGCCTGGCTTGGCAGCGGTGTCGCCTTGCTAACGAGTATCAGAGCGAATATAACAGTAGGCGAAACGGAAGGCTTGAAGTTCATGATAGATCCTTATTGAACTGATCAAGTTGAATTTTTCCTACAAGCCATCAGTGATTTATCCATGATCAATATTTGTGATGACGCACCCGAAGGTAAGGGGGACAAGATGGTGGAATACCCGGTTAAGGAGCGTTGTTTGGGAACCTGCCAAAGTGTTGAGCGTGTTTCCAACTTTTTGTAAGTAGTAAGTGTAATATGGACCCACGATCGAGTGAAGGAGTGGAAGGACCGAACGAGGGCTGAACCCGCTCAGGTTGAACCCGTCAGCATCAACCCTCTTTATATACCCAGGGGCCCGCTCATTCGGTTGGGTCAGTCTACTTCTACTCTACAACTGCCGTAAACAAGTTCACGCTTCATTGATGAGCTCCGGATCCGGACCACTGGAATGGAGAACATGCCGATTCCTTCAATACAACGCTGCCCACTCAAAGGTCGAGTCGTGCTGACTTTTCAGGGAATGTCCGCTAGGATCAACCACTGCTGAACAAAAGGGGTCCTATTTTCGGTCGAGCGCTATTGTTACCGATATGGTAAGCGGGGTGATGGATTGTAAGCGACCCTGGAAAAACAAGTGCCACCTGACGAAGCTTGATGGAAGTTTGACATTGGAACTCTATGACAGTCAAAGCTGGCTGTGGGGAACTGAGAATTATCACCCGTTTCGAGTAAACCACACCATTGATTAGAATAGTCCATCCATAACATCAGATCAAGTCATATGGTCGAAGCCTCTCTACAAGCAACGTGCTACGTGAAAGTATGGAGCGCAAGTCTACCAAATTCCATCTATCCCCTTGTTTACGCCTCCTGTGGAAGTTCATTGGTACAACATGTCCAACAGCCTTCCCCCGCCTCTGGATTGGGCTTAGGGTACCACCCAGGTGAGCCACAAAGCGGTTTCTCCTTGTAACAGATATCAAAGCAATGTGGCTTGGGGTGGTATCCCTTCGGAGTACTAGGCGTTGCCAAAGTGGCTTCACCAATAGTGGTGACAAAGACGGCCAACGTTGCCAGAGACCTGAAAAGATTCATACTTGGGTATGCTTAGCACCTGGTTAAACTTATCAACGAACCAAAATCACAATACGTAAAGAAATATACTCACTAATGATAGAACTGTACTTGAAACTGTGAGATATTGCCCAAAAGGGTTAACAAAACTGGTGGTATCGGTAAGTATCACAGATGCGCACTGGCTGTGAGGGGGGGGGGATTGGGAGCTAAATGAAACCAGAATGCCTCTGGCTTGTTATCCTGGAGTCCATAGATTAATACCAGCCATAAGGCTCGATCGTCAACTTGAATGCACCATGATATTGATCAAAATTAAATGAAGGACCCCTTCGCGCAGTCAACGCCAAGGTGTTTCGACGACGATTGGCATCTCGTAAATTATATTTATTACGCAACGCACAGTCCAGCAGTGGTGACATTGGTTCTATCACAACACCAGCGAGTCGGCTTCCGCTCGTCCAGGACCATAAAACTCATGTCCTAGGGAGTGCAACACGTCCAACACCCTGGGCTAATCTCCTGGGATGCACCAGGTGTCGGGCATGGCAAAGGAAATGGTTCGCAGAGGTTTGGGTTACAGTCGGAAAACTGTGGGCCACGCGCCTCGATGAATGCTGCGTGAGAGGTCATCCAAGACCACGTCAACGTCAAAAAGATTAAGAAGCGTCGGTTAGAAATCATGATGACCTGAGGGGGTATTTTTAAGACCTAGGTTCAATAGCACGAATTCGATGCCGAAGATACTAACCACTAGATCGTTCAAGTGAGCAAACTATGTTGGGAATTTCGGTAGCATGGGAGGGGAGCTCTTATATGTCGGAAACTCAGTGGTCAGAAATACATTTGGCCCTGTATCTGTCACTCAATGCCGCGCCTCCGAACTGTGTCTTGTAATCTTCCGGCGGCGGAGAGTTGACATCAGCAGGTGACCACGGACGCACATCGCCGTTTCGACAGCTTCAAAATGCAGCTGGAATTTCCGCGGCTTTCACATAACACAAAGTTGGTTTTATCCGCTCACCCAAAATACAACATAAAACACACTTCGCTTAAATTATCGTACTTAGATATGTCGACCTATCCGCGCCAAGGGCGAGGGCCCGGGACCTAAAGCGTGCGTTGGTTAGCGCTGTGGTAGGATGCTCAGCTTCTCGAACCACCACTCACAGTGTAGGAAGTGGGAACGGGGTAGTAGATATTGACAGTCAAGCCGGGATCTATTTCAATGGTGCTCAGCTTCAAGGTGAACAAGGTAGGGGATTATTCTGGCTGACCTGAAGGGGAGACGTAGCCGGGGATAGAAACTTTGGAAGGGCTTCCACTACCACTACCAGTGATCCGAATTTGAGCGCAGGAGACGTACCACTGTGGGGCACCAGCGACGTGAAGACCAATTTGCTCAATGCGAACGAGGTACTGCAGACCATCGTGTTCATAAACCGTATTACAATTGGTCACGGAAAAGAAAAGGACTCACTTCACCGGGAGGGGTGTTAGAGGGAATGGTGGTGGTCAGTTGGGTGGCACCCTCATCAGTGAACTTGAAGGGATTGAAAGTAGCGCCCCATTCAGCAATTTTGAACCAATTGGAGCCGCTGCCGTCCCAGCTGGAGACAGATCCAGGAGCCTGGCCAAGATAGATAGCAGCTGGGCCGGAATGGTAGACGGTGTTGTCAAGTTTGAAGCCGATGGTCGAGCCCGGGGAAACATCGATGGTTGCGCTGGCGGCGCCGGGATTGACGTTGCAACGGATATCATTGGAAGTAACGGAGGTGACAGGAGAGTTGTTGACCGGTTGGCGGACGGCGGCAGTCGAAGAGGTACCTCCCGCAATGAGGGTGTTCCAGATGTCTGGCATAGTGCTTATTGAGATACTACCTCAGATCATATATTCGACGCCTACAGTGAGCAGAGGCCGTTTGGGAGGCAATGGCTAGGGCAAGAAGAGCGGAGAGCTTCATCGTTTCGAATGGATCTTGTGCGTCGACTGATACATTTTCAATGAAAGCCCTTATGTATATATAGGCATCTTATCCTGGGCTTGAGGAAATTTCTTCGCTTGTGGACTCGTTGTAGATTCGGATAATTCAGAAAGCAACATAGCGGGTCTTGGTCTCTATTGGTTTTAACAGACATTTCAACAATTCTTGGAAGTAAAGTCCATTCCGCAGAACTATGACAATGCCAAGAAAAGTCGATGTCAGGGTATACGAATGAACTGGATAGAAGGCGCCAAGAGGATTGGCGTGTGTCTTGTGGACAAGTGACAATACAGAGACCATACTTGTAAACATTGCGTCGTCCGTGGATTCTCCTGAACACTGCAACAAGTCCTGACGAACTAGTTTTCCATCAGAGTTCGCTCAGAGAGTAATAACTGCGTTCCCAGGGCCGTCTCAGATAAAACGCTTTTCTTAGCCGTTTCAGTTCGTTGGTTGGTCGCTCCCGGAAGGGGCAACCTACTAGGAGTGTCGATCGTTAAATCGACTTTCAAACAAAGTTCATTAGCCATAAACGTTAAGGGACTATATTGAGGCTATTTAAGCACGTTTTGCTGAGAGCCCATCAACTAAGAAGCCAACGTTAACTAAATACTTTCTCTGGCTAGCTAAGACTGAGCCATGCAACTTTTCGCGTATAAGTGTGTTTCTTCTTTATAGGGCTGTCGAAATCAGTCCAGAAATTTGCTGAGGACGCAAGACAACATTCACGAGCGGCTTGAGTGGGTTCTACAAGCCGGGACATACTAGTGACAGACCGACAGTATAAATGAAGCCTCAAGCCTGTGTAATTCCGGATGTGTTCGATTTCCTCTCAATCTGAGGAACTCACTGCTGAGAGTAGCCGTGGCATCCTGTTATGCGCCAACTCTCGCATACCCGAATGTTTCTTACACTTAATCTCAGGTTGGCATATGTATCATATTGTTAGCAAAGGTTTCAAATCCAGAGAGATCCTTCCATGATTGATTGTTATACAATTGACATAGAGTTTACGTATTACCAGCACACCCTCAGACCCCGAACTAATGAAACAGCAGAAACAACCCCTCACCCGCGCCAAACAGCAGGTCCAGGAACCTAAATACATCACATGAGTATTCCAACAATTCAAATATTCGCTGCAAAGATAACTTACAGTATAGGAAGTAGGAACAGGGTAGTAAATGTCCACTGTAAGGCCAGGGTCGTCTGGCTGGACGTAACCAGGGATAGAAACTGTGGGTGGGTTTCCAGATCCGTTGCCGCTAACGCGGATCTGAGCGCAGGAGATGTACCACTGCGGAGCGCCAACAACGTGCAGACCAATTTGTTCGATACGGAGGAGGTACTGTAATCCATAACATCAGTGATGAGTGAGGTCCCTCTCCCGGAGACGGATAACTCACCTCGCCAGGCGGCGTATTAGCTGGGATGGTGGTGGTCAGTTGGCTAGCACCTTCGTCGGTGAACCCGAAGGGGTTGAAGGTAGCACCCCACTCGGCAATTTTGAACCAGTTAGCGCCACTACCATCCCAGCTAGCAGCGCTACTGGGAGCCTTGCCAAGGTAGATGGCAGCAGGACCTTGGTGATAAATGGTGTTGTCGAGTTTGAAGCCAACGGTCGAGCCCGGGGCGACGTCGACGGTAGTGCTGCCGGGACCGGTATTGACGTTGCAACGGATATCATTAGAAGTAACGGAGGTAACAGGAGAATTGTTGACAGGTTGACGAACAGCAGCCGTGGAGGTAGTGCTGTCCGCAATCAAGGTTGTCCAGATGTCTGAAAATTCGTCAAGCCAAAAGCACGAAGTCTGAGGAGGGCGACTTACAATGGGCAGATGCTGTCTGCGCAATGGCGAGCAAGGCAACAAGGCTGAGAAGCTTCATTCTGACCAGAGAACTGAGTCGAGTTGCTAGGAATAGGCCGCAATCCCAATCGTCTTTATACCTCTCATGAATAGCGACGCGTTCGTATTTTTTCCGCGTACTCCACAGATCTCCTTTCTATGTAGGACGCTCAAGATGCTAATAAGAGCCCTGGGTCTTTTTTTATTGCATCATACCGATCTATCATACCTTGATTAACGTTCCTGAGAAGATGCATAGGAAAGAACACTCTTATAATAGAATGACTATAATATCTCAGGTTATTCACAACCAGCACGCGAGCTTGTCGTTTTGCAAGTGGTTTGGTTCGCTCCCAACTTCATCATTCGGGCGTCGCAACCAACGAATGCCAAGGCTTGTTCGACAAAGAGCGCGAAAAGCGCAAGTCGTTTGAGACGGTAACTCAACGTTAGTCCAAAAATTCACCGAAGATCAGCTAATAGCCATGTGGTACCTGTTCCCGTCTGTTCACATGGGACATTTTGATTCAAGTGAATGCTCGCCCATTCTTCTTAGCTACCGAATTTCAGCCAAAATCGTGTTCCCAAGACCTTTCACCTCTCCTTCTGGCGTTCACAAGTGAGCAGTAAGCTATGGTAAGCGATGGCGTGGTTGTGCCAAGAATTCCCCAGGTTGTGCCAGGGCCCAATGGCAAGGATAATCTGCGGGAAACCCTTTTGGTTCCGAAGCCCTCAGTGGTAGTGGAGTTTTGGCATTTTTGAGTGCAGGGAAGGAGACAGTTCGTCGTACCTAGCGGAGCCGAAGACGCTCAGGTTTTGTGAGGTAAAGTGGAGCAATAATGGATTGTTGAAGTGGATTTCGATGTTCCAGGACAGGGAAGTTACTCGGAAAAGGTTGTATTAATGTGCCGTTCTAAGAATACCTAGACCAAGTATGAACATAAAATACAGTTAACACAAAGTTCAATGCAAGTATATATGGGAACGGTAAGTCTTACTTTAGCAGTGTTATGCATCAACTCAATTCATCAAAACACCTACTCCCGGTTCCCAAGCATGTCTTACATCGTGGTTTATGCGCCTCGTACAGCGTGATCTTCTTGGAGGTGGGCCACCAGGAGCTCGCCATGTATCCCTTTTACACCCATTGGTCCTGTCATTGCGTGATTCCTTCTCGTCAAACCCGGGAATCGGAATTTCTCGCTTGATAGGAAGAGACGGCCTACCCAAAAGTTCCATCCCATCTTGCGGAGCTCCCGCGTACCGGCCATTACACACCCACTCAAATCGCGGAAGAATTTGGGACTTGAGGCTACGCCTGAAAAACAGACGGAACAGCAACTTGTCGTAGTGAGACCGGCAGCTGATATGTTGCCAGAGAGTGGTGAGTTGGGGGAGCAGGTAGACTAAATGTCAATGGAATGAAGGTATCGAAGCGAAGGTCTAGGGTGGCGGGATGTTCGTCCAGGAATGCATGAGGCGGGTACTAATGCTGCAGTGTGCGCACGCTAGAGCTAATCACCCCTTTTCTTGACGCCATCGCAACGTCGCAAGGAGACCACTTGAGCGGATAAAAAGAGGATTCGATGGCCGCCTCCTCCTCCAAAGTCGCGGCCCGTGTCCGGGCTATACCGGTATCCGTGACTAAATTTTCCGATATGGTTCTTGGTTTGATAGAACCGACTCGTTCACTCGGCGTGCGGATGTGCCGCTAGACATCATCGGGTGACGTCTTGGGTATAGAAGGGCGCATAAGTTTCCAGCGGTGATGACTTCTCGGCCAAGTGCTCGGCCACATGAGTAATGAAGAATGATTATAGGCGCCCGCTAGATTCGTCATATCTTCACGGAATCGAGACAGGTAAGCAGCTCAGTGTTACGAAGGGCTGAAGTGGTCAGAAATGGAGTCTGGATAAGCGAGGCACGAGGGGTGTAAGGCTCGACTAGCTCTGGACGGAATAGAAGCGTACTTACGTGCGGAAATCCGGGACACTTTATTCGACACGCATGTGCCGTAGACGACAACAGAAAGGCGTGCGTCGGCTGTCCATGTGCCAGCCCTACACGTCAAGGTGGACCTCGGGCCGCGCAAGACAGGACGTGGCCAGGAACCTTGCAAGAGGCTGGATATCGATCGGAAAACGGGTAGGGGGTGGTACAAGTATTGTACGTTTGAGTATGGCGTTGCGACAAACTAAGAAAACTAGACCTGTGTCGTTGGATTGGCAAAGACTTCATAGATGCGCAAACGAGCCAGAGAAAGTCGACGGAACAGATGAAGGCAGGAAGTTTAGTCTCATCAGAACGGTCTAAAGGGCGCGTATATAAAGATTGGTCCGAAGAGCTCTCCGGCGTCAACGACGTCATCATGCTCGTTGTAGCCTCGGGCTTTGCAACACGGGGATTTGCTGGATTTGCAAACCGTTGCTTAAGGTCGGTTATACAAATCTAAGACAAGACGTTAGTTCTTGCTGGTAGACACGTTAGTATTCATACCTTGATTGCAGCTCGCAGAACGTTTGATGACGGTGGTGGCGGGAAGGGCATCGGCGTAAGACGACTACAAGTCCACGCTGTGTGACGTTGAAAGGAAGAACCTCGGGTATACGAGGATGTGTTTGCCGAGTCCTTGCAATATCTTGTAATATCCCCTCGAGGCTTTTGACTGGATGATGCCACATGCCTCGCCTATTAACAGCCTTGCATATTACTTTCGCTTCTCTACATTCTCTGCAGCAATTCCGGGATCAACTTGGGAATATCGTACCTCTTCGTTCCATCCACCTGAACAGGAATCCTTCCAAGAGGCTGGAACACGTGGCTACGTTCTCGAAACTGCGCTTCGGGATCCACTAATCGGGACCTCCGACCTCTGCAAACGACAAATGAAGGTCTATCGCCCTCCTCGAAGCTTTGAACAATGACCAAAGAGGATGATACGTTGCTTTTCGCACCGCGCGCATGATTGAGCATGTGTTCGGTGACCAAACCTCTGGCACATGGCCTCCAAATGATGCAAACTTAAAATCGCTTGAAACCATATCACCTTTCCCTACCAGCTCTCCTTCCAAGTACTCCTCAAGACATGATTCCTTCGCAATCAGCCTCTGTCCATCACCCTCTGAGAGGGCTGAACATTGACAAGCAATATTATCTACCCAACGCGGACCTTCACTTCCTAGTGCGTCTTCTAGGCATGTAATATCAGCATCATTGACTCAAGGATGTCGACTTTCAGGTGGAGAAAACTATATTCCGAGTTCATAGCTATTTCTTCACGAGAGAATCTCCACAATTTCGCGAACGCATGGCTGGTGGGGACTGCGCGAGGGCACACGATGGCCTGTCAGACAGCACTGCAATACCCATAAGAAATACTTCAGCGGCGGAGTTCTCCCACTTTCTGTGGGTATTCTACGACCCGTATGTATGCGCCCTTATAATCTGCCTTATCTAACCTCGGGCCATTAGGAATTATATGCACTCTACCTCAATTTCCGCATGGCATGTCATTTTAAGGCTTTCTTCACCAACGCATTGGGACTTTCCAAGGATTCACACTCTCGCACTCAACAATCTGGGCGGCTTGGATCTCCCTCTGGTTGACCGCATCGTCTTGTATAAAGCCTGTGACGTGTCTATAGAATACCTTATCCCCTTGTATGCCGAACTCTGCCTCCGTGAGGAGTCTCTCACCCTCGAAGAAGCGGTAAGGCTCGGCTGGGAGCTAAGCATTGTCGTGTCCCAAGTTCGAGAACGGCTTTTACGTGGAGGAAGGGAAGGCACTCATGACGTCTTGGGCATGAGCTCTGTTGTGGAAGATGCCACCAAAGACCAGGTGGAGTCTCTAATTAAATCGATGTTGAAGGTCAGCAAAATCAAGTCATCTGTCATGGCCCTTCGGGAGCCGCATCACTCTCCGCCTCGACAAGGCCCCTGCGATCAAGTGCACCTGGTGAGTTCTTGGCGACTAGAATGTACCGCTCATTGTGGTGACCGTATTCCTGTTCCTCCATCCTAAGGATCAAATCACACCTCAAACACCCCAGAAATGCCCGTTGGCACCTGCCGCAGCCAATGGCAAGGGAAAGGCCCAGTCGAAGGAGCCACCCAAATCCAGACCAGATGGTCAGTCCACTACAACAACCTCTCACCCCTCTTGCCTCCACCGTAACTCAGCGCTCATACTCATCCATAGCAATTAACCAGGCTCGGAGGATAGCCAAGACTCTCGCAGGCTCTGTCAAAACCAAGAACAAGTCTGGTGTCGATGCATGAGTTTCGGTCGAGACTCCGGCTACGTTGTCGTGGAGAAGTCCCTAATCGACGATTTGGTTACCCTTCCCGGTTCTTGGCTATAGAATTCCTACCTCGTGGCTCTCAGGGAATATTGGTTTTGGGGGGTTAACTGCGCCGCTCACATTTCTTGTCCCCGTACGTTATTCTGCTGTACTCCATAGAAACTATCAAACTAGCTAAGCTTTTGGTGTTCTGCCGGAGCATAAACCGAAGTTAAGAACCACGAGAAAGCTTATCATTGTCCTTCCTAGATACATGTACCCATGCCAATGCATATCACCACAAGAAGACCAGGCATGCTTTATACGAGAAAACCTTATCTGCAGTCGCGTGGCAGATTGGATATGCGACGTGTTTTCTGTAGCCTGTCACTCTCGATGACTTCGCGCGGCAGAATTTTCTGGGGGACCTTAGACCACACCATAAGGCCAAGGATGGAGTATGCACAAGCGGATATATATAGCCTGAACCGACAAAAGAAATGAGCATCCTCTCATCTACCCAGTATGCCTACCAGCAATCTACCCCGCAGTCTAAAATCCCTAAAAAAGCACGAGGAGTACTATTATGACGGGGGTGATCTCATCGTCATAGTGCGCCTCATCCCTATCATTCTCCAACAAATCCTGATCATTTCTTCCACTAGGTTGGAGATATATCATTCCGTGTTCCATCGATATTTTTCACTAGAGAATCTCAAATTTTCAAAGACCGTCTGGCCGAGGGGCAGGCGGCGAAGCCCAACGGGATAGACTCCCCCACAAAGGCGAAAGGTAACGATTATGGTGATCCCTGTCCGACACACACAATTGTTATCGAGGCCGAAGAGAACGTGACAGCAGAAGACTTCGCTAATTTATGTTGGGTCTTTTTCAACCCGTACGTCTAGTTCTTCTAGTCCTAAACGCACACTTATTCATACCTGTCCTAGCAAACTCTCCATTTATGACGCTTCCCTTAACAAATGGAAAACGATTCTTCGTCTTGCCAACCAGTGGCATTTCGCCGAGGTGAAGGACCTTGCGTTCCGTGAACTGGACACTCCAGGAAAATTCAGTCTTTCCATCGTGGAACGCATCGTACTTTATCGTCAATACGCTGGGGATCGCAAATATCTTGAACCTCTTTATGAGCAGCTCCTCTCTCGTCCGGAGCCACTCACTGTCGAGGAGGGAGGGTTGCTTGGGATGACGTCTGCCCTCCTTATTTCTGGCGCCCGTGAGCGCCTCCGAGCCACGTCTGACCGGTTGACTCTGCCCGCACCTCTTCCCAATTCAATGAAGGACAGCATCCAGGAAATGGTCGGCTCCATTTTCTGGAATGGCCCCGCCCCGGACCTTTCTCGCTTCAACAACGGTCTCACATCCAAACCCTCTTCTCTTAATGGATGCGACTCTGCATCAACGGGTACTGGTGCCAACGGCAAGTAGTGCTATGTCCAGCCGATACTGGCCCTTTTTCTGATTGGTAACCGAAATTTTAGATAACCCCAGTCCCATCGGGACATCGAATGACAAGGATAGCTTCAACACCGGCTTTAAGGTCGCTGGGAAGAAGGGGAAGAAGAGGAACGCGCTCCTGGGCGACTGGGATGATTGATGCTTTTGAATCGTTTCATTTTGCTAATTCTCACCTCCACTACAAACGAGTATCTAAAAATCTTACGCGGCTATGCATAAAATCTATTCCCCGAGGTCCATTTCACAAATTTAACGTGACACGAGCATTCGACGATCTGACATTCACATCTCCCTTTCCTTCACTCGGGTCACGGCCCCAAGCAACATCCCCGGTGACAAAACCTCTAACATGCCCAAACCTCACAATACGATCCCTACCCCTACCGGAGGGGTCCTCAACCCGAGGGCGTTGATGAACGATTGGAGTGAAGAGGCTGGACTGCAAGGAGAAATGACCTTCGAACGTCGGGTGCAAAGTTACTTCGGCGGGCGAGTTCGAGCTCGCCGCTCGGAGAGCCAACGTAGAGTCGACCGGAGCATCATCGAAAACAATGTTTACGGGAGCGTTGGAGGTTGTCCCTGTTACATCGAACTCCGTTGTGGCTTTTTTAGGGATGAAATCGTGGAGACGAAGTTGGGCTTTGAGAGGGCTGTGAGCGGGTGTCAATGGGTAATGTCCCTTTGTAGGTTAAATTATTAAACGTACGCATTAGTGGTGGTCATGGAAAGAATTGCCCTGTCGGAAGAAGCTTGATTGAAGTCAACGTCAACGTCGATCCGACCGTTGGATGTGTGAAGTCTGAGGAAATCAGACGTGTTGTAGTAGCCCTCAATGTGTCCGTTCGAGGTACTGATATCCGCCCATTGAGCGAAAAGAGACTGATATCATTAGGTTTCGAGTTTTGGTTCTAAGTCGTAGAAGGGCCTACCTTGGAGTAAATGCCGCCGTTTGAGCCATGGAGACTCAGCGCTTCGAACAAAATTTTGCCTCGTAGGTCATCTATTTCATAGACAGAATTGGTGACACTGGATTCAAAACGCTTGATAACGGGATGATCCTCTGGGAATGTAACGACGACGTCGTAGCGGATAACGTCCCAGGGCTGCCTCCTTTCGTGCCTGGGGTTCTATGCCAACGGTCGTGTGTTAGGGTATCGTTCATTGTTCATCGAACGCATGAGCGCACTTACAAAGATGCCGACACCTTTCTCCCCATTCCCTCGCTCTAGAGAGCAGACGATTGTATCAGCCTCCCGATTATGTCGCGATGAAAGGTCTACAGAGAATTTCACAGAATCAGTCTGTGCAGAGGTGCTAGTCACCCGAACAGATCCATGAATCCAAGGACCGCTTGCGAAGAGCAGGACAGCACTGGAGGACGAAGGAACCAGGAAAGTCGTTTGGTTTGGACCTCCATCTCTCAACAGCTCCTCGCATGATGTTACATTAATGCCTCCTGGAATAGGGTAATCTGGACTTTGAGTGCCAGGCCCGACGGTCCACTGCTGCCAGTACAAGTACATCAGAGTCAATTCAAACGTAATCATTGAATATAACATACGCGGGGTCTCCCATGTCCATATCCGTAGCCCCATCCAGTCAGCACAATCATACTCTTCACAAAAGCGCTCAGGAGTAACCATATGATGATTGCGAGAACCACAGTTCTAAGTAAGCGACAGCGTGCCCGTTCCTTGACTACTACAACGGTGCCGGGGGGCTGTACGGCTACAGGCACAGAACGAGCGTGGGGTATGTAGGCTACGCCATGGTGGTGATGGTGGTGGTGGTGATAATGGCCGGAGCTCCCGTAGGGTGGGGGAGACCCAGCTCCATTGTACAGGAGAGGCTGCCCTGGTCCAGTGACAGGAGTTTTATCAGACATTTTTGGAGGATCACGAGCGATATGATGTGGCTTCGGCAGCCGTTTTATACTGTGCGTTTGTCAAGGATAAAGATCAGTAAAACATACGGTCGCCGGGACTGCGGATTGAGGGCTGCGCACAAGCTGCGGAGATCAAAGTAAAGCGCTCATCATACACTGTTGCCTCTCCATGTCTTACGCCGACTCCTCAGGTGACTTCGAATATCATATGGAGAAAGTGTGGGACAATTCAGGGTGTGGTGGGCGCCTGGTCAAATTCCATCCACAAGTTACAGCTTTTTGTCAGTTCCGTTGCAAGCTTACATGGGGGCATTGGACTTGGTAGTCGTGCACATCGTCTTCCAGGCGTCCCTCAAGCGTCACTATTGAATGACTGAAGGAATTTCCGAGTCCAGTCTCCACTCGCCGTTCTATTTTAGCACTTGACTCCAAGTAGAAGCTTTACCCCGATGCGCGAGCGAGTGTCAGGTGGTAGGAACATGCCCCTTTGGACCCTCCTAGGAGATCGGAATGGGTTGAGAGAGGTACTTACCATTCTCTGACTCGATAACCTCCTGTGCTGCGCACTTGCATAATTAACCCGAATATAAAGCGACAGCGAGTGAAGAAAGACCGACCAATGACCACTTTGCCCTACACAGCAACGCTCAGATCCTGTATATACTTGAAATTCACTTGAACCCAATCAAAGAACGACAAAATGAGCGAGTATCTAATATCCCGTTTCTCTATCCTTCTACTGGGTGCCAATATTTCGCCGCCTCCAACAACCCCAACGCGCTCTTCAATGTATTAAAGCCCACATCCCGTCCTCGCCGCCTGTCAGTCACAAAGGTTGAAGACACGAGTGTCATCTCTTGTGGCCATTACACCTCTCCTCTTCGGGGTCAGCTCTGTTGTACCTGGTGCTGGTTAACCGCATTACAGGACGCTCCCAGAAAAGGGGTATTGGTATTTGTGGCGGCGAAGACACAGGTAATAGTAGGAATGCCCATTAATCATTGTTCCAAATTTAGAGCTATTGGTGGGAAAGCGATACTCTCATAGCACTCAAGCCAAGAATAAAGACCCACTAACGACGACGTCACACAGCTCACATCTTGACCTCTTACCATGACTTCAGACCCAGGTGAAAACGACTATCCCAGACATCCGGAATACTACATCCGGACTGCAGACCTCCATATCCTCGTGAGCATGGATATGGCCTCGTCCACCAGTTACTCACTACTTGCTGCCACAGGCTAGGGGGACGCGCTTCCGCGTCCATTCGTTCTTCCTCATTCGCGAGTCGTTGTGGTGGAAGAATAAGATCACAGGCACAGACTCCTCTAATGGCCAGAGGGTATTGGGCTCGCATGAGTCGGTCCCCTTGCTCTTGGATGAGAAACCCAAAGACTTTGCCGCCTTCCTAAGGGTATTTTACAATCCGTGAGTCATGTGGTCCAAAAAATGGAAACTTACCAAGCTAACCTGATGTTCAGTCGCTACAGTATTTACGATACCTCCCCGAAACAATGGATCACGATCCTTCGACTAGCAACGAAATGGGAGTGCCCAGATATACGAGAATTTGCCATTTCTCACATCAAAACGACCTCACTCAGTGTCGTGAAGAAGATTAAAATTCTTCGGGAGTACGGCACACCCCAGGCCGACCTTCTTCCGCTCTTCGTTGAGCTCGCTTCGCGTGAACAGATGCTTACTCGCGAGGAATTTCGCGTCCTCGACGACGATACGAAGTTTCATATTGTCCGAGCGCGCGAGATGCTTCGCGCGTCACCGCATACTGAAAGAAGTGACTCCCCCACATCTCCATATCCCAGACGCCTCAGCGACGCATCGCAGATCGTTGCTGAGGCTGTTGGGGTCCCTCTGCCAGTCTTCGATTCTGACGCGCAATCTGTGGCGAGCAATGTGGTATCAACTTTCCACTTGGGTGATTTCAGTAGTTAGGCTGACTTATATTCTTATAGTTGGACGATTCAAGTGCGGACGATTCAAATGCTTCCAGTGTTAGCAGCCAGGGATCGGATGAGAACTAGGTGGCTATTATGGAGGAAGGTGTGGCCGAGGTTCTAGGGAATGGACAGAGGCAGCGTCAAATGACAGAGACTAGTCGATCTCCGTCTTTTCAAGACTCCGTATGTACTTCCATTATACGTCCTCATCTTTTTGTGCCGAGTTGTCTCGTAGTCTTACTTATGTGTGTTTATAGCTTGAGCTTGTGAGTATGGTTACGTATGTACAATAGTAATATATCTTCTGTTTACCTTCTGTGCGGGTTTGATCTAGTCACTTGATTCAGATTGATGCAATCGGCCATACGTGAGGTAATGATTCCTCGCCATTTTGTATCCCCTGCTGTGTAACATCTACTATCTCAGACGGTCCTCAGCTGAATAGCTGATCTTTGATGGCCTTCAGATTCCCATTTATGCAAGCACATGCTCTGCAAGGTGATGTTATCGACGTTTTCCTGTCAATAACGTTCCTCTAACGTGGACCTGTAGGATATAGAAGATTTGGTTATCAGCCCGCGCCCCACTCTAACTACCTGGTCATTCTTCTGATGAAACCTTGCTGCGCAAAGGTCTAGGGTTCTCCTGGTCTGTGGTTTCTGGAACATGCAAGATGCTTGAACGACACACTGCCGCTCCATGTCAAAAGCGAAGATGACAGTCACAGTATCGATGATCTGAACGGATCTAGTACAAGAGTGAATTGTCCTCGCCTTGAGGCTTCAGGAATGTGCTTCTTGTCGCTCTGCTTACCCCAGTAACAATTGAAATTCCGCTTCTGTGCTTCGTCTACTACAATGAGGACAAGCCGAGTGGTGTCAGAAGTTCGCGTGGAGATGGCTGTTACGATAGGCGTCTTTTTGAGGACCTGCGTGTACAGTTTTCTCGTTACACACTTCAAGTCAGGACTCGATTTAGCCAACATGAGGTATATAAATTGAGATTCCGTGCCCGCGAAAGGGCTCGGGCTGCTTCTCTCCGTGCTCAAGATATAAGGAGGCTAATCTCGCAGGTCCAATACTTTCGTCTGCCTTACCTCCTTCCATATAACTCTGAATAAACATTTCTCTCGTATCCGCAATGGGAAAGCCCAAACCTGTAGATGCCACCTCTGATAGTCCAGACAATACCGCCAATGGGCGCAGCCCGAGCCTCTCACCTTCTGACAAATATTTTATATGGGGTGCTGACCTTCATTTCCTGGTGCGCCGCGTCCATCACCCATCCTCATCATATTAGACCTGACATACATATACCCGCCAGTTGGATCGCACCTTATATCGAGTTCATTCTCACTTTTTCCTCCGCGAATCAAATTTCTGGCGAAACGAACTCCCTGTACCATCATCTCCGAGTGACCCACCATTGACAAAGGGAATGAGTCCTTCCAACGCCATCGTCCTCGAAGAGGACCCTGAGGATTTTGAATGTCTTTTATGGGTTTTCTATAATCCGTGAGTCGTCCTACCATCGGCTCGATTTGTACTCACCTTCAATACTTCTCAGGAAATACGGTGACTACTCGGGGAGGAAGGTTAGAGACTGGATCGCCATATTACGATACGCAAACGAATGGGACTTTCCTGTAGTCAAGACTCTGGCGATCCAGCACTTGCAGGGTCTGGATATGGATCCCGTCGAAAGGATAAGACTATACCAGGACAACGATGTTCCAGAACAATATCTCTTTCCCTTGTATAAGCAGCTCGCATGTCGAGGAGAGCCTCCCGGGCTCGAGGAATCTCGCACCTTAGGGATCGAGACCTTAGTCTTGATCTTCCAGGCGCGCGAACGCCTTCGAGCTCAACCCTCGGCGGACCGCAGCCTCAGCCCGATCCATACCGATCTTGATCAAAGATATATTGACGAAGTTGTTTCCGCTACGTTCCACATCTCGCTTGTGGATGAGATCCCAGTTACAGGTAACACGGTATCTCCTCTCTCCTACTAATCGGCCTGCATCTCACGCATCTGTTTTTTGTTGTGGGCCCAGACCAGTCCCGTCAAGCTAGGCTCTGACGCTGAATCTTCTGTATCGGAGGATTTCATCTTCATCCCCGGCGGTACCCATTGACATGTCGCTCTAGTTTGCCTTCTTGTATCAATCTTGCTGTATAATATCTCGTTTCTCTTGTGTAATAGGCATCCGATGATTCAGATTCTGAACAAATGGGAGGAAGTCTTATAATTTGCTACAACGGCCTTCGAAATGATTTAGTCGGGATATCGCAGCCAGAAGTCAATTTGTTGAGATCGTCGTTCAACTACGCAGACGGGATAGAGTCAACCATTGACCCTCCACTTTGTTCGAACACGTGTAAAAGACAGTCAACTAAGGAGAGCGAAGTAATGTGGTGGTCGCAGTTTCAACTCCGGAGGTAACAGCTCAGGTTAAGCATGGAAGAGGTGGGACAACGCTAGATAATGAGGTATAGACGAGTCTGTTGGTTGTCCATCAAATACATTGTTACTGCTGCGAGTATGTTGAATGTCACTCCGCAGCATGACACTAATCCCATCACGGCTGCCACATGCTGACATCTGCCAACTTACAAGCGGATCTTGACCGCAGTAGTCTTCGAATTCTCTGTTATCTCTCTCTCATGTATGTGCTCTGCACTTTTCTGTCTGACAGATAACGTTCAGTCGACGGTCTTGCGGCGAATGCTCCAGAACAGAGACAAGATCCGACCATCCGCCCCCGATCCGACATTTGGCAAGAGCTTCTTGTAACGACGTTGCAACCTGGATTCTGCCCAAGGATCTAGATTCTCTCGTTGCCAATTGCTCTCAAGGACCAGGAAGATTGTCGCTGATGCATCCACCATGCTCAGGGTCAGAAAAGAAGGTTCTAGTAATCGATGGTCACGATCCCTCGTAACACGACGCAAAGAACATCTTTGATCCCGTCTGAAGTTTCGAGGTTGTACACGGTCGCACACGCACTTGCCCATCGCCCCTCACCTCATAAATCTTTCGTTTCTCCGTGGTCCAACGAAAACAAGCTTAGCGGTTCTAGAAGCTGACATGAATACGTCCGTTACGATATCGTGTCTATCTGCGCTTTATGTGGATTGTCCAATTTCTCACACTCTCTAAATTGACCAACATGAGGCAGATGAACTAGGGTGCCTTTCCAAGTAAGGAGCCAAATCACTTCTTGTTCCCAGGTCTCGGCTAGATAAGAAGGTTGATGCCGTGGATTCTGCGCCATTATCTACCTTGTCCCCTTGCATACTTCTGGAATATACAATTCTCGCCTTTCCATGATGCCACATCCCAACGGGAATATTGACAATACCAACACTAATAGTGTTGAGAGAAGCCCTAGTCTATCTACGCATCCGGACTACTACGTTCGAGGAGGTGATCTATACTTTCTGGTACGTTGGGCTATGGTTTCATGTCATTGGTCTGACGCGGCCTTAAGGCGGGCCGCACCTTGTTTAGAGTCCATTCCTACTTCTTTGTGCGCGAGTCCCCATTCTGGAGGGCAGAACTCGGGGTGTCGGTGTCACCTGAAGACGTACCAACAGCCAGAGGGACCAGCACTTCCAACGCCATCGTTCTTAATGAGAAACCCGAAGACTTTGCGCTGTTTTTATGGGTGTTCTATAACACGTCTGTACACTTTTCTACTGTGGACATGTGTTTCTGCTTAGCCGTATTTCAGCCAATATGGCGATTACTCGAGGGCAACGCTTGCCAATTGGACTACCATACTCCGGTACGCCGACGAGTGGGAATTCCCCGTAATCAAGGATTTGGCCACCCGCCACATCGGGCAACAAGAGTTGAGTCCTACCGCACGTATAAATTTGTACGAGAAATACCATGTTTCCGAGAGGTACCTTTTCCCCCTGTATGTGCAACTTGCACGCCGGGAGGAGGTCCTTGGGCTGGAAGAGTCTCGCGCCTTGAGGATCGAGACACTGGTCTTGATACATCAAGCCCGTGAGCGTCTTCGCAGCCAACCCTCCGCAAACAAGGATCCTCTTCGTTGCCCTATCCGTCCAGGCCTCAAAGACGAGGAAGTCAATAAAATCATTGCCTCGACCTTTAGGAATGCCGCCTTGCATATGAGAGGTAATATGATATCTTACTTCCTTATTAATGGCTTGAGCTTACTATGCCTTTTGTATTTCATAGGTGCTTACCCCGGACCGACTCCCAATACGCCCCCTCTCAACTGACCAGTGGGAGGCCCCGAAACTCTGACTGGTAATCGTGAACGGTTGAGCAGTTCATAGGATGTCAACTCTCGATGGTAGTTCAGAGGTAGGCTCCGACTCTACTTTTTCGTATTGGACGATTTTTGTTTGCCATGTTTTATTACTTGTGCGTATGATTCGCGGGTGATCAACCACTCTGTTTTCTCCTATGTGTAACCGTTTATTATATAATCCAACTCTTGTTTCGAAGTCACATCAGGGTACTGGGCAATTCTTAACTTTGCTGCAGACGGACACGATGGCCGGCTGTGACGAATTGGACGTACGCCACACGAGGAGTAATTCAGTCTCTTGGGTGCGGCAAGGGAGGGTGCACAGCAGGGGAACACAGCAGTCATAATCTGATAGCAGTAATGTCGCTCGGATGAAGGCGTGGATATGATCACGTTGTCAGGTCTTCCCTGGTGTCCGTTGTCGTATGCGATCAACTTGATCCAGGCGAAGGTTATTTTTATCCCTCGATCGATCACTTCATGGCAGTAGGAAGCTCTGGCTGTATCCCCTTCTCCACCACACAAACTATTCGTACGCCCGCCGTAAAAATCTCACCAAAAATCGCGCGTACGTATGAAGACGCGCACCACATCAACTCTTGTGCAGCCGAAGCGAGTTGATCGGGATTTGAATTTCCCATCAGCGCGGATTTGATTCGACAGGACCCCCGAACTCGAACTGCTTTGGCCCGTTTACAACAACTTGAAGTAACCGCATCCTTGGCTCGGTGGTTCCATACCCATAGACCATTGAATGTGACTCAAGACGTGCAGAACCATATAGCGGGACAATGAGTATTACGCAGGAGCTCCCAGCCTTACGTCGAGCCTGAGCAAACAATGGTCAGGGTATCGCTGCCTCATGTCGATCGGAACAAAGGATAAAACTAGAGCTTGAAGGCAAGGAAAAAACCGTCTGATTTGACGGAAACGTGGTGTTGGTCCGTACACGTGTTCCCCATTATCGCCTTGGATTCAAATACCGAATACCGTCTTCATCGATCCCTATTCCCCAACCCCCCCTCTCCTCCCTTTCCATCTTTCGCGCAGCAAGGCGCTCTCCTCCTCGCAATGACTCACGATAACTCATTCCGTTCTTTAACTCGTTACGAGGACTACTATCTCTCTGGGGGTGACCTGTTCTTCCTGGTACGCTGTCATCGTGTCTGATATGATTCAGCGTCTGGCTGATCACATTCCCGCAGGTCGAGCACCATGTCTTCCGTGTCCATCGATATTTCTTCGAGCGGGAGAGCTCTTACTTTAAGGGCAAGCTTGCAACACCCGCCTCACCGGGTTCGTCTCGCCAAGGAACCAATGAGACGAACGCCATCGTGCTAGATGATGTTAAAGTTCACGAATTTGCGCGTTTCCTTTGGGTCTTCTACAACCCGTGAGTAGCCTGGTTTTCTCGCTCGCCCAAGCCCCGGTTCTGAGCCTTGTCTAGGAAGTACTCCCTCTATCACACCTCCGTCGCTGACTGGGTGTCTATCCTTAACCTCGCTCATCGCTGGTCGTTCCCCGAGGTGAAGGCTCTCGCCGTCCGTGAACTGGAGAAACAATCGATGCCCGACATCGATCGTGTTGTCGTTTATCAGCAGAACGACGTTGACAGGAATCTCCTCATCCCCGTTTATGCTGCGCTTTGCGAGCGCGATGCGCCTCTTACGACTGCTGAGGGTCACCGTCTAGGCATGGAAACAGCACTCACGATTGCTCATCTTCGTGAAGTGTCTCGTCGTTCTCCCGTCGATTGTCGTTCACCAACGCCGACCAGCTTCCGCGGAAATGAGCTATTCACCCTTGTGCGGGAACTATTTAGGATTGCCCCACCTCCAGATGATGATACCGCCCCTGAGACACCACTAGGTGGACCGGTGATAACCGTCCTTTAATTTCTTTTCTACATCATACTGACCGTCTCTTCTTTTTCCTGCAGCCTCCTCCCCTTGGTCTCCCATCACCGGCAACGGCACCGCTGACCCCACAGCAACAGCAGCCACAACCAGCGGCACCACTACGACCAACGAAGGCGCCAGCACAGACGGGCCCGCCACCACGAACGGTCACGCCCGCACCGCCAGTAGCACCGGCCCAGGCGCCATTGACACCTCCACAGGACCCACCCCCGGTGCCACCGCCAAAACCGGAGCTGCCGCCGGTGCAGACGGGGCGGATGGCACAGCTCCGCAAGGGAGTCGACCCGCCTCGCCCGTCAACACCCGCCCCCGAAACTCCGGTAGCGGGGACAACCAACTCGGGCCAAAAGCAGAAGAAGCCAAAGAAGGGGACAAAGAAACAGGAGGAGATGGTACCGACTCCTTCTCCAGTGCCAAGAACCGACGAAGAACCAAGAGGGCCGGTGGGAATTGAGGAGACGGTGCAGCAGACACAGGAGGGGGAGAAGAAGGACGATGGTAACGAGTTGGATGTAGAAAAAAAGGATGAGAACGGTGTTGGATCTTCGCAGGAGGGTGCTGGGGCAAGTTCCTCTGCGGCCCCTGGTGTTGTATCATCTTCTGTTGGCGGTGTGGCGAAGGCGGGTGATGGTAAGGAGGTTCCGAGTGTAGATGGTGTTTCCACGGACAGTACTGCCACGACTGATGCTCAAGGTGCTCCCACCAAGATCGAACCGACGGGGATGCCAAGTTCCACAAACCCCTTCAACTCTCCGACAGCGAAGTCGAAGGGTGTTGTGGTCAACAAAAATGACCTCAAGTCCCCCTTGGAGAAGTCTAAGCCAACTGGTTTCCTGGGGAAGTTATTCTGAACCTTTGTAACGTTTTAGCACATCTTCATTGTATTTTCCTCGCATATTTTTCCCTTTTGAATACATGAATTTCGCAAAGCGACGTAGTTTTGAGAAAAAGCAGACTTCCAAGTCAGATGACGAGCAATCGGCTTGAATTTGTTCCGGAACCTCGGTTATTTCGGCATGAATTAACTCACATTTTACAAGTTATGTAATTGTCAAGATGTTCAACAGCACCTACCTTCCGCATGCCATCTACTCCCTCGCCATAACCTCAATATCCATCCACCTTGTTAGCCAGAAACGTACAATAAGCGATGACAGGGCCCGTGTTTCAGCACGTCTGTCAATCCTCGAGTCGATAGCAAAACAACTACGGGAGGACAAGAACATTTCATTGGATGAGCTGGACCGGCTTCATCGGTTAGCGCGTCCGCCCACGGCTTCGGAAGGGAGCATTCCTCAGGCGAAGGAGGAAATTGGATGGAAGGAGGTCATTTTTGGACGGAAGAGGGGTGTAGAACCTGAGATGAGCGAGTACGAACGGCGGGACTGGGAGAAAGGTGTGTGTATGATGGTTGGGTGCCGTCGGGCACGATAACTTACGCGTAACTTCCAGTTCAAAAGGAAATGGAAACGCAAAAGTAAAATACATCTGACTGTCGATGATATCTGGATTGCTTGGAACAACACTATTGCCTCGCCTTCTTTGCCCTCTTCTTACCTCCGCCAATGGGAAGCCCCAGATTGCTGAAGGGGCCAGCTACCCCCTGTATAGGAGAACCAGCCGCCCCTCGTGCGTACGCGATCTTCATAGCCAACGAGATGCCAACACTTTCAAGCTCCCCCTCACTCAGGTTTCTCTTTTCGTCGACTATTTTCTTAATCAACGGCTCGATCCAGTCATCCAGGGCGTTTTCCTTCGCGCATAAAAGAGCCTTGATCGGATCCTCAGCGAAGAATTTATCCTTCAAGTTTCTCGCCGCTTTTCGACGGACATCATCGAGACCGAACGTTTCGCTCAGCTTGAGAACCACGAGCCATTCCTCTGGGTTCAGCGTCTCAGGAGTGTTAAAGTGCCTAAAGGGCGTTCAGTTACTTGGGAGTCTCGGAGCTGCGCCGACGTACCTCGGGTATACAGCACGAAGCAGCTGAAGGAAATCATTCTTCTTGATGTCTGCTGAGAGCACCACCAGGTCGTCGTTGTTATCGGTGTCCTGTGGCACAGCCTGGAGGTTGGCATTTGGCATAAGAAAAAGGTGGCGAGGGACGCGGAATAATGTGTCCTCGACCTTGATGCAGGCGGGCAGTCAACATTTCATATGATAGTGCGATTGAAACGATTCTGTATACCTGGAAGGTCCTGAATGAGAAATAGAAGTCGGGATCTCTCTGGAGCTGAACTTCTGTCATGACTGGGCGAGCCTATACTGCGACAAGGATGATTTCACTGATGTTGGCTCTTTTGAGCCTTGTAAAGCGAAGCGCCTCCCCGCAATTCTTTCTACGTCCAGAATGCTGGACGTTCTTCCACAAAGGGGCGATGGGGCAGGTGATCAATATGATTGACCTTGAGGTGCTGCGCAGATTCTCCGCAGTATTCAGAAGAGTCTCTTCCATGATACCTGGTACGTAAATCGAAAGACGACAGGAGAAGCTGCGGTGACAGGCTGGCGGAACCACCTTGTGAAGTATGGACTGTCACCCCAGATCCTGTATCTCACCTTCGAATGCCCTCCTTACTATATCCGTAAATCCCGGTCTTCTCTACGACAGTGTCTGTATCTATGACCAGTAGCAGTGATCTCTTCTCGGATATGACACAGCAGAATCAAACCCAACTTCTGGGCCTCGTCGAGGGAGAGTGTAGGGATTCGACGTACGAGCTCGTGATATCCTGCGATGAGCCAGGGCAGGACTTTGTATTCTTTGCCAAGGAGAGTTTGGTCAACCGCACTCATCTTGACAGAGAGTTCTTGGATAGCACTTTCACGGATGTCAGTGAATCCCCACCTTGTGGCGAGTTTGAACGCCGAAATCCAGACGGACGAGGGCCGCTCTTGCTCCCACTCTCCCACCCTCGAGTTTGATTGGATTTTGGTCTGTTCGAGCCTCGAGCGTTCCATGATTCGGGGGGTAGTGTGAAAAGGGTTGAAAAGATATCAGAATAGCGGGGGAAATAGTACTGAGGGGCTGTGAATAAACAGCTGTCCACCTGGAAAGTTGCAGATCAGGCTCTTATTGCAAAGATGCTGTGGGGATCGGTGACCGGCTAGCGTCGGAACGCTACCCTTTCACCTCCTCCCATACGAAGATGATAGTGGAACCCCATCGCAACAACGACGACGCTCCGCCGACCGCTCCCTTCCATCCACGGAAGGTGGCTCCTTGGTCCCTGACTGCGACGACACGAGGATCGCGGCGCTTCGAGCATCCAACACCTGGTTTCATTTATTCACGGCCTTTAGGTAGTCAAATTTTCCATAGTCCGGTAAATTTCCATTTAATTCTTTATTCCTATTTGATTTGCTCGTGTTCTAGCAATTTCTCCTCTATTTCAGTGCAATATCAACTTGGTAGTATAAATTTGTGTCGTAGGTACGACGAATAGACAGTTTTACACCCCCACTCTGCTCTCTCCTCGCCCTCAGTTTACACTGCCAGACGTATTGCTGGCACCCTACACCTCTACCCAAGAACTCGCCTCTTCAATGCCAGCAAGAACGTCATGGATATCTGAAGGGTACTAGGAATGTGGTCATCTCCATGTAATGATCGTTGTCTCGCTCATATCCTATCCTGGCCTTGGACTCCGTTTGTCTGTCGCATCTGGCACAATCTGAAATCGTGCCAACAAAGACCTGCAACGGTACAGCTATGAGAAGCAGAGCTTGCTACTACTGAACTGACTCGCCTAACCAGCCCGACCTCGTCGAAGGTGAGACTACATGCATTGGAGTCCACGAACGAAATTATTAGGTGCTAGGAATTATCGTTGAGCTCTTATCATGTGGGCAGGGCCACTTGGAGTCGCTCGTTTGACCTTGTTCTGAAGAGATCTGAAGTCTCAGCCAAGACGATGCTGGGTCGCTAAGCCTACGAGATTATTGACCCCCTACATTACAAGAAACGGGCCTTTCAGTGGCTTATGTATTGGAATTTAACCGCAGAATGTCGCATGTAACAAGTACCAGTAGTGCGGTGGTTTATATCCCGTGACCATGTAACCGTCCGCTAGTGGTATATTGCAGTACATTATAAGCTAGCAGTCCAATGGAAAACGTCAGGGCACGAGATACCCGCTCGTCCTGTCACTCCCACTGAGTGAAATGACAACCCCGAGTTTATCCTCCCGGTGTAAATGTAACCCTGGTTCAGAAATCAAGAGTTCAAAGGTCGCTTGAACGAGAAGTAGAAGTCGGGATCCCACTGTAACTGAACTTCTGTCATGGACGGGCAAGTCTATCCTGTGACAATCACTGTGATGTCGGCTCCTTTGAGCCTCGGAAAGTATAGCACCCAAACAATTCTTTCTATGTCCAGAAGATACCGGACAGGCTTTCTTAATATAGAAATAAAGTACCGGCATATGATCAACACAGATTATCGACCTCGAGGCACTGCGCAGAAGTTCTCCGCAATACTCAGAACATCCTATGAGGTCACAGTCTTCTCTGAGATAGGGCAGTTGAGCCACAGCAAGGGACAGAAAATGCCGCATGTGGTGAGAATTGGCGGAGCCACCAAACGAAGTATAGACTATCTTCAGATCCTGTATCTCATCTTGGAACATTCGTGCATACTTGCCTCCTCTGCATATTTAACGCTGACTATTCGGGTCGAGTCCTCGACGTCAGATGAAAGCTGGCGTGCTCGCACTTCTACCACCGCCGTATTCCCTCATCGCGGCCCTGTAGAAAGTGGGCGCGGGGGCGCGGGGGCTCGGCGTGCGAGCTCGTTATGTTATCAGGATAAGACTCTACAGTTCTTAGTCCTTCACAACTTGAGCTTGGTCGACGGCGCTCATCTTGACAAGAGAATTCTTGGATGGCACCCTCACGGGTATCTGTGAATCCTCACATGTGGCGGGTTGAGACCAGATATCCAACTAGACTGTGGGAGGTCCTTTGCAGGGAACCACTGGTTCCCTACAAAAGGTTATTGGATGCGTGAGCGAAACTAGCCACTTGCGTTGTTCGATGTACAATGGATACAGAACCTTCAAAAGCCCGCGAAAGTCGGACCCGCTCACACCCTCAAGTTGGATTGGGTTTTAGTCTGTTCTGCCTTCGGGCTTTCCATGGTTCAGGGTATAGTGCGAAAGGGCCGGGAGGTTACCGGAGTAACGGGGGAAATAGTACCAATGAAGCTTGAAAAAACGGTATCCACCTGGAAACGCCGTCTAAGGCCGGAATATCACAACAGATTTTCGTAAAGAGATAACACGGGGCGTCCGGGAATGACACTGGGTCATATCCGATGGTGACAAATTCAACGTTGCCTGCAGTGATCAATGCGAACAGGAACGACTGCATAGACTCGCGTCTTATAGGTGATCTACTAACAGCACTTACTCTTTGCATAACGATGCCTTTCTCGAAGATATCAACAGAGGGTAACGAGTCACAGGTTATTAGAAAGGGAACGAGTGCCAGCTTGTTTTCTATCTATGCTGGATACATGCAGACTGGGAAACTATATCTTTCACTACATGGCTTCTCCAGTACAAGCTCGTACAGTGAGTGGCCGAATGCCGTCTTGCGATAAAATGTCAAATAAACTCATTCCAAGGGACGAGTATAGCTATGAAGACGGGGAGGGAATAGCCAACTGCACATCGGGAGGCTCCGATGCATACAAGCTCAGCGGCTCTGACCAGGCCATAGAAGTGTTAGCTGAAGCCGGAAGGCTAGCCCAGGCTGGTGAAGGTTGCAGGTACGTCGAGAGGTAGGTCGCTATCTTAGACCTCTTCTCATTCGGGTTGTTTCCGTTCCGAACCTTTTCTTTGCTTTTGGTCCACCTGGGGCAGGACTCCGTCGCAGGTAACATGGTGCAGGATTATGCCTTAGGGCAAACCAACCTGGAAGACAACGTCCTAGGCTTCATTTATCCGCAGAATGCACCACACAGGCGTTTTTTGAGTGCATTTTAAACTACAGGAGCTATGAATGTTTCCCCTGAGAACCAGAATCAAATTTACATATCATAGCATTAGTATCAACGGGATGAATCTCGCTGCTCTCTGGGCTTTTGCACTCGCCACTACTACCCTCGCAGCCAACTTCAGGGCAAGCTAAACTACTGGAATTAATCAGACCGAGTTTAACTGTTGTCGCTATAGGTGTACGAATGCAGTGATGCTTACTGTCCGCGTCTTCAGTGGATCAGTGTAGATCCTTTGGACAGGGTAGGGGAGGTAGCTAAAGGCTGTTCCAGAAACGGGCGGAGCATCTTCGTCATAGTCGACATCCTTCAAAAAGTCCGACTCCAAATGGAACCCTCAAGCATTGGACCCCAATGCCAGGTCGCATATAGGTGGACCTCCTTCACTACCCCTTGGAGACGAATGAAATTCCTCACAACAGAGGATACTCCTAATAATAGGACCCATGCCTTTGCGTCGATCGCCGATCGTAGTTTATGTATCTTCCATTGTTTTTATGCCTAACTTGTTGGACGGTGGATAACATCCCCCTTTGTTCTTTGCCACGTTTTGTCAGCGTGGAGACTTTTTCATATGGTTGTATTTCAGAACATGGTACACAACCATCTTAGCCATCAGGGGATTTTGAGATGTGTGTATGAGTGTGCATAACGCACAGGGTTTCACATCTATTTTAGGAACCGGTAAACTATTTGCCGGAAGCTCTCAGCTCTATAAATCGGATTTTGATCATCTAAGTTAAGATGTGTCAGCGCTTGTGTATACTTACGTCACATAGAGGGATCATACTCGAGTAACCAGGATAGAGAGTCGTCCAGAAATGTCGCATCCTCGGCCTTCGCTATATGATCCCAATCAAGTCTGGCAGCAGACTCGGGGACGGGGACAGGGAAACATACATGACCCTAGTTGAGCGCTGACATCGGAGAATAGGCAACCCAAACTGAAACATTCGCTAATCCACGTGATTGAACAACCGCAAGGTTCTTTGTATATAAGTCTCTCAGAGAGGGCTCCATAACGAAGATCCCCCGTTATCCTCCTCCTTGTAGTGCATCTGGGTAACTCTCGACGAGCGACAATGGCGATCTCCCCTGGCCTTGATTTCATAGGACGCTCCCTAGTCCATTTTTTATTCCCCTGTATTGCTGCTTACGGAGTGTTCACGGTTATCTGCGATCTGCTGGTACTTACGGCGCCTTCCTGGGTGCTAGTCTTTCTCAGTCTCGTTCCACGTCTCCTATATTTCCTTCTGAAACCCTTTCTGAACGACCGCAAAAATTCGAGGGACGCGAAAGCCCATGGTGCCGTGTTACCGCCACATATCGGCGTGAACTCGATCGAGGCATCCAAGCAATTCATCGAGAATTTCAAGAGTGGATATCCAGGTCAGCGAAAATCATGTGACCCTTGCCTTGACGACGAGACTCATTTCACCAAGCCGGTCTTTTCTTCGAATGGGGCCAGGAGTTCGGCCAAACATATAGGTTCACCGTTGGTCTAGAGCAGCGAGTGCGTGACAGCCTTCACCCTTCTCACTGAGCACAACTGAGCAAGCGCCATTCAGGTGTTCACAACAGAGCCAGAATACGTGAAAGTACATGTGAACCACTGGTTTCCCAAGAGCTTCCGCGCTAATGGTTTATGCCTAGGCTATCCTCGCTACTCAGTTCGAAGCCTTCGTAAAGGGTGAGTAGTTATCGAATGCTGTCGGATGAGGTATGACTGAGGGATGACCCAGGGCCGTTTGTATTCACCCAACTGAAATCATTGCTTGGTACGGGAGTCTTCAACTCAGATGGTGCGTAAAGTGCTTTGCGTGTACAAACGTTGTGCTGAGTTGCCACTAGGCGAAATGTGGAAGTTAGTACTTCGGTTAAATTGGCGGCTTCCCGGTGTTCTTGACTCCCTACCCTTCAGGTTCCATCGTTCAATCACACGGCCTTTCTTCAGCAGGGAGCGTATCAGTGACTTTGACGTTTTTGATCGCCATGCTGAAGATGCACTAACACAAGCAAAGCATCGCCTGGCTGAAGGATATCCGATCGATTTTCAGGTAAGACACCCTTTCTTATGGGTGTATGGCAACTTGACAGCGACCTAACACTAAGGATCTCGTTTCGCGGTTCACACTTGATTCTGCCACGGAATTCCTCTTCCGGAGTGATGTACACTCCCTCTCAGCAGGTCTTCCCTACCCGGCTCACCCTTCTCCTCTTGCCAAAGCCAACTCTCTGACTTTCGAAAACCACCCTTCCAATGCTTTTGTGAAAGCTTTCGTCAGCGGACAAGATATTGTGGCTCTGCGCGGTCGAAAGGGTCCATTTTGGCCTTTGAAGGAAATCTTGGGAGATGCTGTTGCACCGCTCCGGAAGGAAGTAGACCGATTTGTGGAGCCATTCGTTCAGGAGGGTATGAAACGAAAACAAGAGAAAGAGAAAGGCTCAGGAACGGATGAAGTTGAGACACTTCTTGATTACTTAGTGGACCAGACTCATGGTATGTTCTGCCTTCTTCTGACTTCCATCTTTTATGTGTTCTCTCTGACGCTCAATTAGACCGGGAAGTTATCAAGGACGAGGTCCGTCCCGACTGGCTCTAGGGTGACCGGCATGCTCATGATCGCTGAAGCTCGTGAACCTTCTTGTCGCTTCTCGGGATACGGTAAGTTTATCAACCTAACACCCTTACCCACCCTTTACTGAGACCTTCTCAGACTGCATCATTACTAACCTTCTCGCTGTACATGCTTATTGAGCACCCTGATATCACTCACCGTTTGCGTCAAGAGCTACTTTCTGTAGTTGGTCCCAAGAGCCGGCCAACATACGATGACATCCGTGACATGAAATACCTCCGTGCGTTCCTCAACGGTATGCAATCGAATCCGTCCTCAGTGGCCCCAGTTGAACTAATTACTCCACAGAGGTCTTGAGGCTGTATCCTGCAGTGTAAGTGTTCTAGGACCTTGGGGTTTGTTGATGTCCCAAATTCATGGTTGTACACCAGTCCTCTAAATAGTCGGTAAGTTTACCGAAGATTCCGATGCGTAGACCCCGCTGCCTAACCCAATTCCAGCACTTCAAACAAACCAGTCGTCCTTGCACCCTCCAGCGGTTCCGACGATCCCATCTACATCCCCACTGGTACAAGGTAAACACGGCATCAATGTTGCTGGGAACAGATCGTTTATGCTGCTCCGCACTATGCAGGGTCCTTTACTCTGTCTTTTTGATGCACAGGCGAACAGACCTTTGGGGACCAGATGGTAAGTCTTGGATGTCTGAAATGCCTTTCCGCGACTTGACTAGTGGCACCTCCCAGCACTTGAATTTGACCCTGATCGGTTCTTGGATGAAAGGCTACATAAGTACCTCGTCAAAAACCCCTTTATTTTTACCCCCTTCAATGCTGGTCCTAGGATTTGTCTTGGCCAACAGGTCGGTGAATTTTGTACCACGTTCCGGCGAACAGGTGCTTACAAGACCTTACAGTTTGCCTACAATGAAGCGTCGTTCTTCCTTATCCGTTTGCTTCAACAGTTCTCATCATTTAGCCTGGCTTTGGACGCGCAACCACCGGAGTCGCTGCCTCCGAAGGAATGGGCTGGGAAGGAAGGTCCACAAGGTAGGGACAGAGTACGCCCTGCCTCTCATCTGACCATGTATGTGAAGGGGGGGTTGTGGGTCAGAATGAGTGAGACGAGCGAAAGCGAAACCTTGTAACACAACAAAATAGTTTTTGCTGAGGCTGACGCATTCTTCGTAAAAGTCATCCATGAAAGTGCGACATTGTGATTCGTTCCAGTGATAACTAAAAACGGGACAAAATGTAATCTCTGTGTCCTTACAACAAGCTCGATAGTTTTTCAGCTAAGTCCACACACTCAGGTACCTCCCCGCGTTCATTCCTAACATGTACGCGATAAGTGTAGCGGTGGTAATAATAGTCTGTGTATTGATTCCGATGATGCGCTCGCTCTCGAAGGTCAAGAATTTGGAGAATGTGTTGTTCACTGAGAACCTGACACTCGAGGGTGGCAAGTGGTTCCTTCCGGGTAATTAGTGCTTTCATTCCAGATGAGAACCACTTTTGGACTCCAATTTCCTGAGCCATCTGAAGCTTCGTGACGATACTGCCGAAGTCAAGGTCTTCGAGTTTTCGTACCGCCAAACTTTTCACTTGCGTCATATCCCATCTTGCTGAGAGCCTTAGAATCGATGCCCATTCTTCAGAGGTCGGCTCCCATTCCCCCAGTAACTTTCTTCAACGAAGAACAAGTTACGTCTGTCTATAGTCGCGATGTAAGACAAAACAACGCACGGCGGGAAGAAGAGACGCAAGAGAGATTCGAAATCGGTTCTCTTGATGTCTTTAATCAAGAAAGGGTCGTGATGATCATACTTGGAGAAACCTCGTTTTTCAAAAATGCGTCTGAAAATTGGGGAGTGCTGGGCGAACGGCTGATTAGGTATTCTGTAAAGATGATCTTCGACCTGGAGATCAGGAAATCAAGACAATGCATTTACTGGAATTTGACCAAGCTTACTTGGAAAACGACCTTCTCGAAATAGAACTCGCCGCTTTTCCGAAGACCATCATGCCGCGAGGTCGTATCCTTGTTAAGTTCAGGCTGTAGCGGTGGAGAAGGGCAGTCGAAATTGAAGGCGTCTAGGTCAACTATGATTTCACCACGTTCCGGACGGATATCCCAGTGACCGATGGTGTGGTTTTCCGAGCTGAAGCCCCCATACTGGCGGTCAGAATCATAGAACACAGGATAACAAGATTCTCGAACTGCCGCGACTTTCAGTAGAATCTCTCGGTCAAGCATCTGATACTCTCTACTACCGAGAGGAGAATTACGTCGAACCAACTTCTCCAGGGCAGGCCGCGTCCAGTCAGAGATGTCATATTTTTTGGATAAGTTCCATTTATAGGCGGGGTCGTCATCGAGGAGTGGTAGGAGGCATTCAATTGCCATTTTCCGTATCGTGGGCATGTCCCACATCCTCGACAGCTCGAGAACCGCCAGCCATTCATCCTTGGTGAATTGCATGCCGAGATCCGAGCTATCAAGGAGAACCATCAGAACCACGAGAGTACCTTTGAGAGTATGGCGTACCGGTCATACGGGTACAATATGCTCAGGAATGAGCGAAAGGTGAACGCAGTGACCGGCTCAGGTATTATGACTGGAGTCGCATCCGTGGATCCCTCTTTAGCAACACTACCCTCGTTGGTGGGCTGAGGGAGTTGAAGCAGATCCAGAAACACGGATGATTCCTGAGAAAGGTATTCTCGAGGAACTCGAAACAGCTTATCCTCTACCTACTCTTCCGGTTAGCATCTATCAGGTATGACGAAGCGAAGGAGGATACTTGCACGGAAGATGAGGGGTTCGATGTAGTAATCGATGTCCCTATGTGTAACTTGGGGTGCATTGATCGATACGGAGGGATTGGAGATTTCCATAGTGGCAAGTCAAGGAGAGGATCGCGTTGATCCCTAATTCAAAGCAAGAGGATATGCTTTTGTATGTCCCCGAGGTGGCGATCATGGAATCGATAAACGGGCGTTTATAGGCCACGTTGACGACCCGCAGCAGAAGTGGGGTCTTCTTTGGCCATGAGAGGACGTTCTAGATTGAGAGGACGTTCTAGATCAAAGGGAAGCGTAACATCTACTGCGCATCGTTGCAATACGGTGAAAGGTAGCAAAGCGGAGAGGATTTAACTCCAGTGATGTGTGTTCAAGGAACGATTTTCCACCGAGCCGCTGGCATGAGACCGCCTTCTCGTCATGATTCTGAACCGAATCTCGGCACTCTTATTCTTTCTTCTGCCGCAGTATTTCGTAGGGCAGCGGCCGGGCTACTTATATTTGTCTTTGTTAACCGGCAGCTGACCAGCATTGATCACTCTATGTGTTGCTTTCAACTTCCAGAACAGATGAGGTTCCGCTCGAAGATTAAGACAACTAGGCCCTATGACGCATAAACACGTCCTCCAGTTTTAGGAAGTCAGCATTCGTGTCAGAGTTCTCATAGGTCTTACGGCTCTTGGAACCAAATTCAGTTTATTGAGAAGACACACGATTTGGGAGGCAGTCTATTTCTCCCAAGTAACACGCTGATAAAAGTATGTAAATCATTTCAGTTGAAGACTATGCTCAACCGATAATGTATCACTCTTCTCCAAGTTGACTTGGCCCTCAACCTCATCATAGCGCACAAGGACGACCAGATCTGGATCGCAGTCTAGGGATGATACATCTAAGATATGTTTGAAACGGTTATGACCATAGTTCTGGGTCCGAGCATTTTCCAATTAGTCGAAAGTCCAAGAATAGAGGCGTAATTGGCTCTGAAAAGTCGCTCGTCCTCAGGGAGTTGGAAGGCCATGTTTTGCTTGTGGGGGCGAAATCACGACCTATATGAGGGAGAGGCAGGAACTTGGTACTCACGGATGGAAGAAAGACCCCGAGACACTGTGACCCACAGCGACCAAGAGTGATCTTCATCACTACATGAGCCTCACTTATGGTGTGGTGGGTACTAAACAAAAAGCAGGTTGTTAACCCTGATGAAAGTGCCTGGGACCTGATACATGTAGTATTCACAATAAGTGCACTAATCTCGAGATGGCTTTGTGAGAAACCATCATCTTTTACCGCTTTCGTACATGGTAGGGACTCCGCTACCGTCAATGTTTAGGAGTTTTTCCGAAAGATATCGGGTCGATGGTAGGTGGGTGATTCAAGAGCTTATTCCAGGGCCATAGGAGATAGTGTAGCACTCGCAAATGGCAACTACTTCGAAGCAAGACTTCGCGGTTTGTCAAGCGGTTCGCTTCACTCGGTAAGGTGGTCAAGGACAAGGAGACGCCAACCGCGGGCGCCGCGTTCCTGGGATATGTTTCACTGTAGGATGGGATGGATGTCATTTGCGCGAGCGTTCCGAGTAGTGATGGTAGCACCACGGATATTCAGCGCGGTCCAACCTCGTAGATCTGGCACACCCGCCACTTCTACTGATAATAGGCGCTGAATCTAAAATCGGAAGAAATTCGATGGAACGCGCAGGAGGGAGACATAGGTGCATACCTATCCAAAAAAATTTGAGAAAAGCTCCAAAGGCAGCGGCGGAATTCAAACGACGACATGCCTTCCTCCCGAATGCTCTGCGGGCGAGCTGAAATAGAAACCCAAAAAGAACGAGGCCCCTTACGCGATATGTAGGCGTATCCGGATAACATAGATATTTGTAATGCAGTGCTTTTCGTTAGGGGCTAGTGGAAGAGCTGGTGGGTGACCCGGAGCGCCACGTTCAAACATTATGGTAATGCAAGAGTTTCCTAGATTCTTAACCGGTGGTCAGGAAAAGTGGAGAGAAAGCTTCGAGTTAAACGAGTGTCGGTAATTCACGATAAAATCCTGCTTCGTGTATCCAGTAGATCACCGGAACGAGCCTCTTGAAACCCTAACATTAAACAATAAAGGAAGCAATAAAAAGTGGATCTCAAGTCTGATGCGACCACCTATAGCATCACGTCGAGAACGTCGCCTGCCCATGCGGGGAAGACCTTCAAACCCGAGAACACATCATCCGGTCATGTCCCATATACGAGAGATACCGCTATACACTTCGGAATGCCTCCGAAACTTTATACCTCCCTCACATCCTGGGAACTAAGGACGGCATCACTGCACTGGCAGAATTCCTCGAGAAATCAGGGGCTTTCACAAAAAATGGTAGAGGCCCCCCCTCACGAAAGGTACCTGTCATCGACGACATCCCCCTGGACAGCTTCCGAGGAGATGACCCTGACGAGGAGGAGAGGT
>JAEUWJ010000784.1:0-50909 GCA_018524395.1 Podaxis carcinomalis
ATCCTAAGTCACAATTTTCCTAAGTACACCTAAGTACGATTACATTTTGCTGATGTACATTACATGTGACAAATGGGCCCACAAGAACATTTCTTTCATACAGCTCTGGCACAGTAGGAGTCAATCCTTCAGTAAAGGAGAAGGAAAATAGAACCTGGCTTGCCCTCAGGATAAAATCTCTTTTGGAATATCCGAATAACCTTAAGGTATATCATTTGATCCTTGTATGCTTCCTTGTGGACGTGGGCGAAACCGCCTCCGCAAGTGGGACCCGACTCGTTCTTAATTCCTTTGAGTAGGCAGCACTGTGGATAAACTTTGGCTGATTTTGCTAGTTTGCAGAGCAAGTCAAGAATATGCGTGCATCCGTTTCCTCTGGAGACAGTATCTGGTTTATGAAGCGCCTAACCGTCACAGCAATCGCTTGATCTCAGCCCCGTGGCGCCGCCTTGTGTATGAATAGCATTAAACATGCGATGTTTAAATAATCGGCCATCAGTTGTGCTTCGTCACCGAAAAGAGCTTTGTCGAAGGCGATTCGGGACTATGTGGTCCTTACAATCTCGGAGGTCAAAGCTTGCAAGCGCACTTCGAGAGGCTGTGACCCGTCAGTATTAAAACTGGGAGCAGAGACTAAAGGAGGGGCAGTTTCCTGCACACTGTCAGTACATCTGGATGCATGGAACGATTATGAGAAGGTGCCTACAATCTCTGGTATTTCCTAGTAATAATACTCTCCACAACGAAGCGAACACTTCTCCCCGTACTAACAGGAACCCGGATTGTGGATCCAAGCTTGACGCTCCAACCCTCCGTTTTCAGTAGCTTCACTCACGAGAGCTTTACACTGTCTTCTGTGTTAAGAAACCGGAGAAACCGTACGTCCTGAGAGCATGTTTGGTCAAGTGCCTTTCGCCTCTCCCCGTCGGTCCTACCCTCAAGGGATGGTTCAAAGTTCTCCTTCAAAATCTTTTCGTGGCGCTCGCTGATCTCTTTCGAATCCAACTCATCCCACAACCTGATTTGGGCTGTGGTTCTTTTGGCATACATCTGGCGGAGAATGCGAAGGTCCTTGGTCCAGTTTTCACTATATCGTTGTCTATACGATTCCGGCCAACCAAATTCGCTTTCGAGCCCTGGTCTCAAGAGATATAATTTGAGCTAACTAGTTGCTAGGAGAGAAAGACTTACAGCATCTTCAACCAGTCGTTGATTATACACAACACATCCTCTTCGGTCGTCGAATGCAGAGAGTTCCACAAATACGATTCTCCTGGGGGGATGATCCAGGAAGGTAATTTCAATGTTGTTCGTACAAAAACTGAGTCCGTGGCCAGCATGCTTGTCCGGCCGTGGGGCTAGGACATCAATGAACTAGATATGCCACTCAATACGCATTACAGCCCAGCGAAAATGACAAGGCCTTACATTACTTTTCCCTACACCTGTGGGTCCCATAAAACTGGTGTTGGAATGCATCATTCGGAAATACTACATAAACAATGATGATATCATGGACACAAAGGTTATCGGCAGATGTATTCATCTTGATGTTCAATCCGCAGCGGCTCAGAGAAAGGAGGGAAAGTGGGGGGATGGTGTTCAACCTTCGTCCTTGTTGGGGCTGTTTTGCTGAAGCGCTCAGACCTTAGCGCGGTGGGCTTACCACGGGACTGGATCTCGCACACAATAATTCTCTGGTTGAAAGTTTCTTCTAGCCGCTACTGTCCTTCTCGGACTTTGTCTCGCAAACGCGGTATCGACCAATTTTTTAGCAGCTCTTAGCTCAGAGGTAATTGCACTAGTAAAACCTCAATCTTCTGAGTGTCAGCAGGAGAAGGACTTGACAATTGGGTTTGTGCCGCAACTTTGCATCGTAACAAGCAATGTTTGCGAGGATTGGCATCCAGCAAAAGCAAGATGAAGTGTGACCAGGACCTGCATTGTCAGGATCTAGAAATGCGTACCCGTTTACGGTTTACATAACTCGAAGTCTGGGGAGCTGGAGACGCCCGTACGGTAGTCCAGGCAAGATGGCTGCGGGGACGATGTGAATGTCGCCTTTTCTGGGGGGTTTGACCTAGTGAACAGGCCACAGGTGTGAGCATAGTAGAAGCTGCAGGCTACGAAGACAAACAGCAGAACAGCAGCGAGCAAGTTCCCTCACCTCTCCTCATGTTGGTAGAATCTGAGCCAGATCTGAACCAGATCTGAGCTCAAGTCCCATTACACGTGATCACCAAAAATCTGTACCTCGCCTTCCGCCAAACGGCATCGGGAATCGCGCAAGATGGGGCGTACGAGGCCCAAGAAAAAGTTGCACTCAAAGGCTACAGATCCTCATGCACAACAATCTTCATTCACGCCGTCTACAAAAACACCGTCGATACCCGCACTACTCGAAAAGGCTCGGGAATTGATTGTGCAATGTGATTACGAACTTGCATTGCGCTTTGCCAGGCGGATATTGGAACAGCAGCCGGATAACACTGAGGCTAGAGAGATACTCGGTGTGTCGCTGTTGGAAACGGGCGAGATTGATGCCGCGAAGGAGGTGAGCTGCATGAAATCAATCCTTCCATGGTTTACCGACCTCCAGTATACTAGGCGTTTCAATCATTAATGCAACCACCTGCGCCGCAACCGCCACCTCCTTCTGCGCACCTATATCTTGCACAATTGTCCGATGAAGACCCAAGATTGGCACTGCAACATTACCGAGCCGCGGTTGACATCCTCATCAACCAGCTGAAAGGCAAGCAATCCGTCCAAAACCTTCAATCAAGCAGCACATCGGATGAAAACGAGATCAAGGGTAACATCGTCAGAGCACTCATTGGACAGGTGGAAATCTGGATGGACCCCTCCTACGATCTATGGTGCGCTTCTCTAGTACCACCTTTGTTGATCATCTTGTTCACCCAGGTACGAAGTTTTGAACCAGAGGCAGAAAAGACCTGCGAAGACCTTCTCAATCTCGCCCTCCAAACCGATCCCAACAACCCCGAAGCCCTTCAAGCACTTGCCTCAGTCCGCATGTCCCAACAGCGGCCCGACGATGCCAGACAAATCCTCGAACAGGTCTGGACAAGATGGAAAGACCTTGACCTAGATGACCCCGCTCTTCCACCTATACCCACTCGTCTATCCCTTGTAAAACTCTTCTTGGAATTATCGTTGTATACCCCAGCGTTACTGGTGCTGCAAGGGATCATTGCAACCGATGATCAAGAAGTGGAGGCGTGGTACCTTGAAGGGTGGTGTTTCTTCCTTATGTCCGAGACTGCAAAGGAGTCGCGCGACGGGAAGCTGGATGATATGAGTTGGGAGGAACTGGGGAAGGATTCCAGGGATTGCTTGGAGACATGTAAAGTGGTAAGTAACAGTTATATCCTCTTCGCAAGAACTGTCGGGTTGACGTCTCTGTGAATAGCTACATATCAACCAGGATCACCCAGACAAACCGATCCTAGACCACGTCCAAGAACTAATACAGAAGTTGGACTCATTGGGCATCAAACCTTCTCCTCTAGAAGAGGATGATCAAGGTAGTGATGGTGAAGGAGAATGGGAAGATGTCAGCGAAGATGGGGACGGGGATGTAGAGATGGAATAGTGTTCCTTTGAGGAAAAGTATACTACGTATATCGTATATCGTGCATGCATTGCAATTATCCAGGTAGTTGAGTCCCACCTTTCGGAAAATGCAGGATTTGTTGTGCGTTTTCGACCAGTGAGGAAATCTCCTTGTGTTTAGCTTTGCATAAACCTCGTCATGTCGCGAGCCTGATAGGGAAGTCGCCCGTCATCAGCTTCCTCTGTCCTGTACCACTACCATCGTCGTTCTTCGGCGTTGCCGGACTTGCTGCTAATCCTCTCCACGCCTTTCGGGCGCGGATTTGGGGAGCCCTTGGATTCCTGGTTCCCACTCCAGAGGTGCCAATCTACCTTCTAGTATACAGGGAGATTCTCGTAACTTTTACGATTTATACACGACAAAGACGACAACCACGAACGCCCAAACGCCATCGGAACTCCTCTCGACCGGCACGACTATTACGATAATCCATCTGTATCTTTTTCCCGAAGCTCGAGCTTAAGCTTCGAGGACAGACACTGGTTATACCCATCACCTCTCTATTCCCAATCACTCATCTCCCCAAGATACCTTGATCTTACGACCTATCGTCAGACAATGGCCATGGCGAAGCTTCGCCGCGACACGCTCCCCTCTGCCCACAGTGGCTCCTCCCCTACCGGCTCGCCAGCAACACCAGGCACATCATATATTGCCGAATTCAACAAGTCTTTACGCATAGTGTCTTCAGGCACGCTTTTCCTGACGCATACACTTTATGTTCCAAATCATCCGGCGCCTTCGAGCGCCATACGGGCTCATGCAGTGGAGAAAATACGAGGTGGGAGTGCTAATGTTGTGAGTTTCGTGTTTACTCTCGCACAACTGGATGTGTCGTTGACAAAGCCAGCAGCTTCTTTCGGTTCTTGCTCAGTTCCCGGCTGTGGAATCTGTGCTTGTGGCCCCTCTTAGTGGGAACGAGGAGGGCAGAAGGATCCTGCATGATCTGGAAAATGAGGGTGTGAATACACAATACTGTAAGATTTGGCCGAATGCTGGTGTACCGAGTGCTTGGGTGCTACATTCTGGTATGTATTATCATGTTATGCACTTCGCTCCTTTTCCAATGCTGATTACCATGGCGTAGCGCAGGACAACACTCGCACGGTGATCAACCACAATCCTCTCCCCGATATAACCCATGAAGATTTTGTTTCTCTTCTTGGACCACTCCTCGCCCCGGAAAATTACCCGGAGAACTATGTCCAACTTCAACAAGTCCCTCAATTTGCCCAGCCACATTCGCCACTACCTCCTGGAACCCTGAATGGACGACCAAATTCTGGCAGCCGTACGAATCTCAGCCCTCGACCGGGGACAGCTGGAGGTGTTAGTGGTGCTGGGTTTGGGGGTTCGAGCCCGCGACCTTCTCAGAGCAATGGACGACCGCCTTTGTCCAATTCGAACAGTCCAGCGCCATTTGATTGGTTGCATTTTGAAGGCAGGTCAGTCAAGACAACGTTGAACAACATGGTTGGCTTGGATGGATTAGCTCGGGAGAGGAAATGGAGGAGTCATTGTGTGTTTAGCGTGGATGTAGGGAGAAAGGCGAGGCAGGGTGTCGAAGCGGTGCGTGGCCCCAAGTACGCTGGAATAGTTCGTGGACTCATTCTTATCTGCAGCTCTTTCCCCATGCCGATATACTCTTCTTGAACAAGCAATATGCGCAAGTACATTCCCCAGACTACGCGAATTCACCGCGTACCTTCTTGCTGTCGTTAGCTTCAGTTGCCCCGCCTCATGCTTTACTCGTTGCTCACTGGGGAAAAGATGGTGCAGCAGTACTGTCTCTGCCAACTCGCGAGTATTTCCAAAGCTCATCATGGGTGGAGGAACGACCACCTCCTGTCCCTTCCCTCCCTGCAGGTCCAGAAGGACGTCCTGCGCCCGAATTACGAAGCGTTCGAAGTGGAAGTGACTTTTGGGCTGATGGACGGAGTCGAAGCTCATCCAACGCATATACCTTCCACCAACGTTCTGATGGATTCATGGAGGGAAATAGCACTGACCTCGACCGCTCCTTCTCTTTGTCGCAGCGCACTCCATCGGATTCTCGTGGACACTCGCTGGTCATCACTGAAGCTGACGATGACGACGAACGTGAATCGCAAGGCACTGAACGTGGAGGTACTACTAATGCCGATGGCAGTGACGCAGTGGATGAGGTCGGAGCTCATGACGCGTTTATTGCGGGGATGATTTATGCATTGAGCAGAAGGATATGTCCTGGTGCGCCTTATACACCCAGTGCGGGTGGACGAGAGGATGTGGATACAGGGACGAGGAATGAAGATATGAGAGCGAGGTGGAGGCTGGATGAGTGTTTGAGGTTTGCGACCGAGTTGGCGGGACGGAGGGCGAGGAGGAAGACGTGGGATGGACTTGCTGAGGAGATGATTAGAGCGGGGTGGTTTGATTTTTGATTGCAGATATACCGTATAATGTTCTTCTTGAGCTCAATTGGGTTGTTCATACATATGAAGGTAGCCACAAGCGCTTCTTCCGTATAACATGCTCTTGACATTAGTTTGACCAGCACAATCATAGTGCCATAAAGAAAGTGGCAAGGCAAGATTACCAATTAAGCTCTTACCACTGCCGGAGCATGACTATACATTGGGCCAGTCAAGTGTTTATCAAGGCATTGTTGTGAACCGTTACTATACATGGTACTAATACCATATTTGGTATAAATATAGATCTCCAACACTGTTGACAGGCTGTTGCCTCCATGAGCTTGGCACTGTACATAGGAGGCTTATGTCTGGCATCTCCACTGAGAAGAACCTGATCTCAACATCCATAGTGAAATATGCTTGTCTCAGACAAAGGGTGAGCATTGATCAGAAGATTTTGAAACATCACATATTACAACGTGCTGCATGCGATCAGAATTCACCCAAACCCTTGTGGGGCACAGTAGGCTGGATAGCACCTGAACTCTACCACCAGTTGGAACACAAACCACAAGTCTGACCAGTGAAGCCTTGCAAGGTTTGGGCATTTGCCAATTTATGCTATGAGGTGCATCTGTCCTTTCCTCTCAGCTACCTCTGGATAGGCAAGTCGCTAACCAATGTGAAGGTTCTTTCATGCAAGACTATGTTTTACCACCTTGATAACGACCATGTAGTGAAGGAGGCTATACAACGAGGTGATCATCTGCTATGGCCAAAAGCAGAAGAAGGCAATTGCGATGCAATTGACGACCAGATGTGGGACCTGTTGCAGAAATGCTGGAACAAGGAGCCAGAAGGTCCACCGTGGTTTGGGAGATGCTCACAAAGATGGATATCCAAGATGGTCGGCCACCAGTAGCGCCAGAGGTCCGTCAGGAAATTCGAAAATAAGGTTGAAATTGATTATAACCGCATGGAGAATATTTTGCACCAGGATTTCGGTCCAGTTCTATGCAACTCATATTATCCGGCCCGCTTGACATAGATTTTGATAGATTTTGAGGTATGACTCGCGATGTTTGGAACGTGGGGGGATGTCATAATCTACCAGAAGTTCTATGCGCCTCGTTCCGAAGAAATCGTTATGTACTACGTACTGGACCCCTGACCACTGAGTAACTTTGCACTAGAGGATGGTCTAATGGCATAACCGAGAGTTATAATTCTCGTTTACTCTAAGTGACAACATGATCGCCGTCTGTGGACTCCGTGGTATACACCGCACACAAACCATCGTCCCCTGCACTGACAATTACAGACCCGTTCAAGCCTAGGGAGGCTGCAAGAACAGGTCCATGATGGCCCGTATGAGTCCGCAGGAGCTGTCCAGTCCTAGCATCCCAAGTTTTCAACGTCTTATCCGCCGATGCGGATATCAGTAGATATGATTGTGGCGCTGGATGCGCAAGCAGAGTCGTTATGGCATCTTGGTGTTCAAGGGTAGCCCTCAGCCTCATCGTGCTTAAGTCCCATATGCAAGCTTTGCCATCTGTAGCACCGGTGACGACGACGCCAGGCCCTTCGCCAGATCCGAGACCTGTGAGGTCGACAAAGACGACAGCCTCGATGCTTTCGCCTTCGGTATGACCACCAAGAGTTTGAACGACTTCACCCTTGGAGAGGGAGACGACGCGGATGCCGCCTGCTGCTCCGCCAACAACGGCGAGGGTGGAAGAGGGGTTGACGCCCAGAGAGGTTATGCCATCGAGGTTAAAGCGGGCGTCGTCGGGGGTGAGTTTGAATATGGGTGTAGGAGAACGGGGGTCCCAGAAGATGAGAGTGTTGTCGGCGTCGGCTGAGATGATACGTTTGCCTGGAAAATCGGCGTTAGCCTATGTGACGTCGAGTTACGAGGGCTTCGAAGCCTACCGTCTGGTGTGAAGTCCCCGCAATTGACGGCGCCCGTGTGCCCTGCAAATACTTGCATTGTATTCCCGGATGGCACTGGAAGTTTGTGTGAGAGGATGTTCTCATGATGAAGAGCATTTCTGCCGTACGTTGCCAGAGCCATAACGTTGAATCGTTAGATCCTGCGAGGAGAACATTGCCCTTTGGGTGCCATCTCAGGAACTAAGGGTATCCGATCAGAGGCACTGCAGAAAGACGATGTCGAACTACCCACCATGACCTCATCAGGTCCTTGCAATTCGGTCAAGAATTCCCAAGTGCGGTAATGGTCCTTCCCCTTGTCCTTTCCGACTCTCCGCCAAATTCGAACCTTTCCATCCATTCCTCCTGTAGCAATCATTTCCCCATCATGGTTCCAAGCCGTCGACGTGACACTATCGGTGTGTCCGGTTAATTTGACAATAACCTCTCCATCTGTGATGTCCCAGATGTACCCCAAATCGTCCTCTCCTCCAGACGCGGCAAGAGGTTGTGAAGGATGACATGCAATGGCAAATACTGAGGCTTTGTGTCCCCTGAAATGTTGGACAGAGTTGTCTTCTACAGGTTCTGCATTCGCGGACGAGCTACCACCAACATCAGGGAGATCGCCGAGTTCGTCGTCTTCGTCCATGGGCTCATCTCCGTCATGACCGTCTAGGGGGTACTCTTCGAGAATGTCGTCTTCGGTGATGAACTCGGGCTCTCCCTCCGCATCCTCTTCGAGGTGGTCTCCCTGGTCGATATTGGTGTCATTTTCGGGCTGTTTGCTAGAGGACATGATGTTATGGGGAATTTTTAATGCCTCTACTGGGCTTTTGGGATTTTAAACAGCCGGAAGGCGTTTGCTGAGTAATGCAAAGGAGGAAAGTCAAGTAAGGTGAATTGATGGAGATGACCAAGAAATTGAGCATAGATTGATAAAAAGAGCACGCCTATATCGGGAAGGCGACTTTCCTCCCACGTGGACAAGCGGGACGGTCCCTGCCAACCACGGAGGGAAGGTTCCGCAAGACGCGAGGAGCGCATAAATTCTGAAAACTCTTATCAGAATGATGCTCGTGTGTAGGAGATAATTGCAGACGCGTAACTAGATCAGTGAATGTAAGGGACCAAGCCAGGCGACGATGACCAAGCATAATTCGTACATACCATCAAACAAAATCCTCCACGTCAGACTCCTTGGAACAGTGCTGTCTCTCCACCAACCACCATGAGGCTTTCCTTTGCCTGCATCTCCACTTTCTTCATAGCCTTTGTTTCTGCCTCGAATGTTCTTGAATTGACCCCGGACAACTTTGACCAGGTCGTTGGCCAAGGCAAACCTGCATTGGTCGAATTGTACGTTTTGCTCATGCGTTGCCGTGTATAATTACCTCTAACGCCGGATCGCTAGTTTCGCCCCGTGGTGGTACGTTAGCTGTCCTACAGTACTGGGAACGTCTCCAATCATGTGTACATGACATGCTGGGTTTAGTGGTCACTGCAAGGTGCGCATATAACCGGACCTATTGTAATTGTAGTTCCATGAACTTATAATCTCGATAGAACCTTGCACCGACGTATGAACAACTTGCGGACGCATTTGCGCATGCAAAGGACAAGGTTATCATTGCCAAAGTCGATGCAGACGGTGTCGGAAAGCCCTTGGGCAAGAAGTACGACGTCAAAGGCTTCCCCAGTTCGTAATCCCCTGGAACCTGGAGTACAGCTCCTAACGAGAACACATAGCCCTAAAATGGTTTGATGCCGCTGGAAAGGATGAAAAGTACGAGAGCGGGAGAGATTTGGATAGTCTGGCTGCCTTGTATGTGGTTTTTGTCAGGCTATTGTTGGGCAACATTAACCGATGTTTCCATAGCGTGACTCAAAAGTCTGGTGTCAAATCTAACATTAAACCACCGCCACCTCCGGAGACTACAATACTGGACGTCTACAACTTCGACGAAATTGTTATGGTATGTCACGTCTCCTCGAAATACCCCTTCGAGCACGACTACTTACGTCTGACTTTAGGATCCATCCAAGAATGTCCTTGTATCCTTCACTGTAAGCCCCCTTGGCCATCGTTCGTGTTGCTCGGGACATCCTGTGACACTTTTCGAATACTAGGCTCCTTGGTGTGGTCACTGCAAAAATCTTAAACCCACATACGAGAAAGGTAATATCAATGCTTGTGTCGCAAAATGAAAGACTAAACATGTTCAGTTGCCAAGACCTTCAAGCCGGAAAGCAACGTAAGTTCATACGGTTATTCTTAATCCACAGGTCGCTAAACTGACTATGATCAGTGTATTGTAGCTAACATTGACGCCGATGACGCGAAGAACAAGGACATTGCCAGGAAATACGACATCGCTAGCTTCCCTACCATCAAGTTCTTTTCCGCCGATAACAAGGAGGGTATCGCGTATGAAGGTGGCAGGTCGGAGGCAGATTTCGTCAATTACCTCAATGAGAAGTGTGGCACTCAGAGAAAAGTGGGAGGTGGTTTGAATGACCAGGTGAGTTACCGCAGACCTTTCTACGGGCGTGTCCAAAATTCTCAGAATGTTTTGAATACATCGAACGAGAGCCATATTGACTTAACGTTCTTTCAAGGCCGGTCGTCTCCCGTCGTTCGACACCCTGGCCCAGAAATTCTTCTCCGCAGCGAAAGATGCTCGTCAGGCGATCTTCGATGAGGCTCGAACCTTGGCTGCGGCCTCTGGTCAAGAAGCAAAGCACTATTTGAGGGTCATGGAGAAGGTGGTGAATACCAGCGAGGCGTACATTGAGAAGGAGGCGAAACGGTGTGTGGTGTTGTTCTATTTTTGGCGTTAAATATCTGAATTGCTGACTTGTCTGCTTTTCCCTGGTCCATTCTTGGCCACCTCCATTTTTTGTTCCGCACGCGCATGAACTTCTTCAACACCATAGCCTTGGCTCTATGCTCGAGAAGTCGTCCCTTGCTCCCTCCAAGCTTGACGAGATCCAAGTCAAGGTTAACATTCTGCGTGCGTTCACTGAGGAGCCGAAGAAAGAAGAAGAGGCCAAGGTAGCTAGAGCCGAATCTGAGCTCTAGACCTTATAGTGTGATTTTTTGTCGTTTGGGATCTAATTTCCATATTATTTAATTGCTTTTTTGCTCCACTCTGGAAACAAAACTGGACAGAAGACTGAATGCCAACGGTGGTCCTCCAGCTAGAACCGACTAGGTACTACAGGAAGAATCAAAACTTGTATTGCCCAAATGCACTCAGTATGATTTTGCTTTAGCGTGCGGAAATGACGACATTTTGCGGAACTCAGCACTCGCCTTCCACATCTACAAAATTACCACCCCTTGCCCAACATTTTCTAGGTGCTCACAGCCAGTAATCATAATGGAATCGGGACGAAACTAAACCCTGGATGTTCCAGGCGGGAAAACAAGTTGACGACCGGTGCAAACGTGATTGTTCAATGCCAAAATGAACAGAGAACCCACGGCCTCGTGTTGGGTTTGGCGAGATCTGAGTAACTCGTGATCACCTGGGCCTTCTCAGGCCTGGAACATCTGCTGCCTCGAGGCAGGTTCAACGGAGCCAAGTGTGTGCTCCAGTGATATGATATGGGGCTGGGTGCGGAGCTTTCGGTGACTCGAATCTATTTTCCTAGTTCTTTGATTCCCCTACGACCTTCCCGTGTTCCTGGGACCATGGCGGAAGTCCCAATACTCGACGAAGGGGTGGCTACATGTAGGGCATGTTTTCTGACATGAGTCACGTCGACTTCTTGCTTGGGCCTTGCCGATCCAATTAAAGGAGACTGCCGCACTTGTGAAAGCTTCCCGTAAGCCTACACCCCCTCGCATCTTCGAACTTGGCGTTGAGTCACTGATCAGTGGATACGAAGTAACGCCCAAGGATCCAAAGAACGGGGCAATACCTTCCTCATCTTCTACATCTGATCCTCGGTTACTAGTCAAAAGGCAAATCAGGTTTGTAAACACTCATCTCGTGGTATCAAACAGGCGCGCGAAGCACGAGATCCACGGAGTCTTAAGATACAGAACCTGCAGAGTGTAGGCGCGGACGATCCTGTGACGCTACCCAAGCGATAACGGAATTGTGGGGGAGGTGATTAGGTGCTGAATTGCTTCTTTGGGACTATTAGTCCCTCGCGTGGTGGAGGTGCGTTGCTTATGTAGGGTCACGAAGGGACGTTTGATATATAAACCGTGGTTACTTCGTTGGTTCTTTCTCCTCAAACCCAGCGGTCTCCCTATCCTCGGCACATTGACTACGTCTGCCTTTAGCTGTTGTACTATTGACGTTTAAGCTTTGGTTATCAGGTGCGTGGATTGACCCGTAGCCAAGTGTAGCGCATGGCTGATCGGGTGTGGTCATGCACCAGTCCGATCGTGGAGTAATATGCCTCCTTTCTCTGACGAGCCAGTGACGGTCCCGTTCGTCCCAACCTTTGAGGATTTGGAACAGGACACTTCCCTACCCTCCGTACCCGCTCCAATTGATCATAGCCGACCAGTTATTCCTGCGGATGAAGATTTTGACGCGCCAGTGATAATTGCTGATCCAAGTCCATTCCATACCCTCAGGCTATACCGATATCGACCAAAGCGAGGGGGATGGAAGCATATTCCGAGTACGGAGAGAGAGGGTCAGAGGACGGTTAGGGCACTGCCGTCGTCTGTGCGCATCGTTACCTGGAATATCAATTTCGTGAGAACGGTATGGGACGACCGCGTCAAGGGAGTTCTGCGCCATTTGGAGGAGGTCTTGGATAGCCGTAGCGGGGAGGAAAAAAATAGCGGGTATGGAGGAGATGCGTGTGTGGTGTTGTTGCAAGAGGTCACGCCGTCGATGCTCGACCTCTTGCTGAAGGACCAATGGGTTCAGCAGAAGTTTGCCGTTGTTCCGATAAGCGCAGACAAGTGGCCACCCATGGCGTATTTCGGGAATGTAACGTTGGTGTCGAGGGATTTGGAAGTGGTGAAAGCACAGATTTTGCATTTCTCATTGACGAGCAACCAACGGACGGGTCTCTTCGTGTATTTGCGGATGGCGGCACCGGGAGGCGGGGAGAAAAGCCGGATCATTTGCATTGCCAATACCCATTTAGAGTCGCTTGAGAATGGGGAGCACATGCGCCCGAAACAGCTGGAGGCACTGGCCCAAATGCTCAAACGAGAGACTATTGAGGGAGGGGTAATCGCAGGAGATATGAATGCAATTGCGAAATCGGACAGGACGCTTCCACGCAAGCTGGGATTGAAGGATGCGTGGCGGCAAGGGGATTCTGATCCCAAGGGATTTACATGGGGGCATCAGAGCCCAAAGGAGGACAGGAAGTATCCGCCGGCGAGGTTGGACAAAATATTATATCTTCCGCATCGCAAATACAAGGTCGACGAGCCCCAGCGGATCGGCGTCGGCCTCACCGTCAGAACGAAGGAGGGGGAAGATCATTGGGCGTCTGACCACTATGGTCTCCTTACCACTCTGCACGTGACGGGATAGTGTTCTTGACCGTGTTTTTTCTTGTAAAAAGGACTAGAATGTTCTTGGAGGCGGCTCTGTGGTGTCCAGATAATCAGGGATATGTTTATATTTTTGAACTTGTATTGACTGCGCTCGAGGCCGTGATCTGAATGCTGGGGAGGGTCTATAAAAGGCCAGGAGGAGAAAAGCGCTGGGCGGATGCGATGCATTTCAGAGGCCGTCATCGGTTGTCATGCGTTGTTTGTACGGATAAACAATCCAACTGAGCCGGACAAATATATATATTCCCCTCCCTGATGGCCATTTTTTCCCGCAACTCTCCACGTTCCCAACCGCCCCTCCACAACGACCACCATGAAGGCTACCCTCTTCTCTCTCGTTTTCGCCGCTGGCGCCCTTGCTCAGAACTTCATGATCAATACCCCGTTAGTATCATGTTCTCGCATCACACATTGGGCTCGAACTCATAACTCTGCAGTGCTAATGCCGTTGTTTGCCAACCCCTCCTCCTCACCTGGACAGGAGGAACTCGTAAGTCCCCTCCTTACGTTGCTCAGTACATTTGCTTATGCATTTTTCATAGCCCCCTACTTCTTGGTTAGTGATTCCTTTGCTTGGTAACTGTAGTCGCAGTTATTGATCGGTTTTTCTGTGTATACCTTGCTTGGGAAATAACAGAGGTGAGCTCACTACTCTCGTGTTCTGCGTGATTTCATCCTCATCAATAAACTAGCATTCTTCCCGGCGGCCAGCCCAGCGCTCCAGCCCTTGTTGACCTTGGTAGGCAAGATGGTACCTCCATTACGTGGACCGTCAACCAACCCCAAGGTGTGCATGCATAATACTCCTTTTTATATTGAGGTTTTGCTCATATTTACTTTTTTTTTTTTGTCCAGGCACTTCCCTCGGCCTCACTCTCCGCGACAGCAATGGTCAGATAGCCCAATCTGCTCCCTTCACTGTCAACGGTGGCTGTACGTAGTTACAGTAGACTCTTTACACGTCGATTTCTCACGATTCCTTTAGCCGACACTAGCTGCGTTGGTCAGAACCCCTCCACTTCTGCCGGTGGCGCGGCTCCTTCCTCACCTGGCGGTGCTTCTCCCTCCCCCGGAACAGCTGGCACTACCGCCCCGGCCACCACGTCTGCAGCTACCTCTGCAGCTGGTGCTACCACTCCGGCCACCACGTCTGCACCCGCTGTGTCCTCCAGACCAGCCACTACTGCCACTTCTGCGTAAGTGATGCCTATTAATAACTAGTCGTCATAGCTTACGTCGTAATCTACTCATAGCTCTCGCTCCACTAGCGCTGCCTCTGCCGCTGCTTCCAACACCTCTAACGCTGCGTCGGCCAACTTGGCCTCGGTTGGTGCTGGTGTTGTTGGTGCTGCCCTCGCAGCCCTCTTGGCTTAAACCGATAGCAGGGTGATTGACAACGAAAGGTGCTACTAACGGTCGCCCCATATTCCTTGGTTCTGGGGAATATGGAATGAATGGACGCCCACTATTTACTCCGTGTCCTTGCACTCACTAGAGTTCCCCGCTCATTTTCGTTATATTCATGCGTTTATTAATTACTTGAACCTTGCTTCTTTTGATGTCTCCACTCGGACGGTCTGACGATATTTGTTGTATGCCTTTGCCTCTGACTTTCTAGTCTTTACTTCTCTTGCTTGACAGTAAGTCTTCAAGTACACACTACTTGCATACCCCTTTTCCTCGTTATATCATTGCTTGTGAAATCCTGGTCCTATGAATTCGAGCCAAGATGGGCAGGACCATGATGCGCCATTGCGCAAAGAGTAATTGCGATGACGATGATGAAATCCTTTTTCTTGCGAGAATGCGTCTCAACTGACCATAACATGGAACAAAGGTCAACGTTTGTGTGTTGACCCTACTGTTCCATCCCTGCGGCTTCGACAGTTTGGCAGCGGACCTTCTCGAACATTCTTGGATGGTCGAAAAGTTGTAGGAGCGGCTTGGCATTCAATTCAATAACCAGACAACCGAACTAGCAAGCTCAAAGGTCATATACCAACTACCAACACTGTCAACCACTATACCTAATTTGGAGTGCATCGCATCCAACAATTTAGTACGTCGCGGAGTTAGGTATCAATGGCAGCACGCAAGTGATGATAGAGGAGAGAGGTTCTTGGCTTTTGCCAGGTGGGAGAGACATCAATTTCCTTCAGTATGTGATCACTTTATATTAGCGAGAAATGAATTACCCAATGTCCCCGAGTCCGCCTTGAGGTGTCGTGTGCTCAGCTCGTCAAGTCGCATGACCCCCGTGGAGACAGGCGAAACGTTGGCCTCGTGGTGGATAGCCATTAATCAAGGCGTCGCATGGACGACTAGTTGCAACCGAAGTATCTATTCTCACTCCACCGTCGTCCTTAAGAGCCATCATCCCGTCTCCCACTAGTGGTGATGTCTACGTGGTTCGTTGACGGAATAAAGAAACTCAGGAATGATGACATCATCATCGCGTACGCACGGCTCCAAACCTTGAGGCACCCTGCTGAGGCGGTTTTCTCTCATAGGTTTGTGGGCCCGACAGGTGCTGGAAAGAGCTATGTAAGACAACGAGCGTATACGGAAAGGAGAAAACTCACCCCGTTGCAGTACATCGACCTCTTGACAGGACAACCTGGTCGTCGGGTTGGTCATTCACTGAGTGCGGCCACCACCCAAATTGAAGCCGTCCGGGTCAAGCATACCACTTACGGCGACCGAATCGTTCTCGTTGATACACCTGGCATCAACGGTTCCGTCAGGTCGTCCATACAAGTTTTACAAATGACGAGCAACTGGCTTCAAAAGACGTAAGAGACGCACCCATACTTTTATATCTGGTAGCAGCGGTAACACAATGTTAGATACAAGAAAAACGCCAAGCTCAACGGGCTCATATACCTCCATCGCATTACCGACAATCGCCTGACTGAGCCTTTGGAGAACCTTCGCATGTTTCGAGAACTATGCGGAGACTTTGCCATGACTCAAGTCATCCTCGTGTCGACCATGTGGGAAGAGCTTGTATTCGACGAAGGCGCATCTAGAGAGAAAGAACTCGAGGAGGTTTTCTGGAAACCCTTGATCGATAAAGGCTCAAGACTTGACAGGTTATTGAGGAGTGACCCTGAAGAAGCGTGGCGCATCGTCGATCAACTAGTCCGACAGAATGACACCAGAGCCATTCAGCGGATGCAAGAAGAGCTGGAGGAACTTGAACTGGCGCTCCAGGAGTCATATGCTGGTAGAATGTTGCTGAATTCACTTCAGAAGGCCCTCGCAGAGCAAAGAAACTCATTGAGACAGTTGGTTTTTCAGAACCAGAAGTCTGATGACCCAGTGCTCAAGAAGAAACTGAAGAAAGAATACACCAGAAGCGAAGAGCAAACCCGCAAGAGCAAATTCGAAAATCACATGTCACCATTGGAAAGGAAATCTTGACAGCCTTTTATGAAAACGAGACTCGAGCAATGGGTCATGATAGAACCACAACAGGGCTGTCCTAACAAGTTTTTAGAAGGCAATCAAGATTGGAAACTGAAGGGTGAAGGAACAATAACAGCAGTCATCAGGATGGTTTTCCAATTTCAGCATGACGACTTGACAGAGCCGTGTACATGTACAGTCTTGTTGTCAATAACTCAGAAACTAGCTCAAGGCGTTACCTAATCATTTGATACACCCATGCAAAAATAACAATGACAATACATGAGGAGTAAAACAAGGACCAATCTTTCCATTTACCGGTTCGCACACCCGCGCCGAATGGCACATGCGCAAAATCCAAGTAAAAAGAAAGAGATCCAAAAAGGAGGACCCCTGACGACATAAGCCAGTAGTGCAGCGGCAGAGTCATCGCGCCAAGGTCGTGCAAGCAGAGGACCAAGGCTGGGGCAGCAAAAATTAGATAACCAAAAATGGGGGCGGTGCCCCCATAATAGTGGTTAAACTATTAAGAACAGATACTACACTTGATCTAAGCCAAAAGGCCAGAGTGGTAAGGAATCAAGGATGTCTAGCGGGGGTTTATATAGCTTGTCACAGGAGCGCACGGACCAGGCAGTGCTTTGCGATGTCACGTGTAAAAATCTGTCTGGTGAAGGCAAACCCGGACAATACAGCTTTATAATATGTCTTTGCTCATACAGATCCTGGGGCTTGTTCAGGACCCGGCAAGTTTCGAATCATCAGTATAAACACGAAGAAACGAGTAATATATGTCTGGCTACGTCCTTTTCTTCATGCTAGTGCCGTTTCAACCATCTTAATGTATGACACACCCCTTCCAGTGTTGATACCTTCTCTTTGTATCCCAAACCACCCTTTTCCACGGGTAAACGTGCCAACGAGTCATCATAAAGCGCGTTGATAAGCATGCTCTGGTTCGACGCGGGTTGTAGTTTCATGAGATCCCCTTGTAACCGTGGAAGAACCCACCGCATGGGTGGGAAATAATGATATGCAAGGTCGTACCCCTCGACCAAGTGAGAGAGGAGGTACATAAATGTTGGTGAGAGATGGAAGAAAGTGACTGCACCATCCGTCAGCGTGGTGATAGCCATGGTCAAGTCACCGAAGCTTATCGTGGAAGGGGAATCGACAATGGTGTATGCGCGACCGCCGACGTCTTTTCCACCGCGCTGCGCCTCCAAAAGGCGCTGCTCGTAGAGGAGGTGTGCAAGGACACAGTTCTCCACGTAGAGAAGATTCTGCAAGGAATTTGCGCTCCACAGAGGATTGACGGGATGCTTAAGGAGTTCGCGGAAGACAGGATCTTTATTACTGGGTCCAAACATAATGCCACCTGGCCGCAAGATCCCAGTTCGCAACTTTCCATCGTTAGCCTAGATGGCGAAACAGATAAGTGAGAAGGCCTAGTTGTACATGGCGTACACACCTTGTCTGCGTTCCTCACTAGTAACTCCGCCCGGAATTTCGTTTCGGCGTAATTTGAGAAAAAGTCATGGTGTAGCCTGTACCGCCAAACCACAGCACCCTTTCCCTCTAGTTCACCTTCGTCCGTAACGACCTGAGTGCATGACTTGTCCCTCTTTGATTCCCAAGGGAACGCCAATAAGCGCGGTGTGCGCACACCAACGGAAGCAGAAGAGGTATAAACTAATATGTCTGCCCCTGCCGCTTTAGAAGCTTCAATAATGTTGCGAGTTCCTGTCATATTTGTTGCAACAGAGCGGGGAAGAAACACCGAATGTCGCTCAAAGTATCTAATGACGGCAGCGCAATGGAACACAGTCAACCCCTGCCACGAATCACCATTAACGGTAGCGGCGGACCAGGGCTTTGTGAAGGCAGAGATGGCAGCATTGCGATCGGTTATATCGGTCTTGACGAACCCTACACCGGCGGCAAGCTGTTCTGGATCTGTGGGCGCTTGTAAGTCCACTATGCGGATATTCTTAGGTTCTTCGCCACGTCTCAAGAGAGTGGATACAATCCAGCTGCCGAGGAATCCCGTCTATTACACACGATCCTCAGGTGAGGTGCTAATGACAAGGGTTGATAAGAACACTCACCCCACCGACAACAATATATCTCCTCCCCGTTTTAACAGGCAGGTCTCCCGCTTTCAATATTGGTGGCTCTGACCCTTTAAGTTCCTCTGCCGTACGCTGGACCTGCTGGGGGGTCCAGTGCTCTTGATGGAAAGCTGTTTGAGGCTGCTTATACAGCCTATCGTTGTGCCATATGAAATAAGTGAACGCGACGAGCGCAAGTGCCAATACAAACATGGGATGAGGTATGGGAATGCAATCTCAAGTACTGCGGGTGATTTACTTATACCTGTAGCCAGTGTGGAACGAACATGGTCATGATGGTTGATGCATCAATGCACGAGCGCGGTGGGAAGGTAGACACGACTGTATATTTTTAGACAATCTATCGAATTAACGATCTTTCGGCATACAACGAGCACGAGCAAAACACTTTCTTCAAAGGACATAGATATAGTGACACAATCCTTAGAGTTAGTACACTGTGAAGCATTGTGACTGTGGCTTCAAACCTCTCCGACTCGATCTTTCAATATCAACCGGCAAAACGGTAGATTTCACGACGATCTGGATTACGTGACAGTGGTCCTTAGCCAGGCTTAACCTATCCTACAAATGGTCCTCAGCCAGTCCTTGTGGAACCAACTAAGTCATTTATGCCCCGGCGGCAGCCTTGCACTGCGCCTGCTGTTGACTGCAGGCTTGTACTGTAAATCCATCCCTATTTCCGGATGCATTGGCCGCATCCGCGCACTGGTTATTTTGGACGTCACTGCAGTGACCAGTGACATAAGCATCATGTGTAGACTAACATGAGGCTGCTTACCACGACCGGATGAGCGCATTCTGCTGGCTGTTGAACTCAGAGTTACCGTCAACAACAAAGCGACCATTTCCAAGATCCCTAACGGCAGGAGCAGCTATGCCACCCAAAGCACTGGTGAACCTTTGTAGGTTGGAGGAGTTATTGTTCGTAAGACTGATAGGTGAGGGTGCAGGGGCAGCAGCAGGCGCCTAGTAGTAGGGTTTTTGAGATAAGCCCTCAGGATGAAATAAAGAAAGGTGTCCTACCGGAGAAGCCGGGAGTCTTGTGGTGGTAACGACGTTTTGGGCAGGTTGAGGGGCCACCCCGCTATTGTTGGCAGGTCCGACCGGTCTGCCTTGATTACCGATCTGCTGAACGTCCGCAAAGTTCTAAAGAATAGTGTTAGTCACGTTTCACGATTAGGAGGAGACGTGCGACATTTCAAACGTACGGTTTGAATTCCAAACACAGCATTGAACGCATCAGCCTGGGCACCAGATCCTGCAGGAGTTGTATTGCTGGCGGCAGTGGCAGCCTGGGCACAAGCATCCTTAGCTGCTTGATCGGCCTTGCATGAGTTAGCCAGTTGGTCGCAAATGAATTCTAGGCATATATCAGGCTTCGGTGCTCATAACCAAAGTACGCGTTAGCTTACGTGTGATGATGCCAATATTCTGGGCGGACCCGTGATTGAAAGAAGCTATCAAATCGTTACTGTCGGTCGAACAATTGGGCCGGTCGAAACAATGAACATACATAAATTAGCAGGCCGGAAAGTCGTCTCCCTTCTTCCCTCGAAGATACCAAACTCGATCTCTGGAGTGGAACATGACCCAAAATCTCCAGCACCATCAGCGGACCCAGGTGAAGGGGTCGCAGCCGGAGGTGTCTCAGTGAGGGTCGCTGCACTCGCAGTCCTTGTCGTAGTTGTACCAGCACCACTTCCAGCACCCGAAGCGCTAGTGCTGGGAACTTCATTGCCTTGATTATCAACTGGAGGAACGTCGCCGAAGTTCTGTGGCCAAGTTAAGTTAGGAGAAGAATGGATACCATCGCTGACCGTTCTCACCGTCTGTATTCCGAATACCTCATTAAACGCGTCGGCCTGTGCCCCTGTGCCCGCCTCTGCAGAAGACGCGGCGGTACGAGCAGTTGCACAAAGGTCCTTGGCCGCCTGATTCGCATTGCAAGTGTTCGTCAACGAATCACAGATGAATTCTGTTGAGGAGGTTTGAATAAATGCACATTCTTGGGGTATGGCTAAGTCTTACGAGTGATAATATTGATGTTCTGGGCTGAATCATGTGGGTAGGATGCTAAACACCTCAAGTATGAGTGGGTTCCTCTGACCAGGCATAGGAGATACATACTTTTATCGACAGGCTGGAAGCTAGTTTCTTGTCGGTTGTCAAATCCAACACCAAACTCGATTTCGGGTGTTGTACAAGAACCGAAATCGGCACCAGCGGGAGAGGGTGCAGCAGTTGGCGAAGGATTACCAACAGTTACAATCACCGCATTGGTCATGGAGGCGACATCTGGGTTGGTGGCTGAAAGTGTGATCGTGACGGCAGTCTGGGAGCAGGACCATCAGGAGGGTGCCTTCAGAGTCAAGAATATTAAGAACATACAGGGCAACCAGCCTCCGGTTGCGAGGCCCTAGCGGCGATAGCCGTAACCGCATGAGTAAGAACCTGGTTGGGCGCTGAACCGGACGGGAGAGTTTCGTTGTTGCTAACACCGTCCATCGCTTTAGGAATGTCCCTGAGCTGTTCAATTAATGCTACTTACTTTCCATTGAAAGGGAATGTGTTCGGCTGTTCACCCTTCCGAACACTCTTCTTCGTCGCAGGATCAAAGAAAATGTTCGGGTCGTTGGCAGGATCTTGAGCTTGAACGAGGCCGTTTAACTGTGCATTTCTGGGAGCCTTCTGACAGAAAACAGAGTTGCGGAGTGTTGGAGGATTGGTGCTGAAGTCCTATGAGATAAAAATGAGCATGGGAGAAGTAATTATACGTGGAAACGCACAGGAGGTGTGTTTTTCTCTGCCTGACGATATTCTTGGGCAATTGCAATCATATTTGCCTGGGTCGCGCCATCAAATTGTCGACTGGCATCTGTGGTTTTGTAGGTAGCTGAGTTGGTTTGCATGGAGCGTTCTCACCAATGATTGCATCCGCCATGTCTTGTTGAGAGCATTCCGGTTGAGCAGCAAGCAAGGGCGTAACGGCCTGTCCAGCTAAAGCACCGCAAACCTCGCCTGGACAAGCATTCCGCAATTTCTGGAGAACAGCTGGCTGCTCCTGTCCGAAACGTCTAGGATGTAAGAACACAGGCTTATGGTCCCTCTCAAGCCATCTCTCGCGCCCAACAGCCTGCTCTGTGGCTATCAAAGATGATAAAATGATTGAAAATATACTTGTCTTTGCCAGCATCTTTGTAAAGGGATCGAAAGAAGAGGTGCTGTTGGTTGAAGGTGTTTGCGAACAATGAATGAACAAGACCCCAGGTCCCAAGAAGTAAGAAAAAACGGCCGTCAACGACGTGTCAGAAAGTGCAAGCAAAGGATAAGTGTGCAGGAAGGCTGGGATATGGGAGGATCGACCTTCTTAGGTTATGGGTTATATGCGGCAGAGGACCCCGAGCAAGTGCCTTGTTGCGCTGAAATTGTGGTTGCTTTGTCTACAGTGAATGCATGAGTAATACATTCCGAGGACAGAAAAAGGGTAGTGACCGCAGAGCCTCTAGATCTGAATGTCCAGAATAACGGTGAAAGCCTCCGCCGCGGATTCCCCGTAAATCGTGGTTCTTCGCACATGCAGGGATCATAACCATCAATTATCACGTGGAGGATGCTCACTCCTTGGAGACTTTTCGCTGTGGCCCTTGAGAACGATATGCAGGAGAGCCAGAAAGTAGACGTGTCCAGAAATGATATCGGCGAGGCTGATCCTGTGGAGGGTCAGCGATTCATGCCTTCGCATTTTTCAGTTAGCAGTTGCATGTACAAGGCAATACTCCTTGGAAGGGAGAGAACAAAAGACATACCCTATGTCTTGACGACTCATCAACGCCGTCGTCAAGATTGACCAAATCATACAATGCACAACAATTGCCACATGAGGTTCTGAGAGCCGGTGAGTTATTTGGCACGACCTCGTCGTTAGGGTGACATAAAACCAGCCAGTGCTTGGCTAGCTAATACCACAGAGAACCCGTAGTCTTGGGTCACTGCTGGAGGCTGCCAGGTTGTCACTCTCACTCTTCTTGACAACCAAAGCGGGGGAGATGATTACATAGTGTTCATCGGCATCAAATGTTCTTCAAAGAAATCTATGCTCACAATTACGGCAGAACGTGTTTTCTGCTTGTATAGTGCCCCTGAGTAAAGTCCGAATCTAATCTCCGTTGCGTTTTCTTCCTCAACGACTGACCATGTTCGTCCGAGGGCTAGTCCAACGGCGTTTAGGGATAATAGTTTGACTGGGACCCAAGGCTCGAACGGCTGAATAACACCTGTGCAAAATGGGTGACAGCGGAACACACTCTATGACGCACTGGTCGCTGCAGCAAAGTTACGCTCTGGTAATTGCCGGACCGCCACTGTTCCACCAAGGATCGCACCTATTCATATTCAGGGAACACTCCCGGATAGGAGTCAGTAGAAAAACAGCTTTGTTCATTGCCCAGCAAACAGGACTCTACATGTCGCGATGCAACTACCGCACTCCGGCAAATGTCCTGTTACGTTTATTCCGTACATTAGTCGACCGGCCGTCGGTCAAAAACAATCTAGTGGTGTTCAGCGTGGTGCTCGTCACCATGGAAGTCAATAGCATAGACTGGTAGGCCGGACATCAGTGAACGTCGAAAAGCACGAAAACTGAGGCTAAAACGCACCGGAACCGCACTCCTTGCAGCGTCCTTGCTTATCCTTGTGGAGATTGAACCAGACAACGTCATGCGAGTCAGCGGGCACGCCAGTGCAGCCAATAATACGTTCTACATCCTGTTTCCCGAAAACAACAACTCCATCAATGAACTATCCCGCAAGTCACAAAAACGGAAAAACACGCACATAAGAGGGAACGAGGACGGGATCAGCCTTAGTGCCAATCCTGCTCGAGTCAAGAGGGCCCTCGTCGAAAATATTGATTCCTTCAATCTCCCCGAGCAGCTGCAGGCGCTCCAAGCCGGTAGCCTGATCAAGGTCGGTGGGGACAGCACCAGGTTTGGCACCGGGACCGTAGAGTTGAGGAGGGGGAGGTCCACCAGAGGAGACGCGGAGGGTGGTGGAAAAAGTTCGAGAGGCCTGTTGCCTGTTGGCAGCACGAGCTGCGAGGACCGCGGGGCGGGCTGCACGGAGGGCAGTTTTGAACATAGCGCAAAATAGAACTATTGCGAAGAAGGAGGAGAGAGGTTGTGACACAGTTGTCACGGTAAGAGTCGGGGTCACGTCGTGACACTTCCGCAGAGTCCCGATGGTCATGAAGTATTGACGAGACTCGCTAGTCACTTGATTCGTGCTTGCTTCGGTCCAGATCCTCCGTTCTCAGGAGAATCTTAGTCGCTACTCCGTCACTCTCGAGGTAGACAAATGAAGCTCATTGGCATTATCAAAGTCGTACAAATCGCTCAGGTCAGACGAAGGCAGGTAATATCAAAATCGAAACAAAATTAACTTTCAAGAACCTCTGCTACATTTTTATTTTTCGTTGTCTTGGGAAAGGGATCCACTGGCCCGGTCTTTTTCAGCCTCGAGATCAGCCTTAGCGTCGGTCAAGCCAAGGCGGCGATGGATTGACTTCTGGCGTTCGATATCTGCCTGGCCCAAACCACTTGAGTCACCAAAGACCTCATCCATTTCCTCCAAAGTCAACCCTGTGATAGCAGTGTCAGCGTCTATGACCGGCAGTGGTATAAAAAGAGCATACCTTTGGTTTCCGGCACCTGACGGTGATTTGGATAGACGTTAGCCCCTTAGATTGTTAGTAACCAGTTTAGTACGCACCAAGAACATGACGAAGAAACCTCCTAGGATGGAGAAGACCTATCGAGTCACATGAACATTGACGAGCCGAAGGAAATACAAGGGGTAAACGGACTTACACCGAAGAACACAAACGTGCCGAATCTGAGGTGTTTCATCATGCTTGGCGTAACCTATGCGCGAAGTCAGTTCCAAGTAAATGAGGGACCAGAACACAACAGAGCTTACTTGGCCAACTACAGAACGAAAGTGATGTCAGTGAGGTAGATTAATAAGATACTGATTGAGACTTGCCAATGAAATTGTTCATCTGCATGGTGCGCAACGTTTCATCAATAGGAAGTAGCTCGACGAATGTTGGAGGTGCTTACCCAGTTTGATGAAGCAGCAATGGAAATGCCCTTTCCGCGAACACTAAGAGGCCAAATCTACAACATAGGTCAGCCGGGCGGGGAATACTAAACGATTCACCTCATACCTCGGCAACGAGAATCCATGCGCATGGACCCCAGCTATAACCGAAGCCGATAGCGAAAACCCAAACAAGCGCACAAGCAGCCCAACCAGCGGCTACAGATTCCTCAATATAAGCTCACACTAGAGTTCTGTAATCAACATACCGATATGCCTGGAAGGGACAAGTGAATCAGCACGTGTTCAAAATATACTCATGCGTACGGCTTACTGTGCCCAGCTATCCTGGTATAAACCGCTGAGAATCGCGATAATGACATGACATCTATAACCTCCGTGAATAAAGGTCGGACCCCTCTGGACGGTGTGCTACTCACGCCCCCATGAGGAATGCCCCGGAAACCAAGACAGGTTTGCGGCCAAGTTGATCGACCCATAGAACAGCTGGGATGGTAGCCAAAAACATCCTGAGCTCAGAATTTCAGTATACCGCTTTTTTTTATACCTCAGTCGACACAACGAATGTACTCACACAATACCGACTACACCAGTCGCGAGGAGTGAGATAGCATTTCCTGTAAGGCCAAGGTTCTGGAAAATGATCGGTGCGTAGTACAAGATAGCGTTGACACCGGCTGGAAGGTATTGGCATTAGACAAAGATTCACGGCGAAATTGAGATATTGGATAGTGCTTACTCCATTGTTGGAAGAACATGGTTCTGCTAGGAGTTAGTTGACATTCCACTTATGATGAGAAAGTAACTGACAGGGAGCCAACAGCAACGCGGTACAACAGGTCTATTGAAATCCATGAGTACAGTTTATGGATGCCTAGAGATAAGTGCAAGACTTACGCCTCTCACGAATTAGGCTGAAATAACCGTATAGACCGAGCTTGAAGTTTGAAGACCAGGAACCATCCTGGTAGTTGGGGAATTTCTCCTCAGACACCTCCTTCTCAAACAGATGTTGAGCACGAATCTCCCTGAGATCCACGGCCTCTGATCAGAATCATTTGGGCAAAGGTGAAAGGCTCAACGCACAAGAACTCGATGCGAACAAGGTCGGCATCGGGGGGCAAACCACGCGCGCGACTCAAAACAGTTAGAGCTTCGTCATCACGGCCTTGATTGACCAACCATCTAAAAATAGGATCCTGGGCGTCAAGATACCCCATTTGATGAAATAATCGTGTGGAAAGTCACTAACCGCGGTGAGAACGGCATGAATAGGATGCCCACTCCAAGAATGACAGCCGGTATAAGCTGCAAAGCTAGGGGTAGCCTCCAAGCAGCCTCGGCCTGGTTTTCGCCGGTCCCTCCGATATAATTCGTACCTAGGGTGTTCGAAGGAGAGTTCGTTCAACGATAAAGGGCATAATTTCACGACCCCAGCAACTCACCATAATCAATCCAGAAGGAGATCATGATCCCGAATGTGATTGCAAGTTGTTGCAATGCCACAAGACTGCCGCGTACCTCCGGAGGAGCAATCTCGGCGTTATAGAGTGGGACGGCCATACTCAGGGAACCGACGCCCAAACCCGTGACGAATCTGCCTGTGTACCATGTGGACTCGATTATCAAAACCAAACATAAAATAAATCCGGGGATGAACACTAACCTCCATATATCGATGAGGGACCCATAGCGGCTGTTTGGACGATAACACCAACGCAGAAGACGACAACGGCTGAATAATAGAATAAGTGTTGAGTGGGATATGGAGAATTGGGTTCCAGCTGGAATATTCACCCAAGACAATGGTATATTTACGAGAGATCTTATCGACGAAATAAGCTACATGCGATGTCAATTCGTGTGCAGTGTCAGAGAAACAGATCGTCCGCACCGGTCATAAGGACACCAAACCATGCTCCAAGCTCGAGGATCGATACTAACCAACCTTGCCGTCCAGCATCATTGACGGCTGATGCCATGCGTTGATCGAAGGAGTGCATACTAATCACTGTCAGCTTTAATCTCCTTCAGGTGGTCACACACATACACCAAAACACCCGAGAAAACACCCTGAAACACGTAAGCTAGAGAGAAGTTGTAGGAGGATGAAAACACACCTGATTATAGCCTGACCAGAGAATACAAAGCGATGAGGGATAGAAAAGGCATAGAGACAACCACCATACCATAAAGCCTGCAACAAACCTCGTCGGTTCTGAGCATATTCAGCGAGGGCTGAAAAAACTTACAATCCACCCAAGGAAGCAAAAACAGCGATGGCGAAAATTCTGCGGTTATGAAGAAGTCCAGCCTGGGATCACTGTCAGACGAAGGTTGTTCGGTCGAGTATGACATCCACCGCACCCATCCTGATTTTCCGGCGAGGGCTTTACGCCTGGCAGCAGCGAGAGATGTGTCTGTTCCAACAGCCCCTCCAGCCATAGTTGAAATCTGGGTAAAAGAGTTTGGACACAAGAGTCACCTGCCTCGGGCTCTGTTTTATACACACGCAGGGTCAGGACCCGGGAAATCCCTACAGTGGGTGGAATCAGGACCCCCGAAAATAGGGGGGAACTGATCTGAGTTTGGAGGTTTTTAAGGACTTCCGAAAATAGGGGAACCCCCGAAAATAGGGGGGACCCCCTGATCTGAGTTTGGAGGTTTTTAAGTGTGGAATCGGATTTCGAAAGGTTTGTCCGTTCGAGACTGTCTGAAATCTTCGATTTTGTCAAGATTGATTCCGGCCTGATTTTCCGAAAATATATCCAGATGTTTGATTGCAGCCTCCGGAAATTCCCGATAAGAAAAAACGCTCAGAATTCCAAGAGCCACGGAGCATCACAGTGGAGCTACGGTTGCATAAAATCCATTTGCTATTCCTTCGACAGATGAACATTGGCGGGGGAGAGGAAGTGCAATAAACTAGTGCACCCGTGGGAGCATATGCCGCAGTTCGGACTGATGCGCCGAGGATAGTGAGCCATTGCCGCATTCTTTTCCTCTGCCGATCCAATCTACTGACTCCAATTATAACCACCAGTGGGATTACCGAGCTTCACCACAGTGGCGGCCATTTCGACACGAGAGAGAGGGCTAAGGTATACTCTAACCTTTTAAGGCGTCAACGAATCTTAATTCAACTGTTTGGTCGACTAACCGTCACGCCGAGCTATAGTTCTTGCGCAGATTCATCACCAGCAACGAGCACAGGGATGCGGATATTCGTGACATCTGTGAAGGTGAGCGAAAAGGAGAAGTCGCAGATGTTAGACATCTCAGTTTGTGAAACGGGCATAAGAATATATAGAACGCGTTACGGCAGGTCTGCCTGCTCAACGTGACTTTCTCCAATTCACCTCCCGCTTCTAATTGTTTTTTTTTAGGTTGCCAGGACATGATTCTCCCAGAAGTGCCGTAGTGTAAATAATTAGATCTCCTGTGGGTGAGGTATACGATATGTACCTGCCTGCCCGTCTAAACCTCCACATTCAGAAGTGTAAAACTACGTAGACAGGTCAACAGTAAATAATCACCTGTTGGTCCCCACTTACAATTATGGCCTTCCCTTACGTACTTCCGGCCTTCTGGTTGCGAAAAGCCTATGTTGTCCATTTTTGATTCCGGCATGGGCGGCCGGATTTCTCTGATTTTTGTCCATTCTGCTTCCATCCCTTATAGGAATATTCCGGGGTCCTGCATAATCTTAGCACCTTGCGCGTTTCACCGGTGGAAACAAACACTTCGCAAGGAACGCCATGTGGGGTTTGAGCCAAAATGACGGAATGGAGCCGCACTGTCCGCGGTCTGGTGCCTTTCTGTGTATCTTAGGAACTCATTTGTGGTCAGTAGGTACAGTGGCGTGGGGTGAATGTGTTGCGATCAAAAAAGGGAGTGATCAAAGCGATACTTTCTCGAAAAAGCGATAACAGGTAGTTATCAGATGGTCATCAAAGAAGCACACGACTGGAAAAATAGTAACGTGCCTGCCGCATTTTTTTCACATGTACTTTTCCTGCTGCTTTGCGTTTGTTGGAATTTTGAGGTGACTGTATGCGCCTATATAACCCGAACGCGGCCCGGCACCACAATTACCATAAACTGCAGTTGCCAACACCCGCATTGCATTTCGTTCAGGGTTCCAGATCCTGGGGGTTAGTGGGCCTCAAGAATTTGAGCATATGGGGAATGTGTACATATATGGAGAGCGTAAATCGCGGCAGCAAGGGAAGTCAACAACAAGATGCCAGGATCATTGAAGGGAAGGCTATGCTGGAGTGTACCGATGAGGTTCTAACAACTACTAGTGCACCGCACTGTGTGAAGAGCAAGTGAAAAATGTGGCGGTGTAGGCGTCCTAGGGCGTCGCAAGGCAGTGATGGGAATATGAATCAGCCATTGATGGTGGCGAGCGCGACTTCTAATATCACCAGCGCGCATCATCCCCTCCATCTTCAACGTTCAACCTCTACTACATGAGTTTCTTCAAGGAAATCAAAGACGTCTACAAGCAGACGAAACAAGCCGTGCAGCAGCCGCAAGGCTACAGAGACAATGTCGCACCTCCGTAGGTTTCATCGCCGTTCTCGGAAACTCCGTTCTATTAACCACCCCGTCATACAGGTTTCCTCAAGCCCCTGGAGCACATGGGTACGCGTTTCCAAGACTTTCTTCGATCAGTGTTCACTCTTTTTGTCCAGCGGTTACCCTCCTCCCTCTGGACCACCTCCTCAGAATGCCGGCTTTCATTCTGGATATAGTCCTAGTTATGCCCCTTCCTATGGCCCTCCTCCTGGCGGGTGCGTGGCGGAATACTTAGTGTTCATCGATCTCACCGCTCAAGGTTTCTCTTCAGCTACCCGCCGCCTCCCGGTCCGCCACCTCCCGGACCCCCTCCTCCGCAACAGGGGTAAGCACCTCCGACACGCTCTGTGTTTAACTTTATCCCGAACCAATCGCAGGTACGGTTTCCCAACACCTCCCGCTGGTTTCAACTCTCCGGGATACAACCCTCCTCAAGGTCCTCCACCCTCCGGGTATGCCTTCTTCGCTGATGTTACATTGATGTCCTGATCTTTCATCCCTCAGGTTCCCGCATCCATCACCCCAGCCTCCCTCTGGTAACCAAGGCGGCGGGTATCCTGGTCAACAATGGCACCAGCAACACAACCCGAATCAAGGCGGATATCCTGGACAGCAATATCAGCAGCAGCAGCATCCACGGCCGAACCAGCAGACTGGAGGTTATGGAGGTCATCCTGGTGCTAATCAATATCATCCTCGTATGCATCACATGGCCAGGTTTCCGTGAGTTGTTCACTGACAATGTAATCAGATGGCCCTCCGCCGCCGCCTCCCACCACGATCCAGAACTATGGTCCCCACATCCAAGGACCCGATAATCGTGACAGCCAACCCTTCTTTCAATATTCGCAATGTAATGGAAAGAAAAAGGCCCTTTGTATCGGTATCAACTATTTTGGTCAGAATGGCGAGCTGAGAGGTTGTATCAATGACGCGCGTAATATTCAACGCTTCCTTGGCAGTGAGTGCACCTCCATTCATCTATTCTACAACAGGTGCTAATGCACAACCAGAGCACTTCGGTTACAAGCCTGAAGATATCGTCATGCTCACAGATGATGCCCAAGACCCTCGTATGAGACCGACAAAGTCAAACATTGTATGTATACCCCGTTGTACGCGGTTCAAACGCCACATCTGAATGCATATATTAAGATCCGAGCTATGCAATGGTTGGTTAAAGGAGCTGCCCCTAATGACTCCTTGTTCTTCCACTGTATGTCGCTATCAACTAGAGCTATGCTGCCTTATCTCATCATTAGCTAGATTCCGGTCATGGTGGGCAGACAAAAGACTTAGATGGAGACGAAGCGGACGGTTACGACGAAGGTGATTTGTTAACTTACCCCGTGTGGTCCCTGCTGACTTGTTTGTCTAGTTATCTATCCGGTATGCTAGACCCTGGTTGTTTCAAATGTTACTTCTGACCCTAGCTTTAGGTGGACTTTCAACAGAACGGCCACATCGTAGATGACGTATGTGACCTCTTTTCTATCGCCCATGCCTCACCTCTTACTCTCTACACTAGGAGATGCACGATATCATGGTCAAGCCTCTCCCCCCAGGATGCCGGCTCACCGCCATCTTTGATTCCTGCCACTCTGGCTCGGCTCTCGATCTCCCCTACATCGTAAGTGTCTTCTCACTTCCCTCCAGAGTCAATCTAACCTTATTCCAACCAGTATTCCACCGAAGGCAAAGTCAAAGAACCTAACCTCGCTGCCGAAGCTGGCCAAGGTCTTCTGTCCGCCGTCAGCTCCTACGCCAGAGGTGACATGAGCGGCGTTTTCAAGTCTGCCATGGGCCTCGTCAAGGTTGCGTCTGGCAACACTGCCAAAGCAGACAAGTATGCCAAAGCTACCAGGACTAGTCCCGCTGACGTCGTACGTGTCCTAGCGCGTATCGCTCTCTTCGATGTCTCATGAAACCCCGCAGATTTCTTGGAGTGGCTGTAAAGACTCTCAGACTAGTGCTGATACCGCTGAAGCTGGTCAAGCCACGGGAGCTATGAGCTACGCTTTCATGACTGTCTTGAGTAAGTTCGTTTTGATAGTTTCTCGACATGCATGCGCGTTGCTCACAATTTTATGTCTTGCAGATGCTAACCCTCAGCAGAGCTTCCAGGAGTTGCTTGTCAACATTCGCGAGATTCTGAGGACCAAGTACAGTCAGAAGCCACAGCTCTCGAGTTCCCACCCGATCGTGCGTTTGCCTTTGGTTTCCTTTGACCTGTGATTGATGTCATTTCCAGGATACCAATATCATGTTCATTTGCTGATCTGCCTATGTTTGCTCGTCCTGTGTCCCCATTGTTGTTGCGATTACCTCAATCCTAGGCTGAAAACTGGAGAGTGGCTAATAATTATGTTTACTATACATACATGTCATCAAATGGATTACAACGAGGATACGATGATTACTTCTGGACAAATTGTAAATCTAATAACGAACCAGAAGATTAAGGGTCTCTGTGCGTGAGGATTGAAAATACATAAATAATGCAATGAAACCAGATTATCCCGAATGCAAAAGAGTGGTGAGTGGGGTAGAAAGCTACTGTGAGCATGAAACTCGAATGATCTTTGCCGTGGTGTGTTCGCCAAACTTGATGGTTTTCGCTTTCTTAAGCGAGTCATCGCCAGCTCCGTCCACATCAGGGTCTTCGTGCTCAAAGTCTTCCAGCACCTCGTCAGTTTCGGGCCAATGCTCCAGCAAGGGCTCGTCATCATCGTCATTACCGTTGTCGTCGTCATTGTCGTTGTTGTCCTCTTCCCAAGCTTCTCGGGGTAACGGATTAGGACCAATAATCATTGCACTCAGTTTTCTACCGTATACCTGAGGGAGCCGATCAGCAACGAATACTTTCGAGGGTTTTTTGAATAGAGCAGACGTACACAGCCAGAATCCAGCCCAAAGGTCCAGCGTCCAATATCCAGCCCACGCGCTGCAGCATGTCCATAAATTACACTTGCGGGGTAGCAAGGCAATGACTTCTTTCCGGATGAGATATCCGGAGCATCAAGGAGAAGGCGCCGCTCTTCGGGAGTGTGAAGAACTCCGAGACCTTGGTCAAACCCGTTGCACATGGACATTTGATCATTCCAATACTTCGCCCACGGTGTACCCCCCTTTGCATTCCTGAGACATACTTGAGAAACGGATGGACATCAACACCGAGCGATGGACGGAACGAACCTGGATATTTTCTTTTTCTTAGTGACGCTTCGCATGTTGAGGTTGACCCAGGGATCGGTGTTCTGCGGCACTCGTTGTAGAACAGCAAGCTCTTGCAAATTTCGTAAGTTTTCTATTTTGTTTGAGCTGTGCGATAGAGAATACGCAGGAGTACGAGGAACTCGAGCAAGAGGTTGGCGTCGATGATCATAATCATGGCGGACATCGAACGGAAGGAGGCCTGCATGGATGATAAAAGCGTGCGCCGATGGGATATGTATCTTGAGGGGCAAAGACAGGAGATATGAGTATTGGGCTGCCGTCAGTCGCTCCGCAATCCGGTAGTGGTCCCCAAAAGGAATCCAGTCCTCGGGGACGTAGCCCCACCATCTTGCGTCCTTTCCGCGGCTATGTTTGCGCTGCTCCTTAACCCAGGATTTGAGACTTTGACCCCTTGCGCGGCCTGCAAGCCATTTTGAGCGCAGGTCAGAGAGCCATTCCTTGCCGCCGTCAAGAGTAGTGAACCAGTCCATCCAACCTCTCCATGCGATGATCTTCTGGTCGTGGTTGCCCCGCACTCCGATGACATTGTGCGCGGTTAAGAAGTCAATGACTGTAACGGAGCCATTGTGGAGCCCCCTCGCGAGGACATCACCAACATGTACGAGGACGTCGCTTTGGGGATTGTACCCGACTTTTTTTAACAGTTTTCTTGATTGAAAGATGTCAGTATAATTGAGGTGCTTAAAAATAGACACATACTCGAATGGTTTGTTCATACCATGAATGTCTCCAACGATGATGACACGTCTATTGGGGTCATCTATGACAGGTGATGTCAAGGGCGAGTACACATATGCAGAATAGAATAGGACTATACCAATAGGAAATTCGTCAGGTGAGAGGGTGCGTATGTGATGGTAGTGTTCGAAGTCGGGACGTTCTGGTGGAGGTTAGTGGGCCCTGTAGAGCACCTATAATAAGCACGCACTGAGCACAGCACCCGTGAGTGATCTCCACGAATGACGGGGAGCATCCGAGGCGGAATGCAGGATGAGGAGAGCGAGAGAGACAACGGCGAAGGCGAGAAATGCTAGATACTGGCGGGGCGGGGGCATTGGGGGCAGGACATACAGAATGAGTTTGGGCGGAAGCGAGAGCAGGTATTATTTATAAACGCGACAACCACTGCCTAACTCACGTGACATCGGTAATTTAGTGCGCAGCCCTTATATTAACCATGAATTATCACCAGACGTGTTGCCCTCCCGTCTCATGCTCTCCGCGTTCCCGGCGTCGGTCTACTTCCGTGATATCCTCATTGTCCTCCGCACCTGCCCCGTACCACTTCCAAGCATTATGCTCGACGAAATCTCCAAAGTCCCACGGCGACGCTTCTAGCATCATCGGATCCCAAAACACATATGTTTCAGCGTCGATCGCAGGCGGTAGCTCTGATTCCTCTGGCAGTGGCGGTGGATGTACTGGTGCCAATTTTTCAAACTTCGCGGAATGGGACGTTAGGCTCGCGAATGAACCCAGGGGATGCACCCTGACCGGATCCCTCGTGTACTCCTGTGTAATGGAAGATGTCAACCAAGCATTAATTTTCATCATTGGTCCTTTCTGGCTCACCGGGCCCTCAAAGAAATCCAGGAGTCGTATGTCTGACCTTGTCAGCCCAGTGACTAGTGTCCCTCTCACACATCTGTCTTCCCTTGATAAGTCCTCCCGTCCTTGGAACAATGTGGCACAGCTACGGGCGAATGGCACAACTCCGGGATAGTCTGCTCCCTATTCGCATCAGTTAGCCGGTCGTCTTCCCTCATGATTCACACACAAGTACTTGCCTTGACTTTATGCCTCGTATATTCCTTATAATCCAGTATTGCCACTGCGTTGAGCGTTGCACCGAATCGAGCACATTACACTGGATTGACTCACCATCAGAACGGCCGGACAGATCGCCAAGTGCGCGCCATCGTTTCCGATTACTCGCTTGAGTATCCTGGGATGCATCAACGTTCCGTAAAAGAACGCTTTTGTTGTCTCTGCAGTCTCCGGCATCCTGGAGTGAGTTGTTAACGGACTGTGAACGATAAGGTGAAAACCCTCCCAGCCGTCCTTACCCGGCGCGGATCATCGGACCGCATTCGTGGGTAAGAAGATAGAATCATCGATGTCATGCTGTCATGGAAGCTCGACTAACAAGGGCAGATGTGCCGACGCGCCAACACCGACACAATAGTCATTCCAATGCTCACTCCCTCGAGCATCTTGATGGCTGACATGTTCATACATGGGCGGAATTAGGCGCGAATGACAACAGTACAGAAGATTGAGTGAAGGACCTAAAGACAGACGACACTAGCAGATTCAGAAAGGAAAATCATAGGGAGCCGCCGGTGGGTGAGCACCGGCAGCTCAGAGATTGTCCTTGACTTTGACTGCTTTCTGAAAAGAACGTCAGGAGATGTTTGATAGCTTTGGCCGAAAGGGACATACCGCACGAGCCCTCTTCCCAAAGAAAAAATCCATAATTCGTCTTCCGAGCTCACTGATCTGCTGCCGACTTCCCAGAGAGCTGTACTTCCAAGATGTTGCTCCCGGTATCCGGTCCCGTAGAAGTAGCATCATTTGATCTGAAAGGCTGGGACCGATTTCCTTCAGGTAAGAGAACAGACCTTTGGGCCTGATCACCGGAGTTGAACATGTTCCCTTCCTGCCCCCACAGTATCTGCCAGACGTGGAGAAGCGAGAAACGTCTCGGAGTGTCTCTCCATAGAATTAGAGGTGAGCGTTAAGCAGGAATATGGGTTTAGGTCGTCGGTGAGGCTTGCGTCGCCTTCGAACCGCTCAAGTCCTTTTAACGCTCCAGCATTTGGCCGCGTCTAGTGAACCCATTCAGTGCTATCCTGGGCCGGTATCAATCATTGAATGGGCGAGGTTGGAGTGTTCGAATTGCCCGCTTTGATCTTTCAACGGTCGTCTGTTGTCAAATTGATCATTCCCGCCGCCCCTGGTATGTGCGTCTGTCATCCACATAGTCGTTGTGAGAACTTATAACAGAAAGTTCCCTTTCACGATAGCAAGTAGGGACTGCTTTTTCAAGACCAGAGCCAGTCGTACCTTGATTCATACAAAGGAATTATGTTCCTAGGTTGCAAGATCATCCACAACACGGAATTAGTGCAGCCGCGAATCAAGATTTACATTCGGTGAGTACAACCATACATGCCCCAGCCCAGTCATTTAGAACAAGCCTGCTTCCCTCATGCAGGCTCTCAGCCACTTCACGAGCCCAAAGATCACGACCTTGAACTCTGATTGAGGCAGAGTCCCCCATGCGACTTTACCATCAATGACGACTGCCTTGACCTTAGCCTCCAAGATTTCGGACCCATCACATACCACTTCATTCATACACCCGACAAAGTCCCGATCAAACACGACAAAGTCTGCCTTCTTCCCCACTTTGAGAGAGCCAATCTCGTCTTCCTGAAACGAGGCATAGGCCGCATCTAAAGTCATGCCCTTCAATGCTTCTCTCCTGGTAAGCCGTTCCTTTGGGTACCTGCAAACAAGAATAAGGCGCATACGATTTGCGCCACCAAGGTTCCGAGACAGCAGATGACATACCACCCTGAAGAACCATGAGGAGAAGTTCCATCTACTGCGAGGCGTTTGACAGCAGCATAGAAACCTAATAGTGGATTGACGCCTTCGACGGGAAAATCCGATCCCAGAGGAAGAGCTCTGTGACCCGAAGACCTGGAAAGGTGTTCAGTTAGAGTTCTTGGAGTATATGAGATATATCAACCGTAGCAACGTTGCATACGCATAAGCGCCCCTAATACGTTCTGGGCCCTATACAGTAAACAGAATTAGCAACGACACGCATCCACCTCGAGGACTCACTAATCGCTTCTCCGCGTACCACATATCAGATGTTCTACACGAGGGTCAATTGGAGTCAAAAAAGGCCCGAGAAGCTTACGCGTGTGTTGGCTGAACACTTGCAGTCACTATGTATTCATTCAATGCGTTCGGCAGCTCTGATGATGTGATAAAAACGAACCTCCGAGTTTTCCGACACGTTCTAAGTCATGACGGTCGATTATCTGGGCATGTTCGATACGTGGTCTCCATTCTGAAACGTTGACAGCCTTCTCTTCGATAAGCTCTTCAAAGACGTCAAGGGCAATGCGGTTCGCTCGGTCTCCAATACAATGGATGTTCTGTTGTAACGTCAGGGATCATTTGACCCACGGTTGGTATGACTAGGCGCTTACAACTTGCATGTTATCTCCTGAGTATCTTCGCACAGCCGCGCGCAATACCTCGGGTGGTTGTAATAATATGCCCTGAGTAGCTGGATTATCGGAATAGGGAGCAAGCAGCGCCGCACCCCACGATCCTAACGCACCTATTTGCAAGTTTGAGAATCTTCATTGAAGGAGAGGGGTCAAAGATTCACCATCCGCAAATAACTTCACACTTCGCAAGGTTAAGCGACCATGCTTGCCATAGTTGACGAAACGTGGTATATCGTGTTTCCACTCTTCGCGAATGTAGGTTGCCACTTTGCTTAAATCTGTCTCTGAGCTATTGCTTGGTAGCGCAACCCCTCCCATAAGATAGAGACGCAGCTAGTGACGTCCGGTAGGCAGGCGTCATACGGGTGTTAAAATCAGACGCACGGGTATTCCTCCTTGTTCTGCTTTCCTTTTCGAAGAATGAGACGGAATAATGATACAAGAACCGAGAAAAACGCACCTCTTAAAAAAGTCAATCATGGGCAACTTAGTATCAGCATCGTGGATGCTGGTGAGTCCGTGTCGTAGCGCCAGAGCCACAGTGGTCGAAAAATACTCTTCCATTTGATCATGTGTCCACGGAGGAGTAGGAATGAGGTTCATTGCATTATCAACGAATACACCTATGCTCAAGATAATGAGTAAGAGCGGGAGCTGGTACCATTTAAATGCATACCGGTTGGATTTCCATTGATATCTCTAATGATTTGACCACCTGTCACTTCATCGTCTGCTGGCAACGTCCCCATAAGCTGTAGCACACGAGTCGAAACCCAGCGAGCATGCCCATCCACTCGGCTGAGCGATATTGGGCGATCCTTGAGAAGGGGGTCTTGATCAAGGTCTTCCTAGTGTATGCGTTTAGATATTACTTCACCCACGGCGCTGCGAGACGGCGAGACTTGCCGCTGTTGGAAATTTCTTGTCCTCCCATTTGGTCTGATCCCACCCCATGCCTTCTATCCAGCGATCCGGATCATTCAGCACCTCCGGGTGGCTTAGAATGTAGCTCTTAATACGCTCAATGATCTCTGTTGCAGAATCAACGGCACGTTGTTCCAGGCAGTGATAACAATGCCTACCCTGAATAGACGCTGAACCCGCCAATGGCAGTTGTAACATCCAACCATTTTCGAGTATATGCGCATGCGCGTCTCAAAGGACGACGCGATGAGTTGGGGAAAGTGTTCAAATGAGGAACGAAAGTCGTACCAGCTAACCCAGGAACGATAATGTCAGCAGAGTCGACATAAGAAACTGTGGGCCTTTTGACCAAAAGGCTCCAGTTCAAGAATGGCACAGTGATGGGAATTGTGGCGACGGCGTCTGAGGTTCCATCAACATCGAAAGTCTGTAAGCGCACCAGGGTACGAGGACGTACTCTGAGCTCCGACACGTAGTATTCGATCATTCCTGACAGTTATGCATTGGACCTCTGGATGTGTCTCATCCACAGTATAGATCGTGCCAGAAGCCGAGCATAGCGTGTATTCTGTGAAAAATGCAAAGAAGACGTATACTGCGAGTGCCGCAGTGGTGATGGTCAGAAGAAAAAGGTCTGTACAAGGAGTTCGACGTCGAGTCGAGGGCGGGACCTGTTTCGGTGATTTGGTCGAATCCATGAAGCGACGGTGACCCTGATAAGGCTGCCAGCTGCTTAATCAGGAAAGTGACTATTAAACCATTTTGACTCGAGAAACCTCTGACATAAACCAAAACCATGACGTCCTGTGGTAATCCTGCTGCCGAAGTGGATCCTTTGATGACCAGTAACTGCCTTGTTGTATTGAATGATGCCTCGACTAATATGCATTTACACAGAGCGCCCAAAATATGACCGGTCGAAAGCCTGCGTCAAATGTAAACTGAAAACAGGAAACATTGTGATTCGACACGCAGTGTACTGCAAGTACGCTTGGTTTAACTCACTTTTCCTAGACTCTCATGGGACTCTATAGAGACTGCTTTTTCCCTTTGATATCGCTTCGCTTTCGGCGGACACTTGAACCCCACGTAAACCCGACTCCAGACCTGCATCGTCGAAAGGGTTTGAAGGCCTCCGGAAATCTATTGATTGGCTTTTCTGGCGGTCTGGGCTCGACGGTGCTCCTTGATTTAGTGCACAAGACGTACTTGATGCCTCGTGAAAGGCAAGATGGAGACCAGAACCCAAATGGAGGTTGTCCATGGCCCAAGATTGTCGTTGCATATATTGATATTTCTAGCGTTTTGACTGGAGTGCGGTTCCAATTATTCATTTCGCTGTATAGCTCTACTCAATTATCGACGTCCTCAGGTCCAGGACGAGAGCTTACGTGCCAAGGACGTTATTGAGAACCACGGCAACGGATTTGAATTTCTATCCCTCAAGCTCGAAGATGCATTTGACAAGGAATGGTGGCAAAGTGTAGGGGGACCCGAATACGCCCACGCTGCTGGTCTTGATGTCATCAACGAAGGTTTGTTTCAACTTCCTGCCGAATAATAAGTTTCATTGAAATTGTCATAGATATCTTTCTGAAGCCCCTTTCGTCGGAGCCAACCTCTCCTCTATCATCGCTCCGCACTTACATTGCATCTCTACCAACACAAACAGCTACAGCAAGCGCAATTCAAAATCTTATTCGAGTCCTCCTCCTCCGCGTGGCTGCTTCCACCCATTCCTCACATCTTCTTCTGGGGACGTCCTTGACTTCGCTCTCAATATCATTAATATCATCTATATCCCAGGGGGGAGGGTACTCCGTAAAAGAGGAAGCCCAAGAGGAATGGGAGTACAAAAACCATGAAGGTACCAACCAAACTGTCAGGATAATCCGACCTTTGCGCGATGTGGGTGTGAAGGAGTGTGCCTTTTGGGCATGGTGGTGTGACCTGAAAGTTTTTGGAAAACATCGTTACTCGGGTGGTCGACAAGATATTGGTGCCTTGACTAGAGGTATAATTATTCTTGCTTCAATTTCATTACTTATGTTGAGGCGAGTTCCAGATTTCGTCATGGGGTTGGAGAAGGACTACCCATCGACTGTTTCAACAATCGCACGAACGTGTAACAAACTGACTACCAAGCAAGATGCCAATGCACGATGCCTGTTTTGCCAGAGGTATGCATCACATGTGCTCTCCCGTGTAACATACATTGACCCAAAGCCAGACCTGTCCAGTCTGGGATCCAGCAATGGAGGCACAAGATATCAATTCGCACATATCATTGCCTTGATCCAAACGCACTATCCCCGCCACACTTGAACCCAGAGGCTGAAACGTCAAACAACCCAATGCTCAATCATCCTGGTTCGATTGCCTCAAATCTTTGTTATGCATGCCATGCGACTTGGACAAGCAAGAGTATTCGCGGAAACCCCACAGATCAGAAGGAGGTACCTGTGCCTATCTGGGCGAGCGCTTACTCGGACTCTCGCGGCGAACTTTGGAACGGAAAGAAGATGGAAGCAGACGGCATGCGAAACATGATTAAGGATTTTTTGTTGGATTCGGGATCATGAAAACACCCGCGACTGATCCTGAATCATAGTGATAGTGAACTATGGCTTGAAGTAATAACATGGGTGAATGCAACGACAGGATACCATCTACGGCCAAATCCCCGTCCCTCGTTCTGCGAGCCAACACTGAGTGTGATGGCATTGTCTAAGCTCCACCCGCGACCTTGACGGCTTTCTACAACCAGCGTCAATGAAACACAGATATCGCGGTGGAAGGGGACTTACCGCTCTGGCGGCCTTTCCAAAGAAGAATGCCATGATTCGTCTTCCGAGCGGAACCTTCAGTTTTCTCACCTCTTCGAAAGTCTTCTGGAACTGCTCTTCGATTTTCGCGTACTCCTTCTTCAACTCCTTCGCTAGGTCAGGGTCGTCTGACTTCTCCACCTGAATAAGAAGCGACTTCAAAGATTCCCTTTGATTGTCAAGGAGCTTTTGAAGTGCCGTATACACCGTCTTGCCAGCCTGGGTTTCGTTGAGCTTGATCTTAAGCTCAACCAACTCCTCCTGCAATAGCACTGCTTCTTTATCCTCTTTTTGCTTGATCAGCTGCTCCACAATGCCCCATGCCTCCTCCTGCGAATGACTTTTTTCTAGGCGAGCAACTCTCGATCCTCTGTCCATGAGGGGTTTCCAAAACTTGGATTTGAGCTCTTCCTCCCTCCCTACCCCAATGTCGCGACTGACAAGTTTCTCCCACATGGTCGACACGAGGATCACTTGATTCATCGCGACGTCGCCGCAGAGCTTCCCAAACATACGAAGGTTCTTGAGCGGAGATCCGGCCATCCGGTTATCATTGATGCGGTGGAGGTAGATGAGTCCGGTGAGCTTGATCTCCTTTTCGTACCTGTTCACTCAATTGCAAAAAATCAAAAAAGCGTTGACTTGACATGACCTACGTCTTCTGTAACCAACTACTGATCATTTCCAAGATCTCCATATCGGATCTAGTGGTATCGTCGAATCCAGGGGTATCGACGAGGACGATCTTGTCACCCCATCCTCGGCGCTTGACGCGAGTGGCCTGGATTTTACTGGTCACAGACCTCAATCCATTTCCAGCGCGTTTGCCTTGTTGTCCCGTGAGGAGATCGATGAACTGGCAAAGCGAATGAATTTCACGCAATGATATAAAACAGTGAGCACACCCACATAACTCTTTCCAGCCCCAGTAGGGCCCATAAACCTGAAGAAAGTGGTCGTAAGTGGTAGTTCCTAATGAGTTTTAGAATAAACTCGTACGCGATAATGATATCGTCCTTCCGAATTGCCTTGATCACGTTCGAGTTCATTGCTTCTGTCATTGCGACCGCTGTAAACTGAACGAGGATCTTTGATACGACGGAGCTAGAGAACGATTATATCCTTCACTTATAACGGTTGCAGGGTTTACCTGAAGCCTACGGCAGGCTCGCCACGAGGCGTTTCAAACCCCTATATTGCAATGCAGCCACCTCCAGGCTGTTGTCGACACGAGTTGCTGGTGATAACCTCATGATCTCGATCTATGACCGCAAGATCGTACATATCATGAAACCGAAAGGACGGTAGCGGCCGCGTAGTGTCCTATCGCGCATGCTACCTTCGGCACCAAGGCTATTAATCAGACCAGCAGAATCATGACTACCTGACTGTAGACCCACTCAGACCAAGAAAGCCAACGGAATGAATATAGACTGCGAGTTGTATATCTTGAGTATTCCCAGGTTCTAATGGATCCAGAATAGTTTCCATCGAATATAGAGTAACAAAAGTACAGAAAAAATGACCCGGAAACCTAAAGGTAGAACCGACGCTAGTAGAATCAGGAGGGGAGAAAGGAAACTCGAATGGTAAACCAACAGTGAGGGCTAAATGGCATCTGTAGCTCAGCCACTGCCCGCAACTTTGATTGCTTTCTGAAAAGAGCGTCAGAAGGCGTTTGATAATTTCGGTTGGAGGACATACCGCACGAGCCCTCTTCCCAAAGAAGAAGGCCATGATTCGTCTTCCAAGCGGGATCTTCAGCTTCTTCACCTCCTCAAACGTTTTCTGAAACTCTTTTTCGATTTTTTCACACTCCTTCCTCAACTCCTTCGTCAACGCCAGGTCGTTCGACTTCTCCACCTGAGCGAGCAGCAATTTCAACGATTCCCTCTGGTCATCAAGAGCTTTCTGAAGTGTTGTGTACAGCGTCTTTCCAGCCTGCGTTTCACTGAGCCTCTTCTGGAGCTCGACTAACTCTTCTTGCAACAGGACGGCCTCCCTCTTATCTTTGTCCCGGATCAATTGCCCGATGATTCGCCATGCTTCTGATCCCCGTGCATCCATCAATCGATCGATTCTTGATCCTCTCTCAATGAGTGGTTTCCAAAACTTGGACCTGAGTTCTTCCTCTCGGGCAACACCAACCTCGGGCTTGGCCTTCTGCCACATATTCGATACGAGAATGACCTGATTCATCGCAACGTCGCCACATAGCTCCCCGAACATCCTAAGGTTCTTGAGCGGAGTACCAGCCATTCGGTTGTCAGTAATACGGTGAAGATAGATGAGCCCGCTGAGCTTGACGTCCCTCTCGTACCTACACCCTATCAGTTAGTAGTCGAATAATAGACCTGGTACGACCTACGTCTTCTGCAACCAATCACCGATCATCGTCAGAACTTCCATGTCGGATCTGGTAGTATCATCGAAACCGGGAGTGTCAACGAGGACTATTCGATCCCCAAAGTGCTTATGTTGAACGCGAGTAGCCTGAATCTGGCTAGTTACGGACTTGAGCCCATTTCCGGCGCGCTGGTTGCGTTGACCGAGTTGACCAGCGAGGAGATCGATGAACTAGGGCGAGGAACGGTGAGCGTGGTCTAACACCGTAACCAGTAAGAGAGTATCCTCACATAACTCTTTCCCGACCCAGTAGGGCCCATGAATCTGGAGAAACTCGCGTGAGCCACTTCCAGAGGAGTCATTGGGAACTTTCTTACGCAATAATAATATCGTCATTCCGGACAGCCTTGATCGCATTGATAACTTGGGCCATGGCGAAGTGTTGGAAAACCGACCCAAAGGATAATGTAGGATAATGTAGCCAGTGGGTGAGCGAGAATCTCCTGTTATACCTGTCGCAGGTAATCCGGTACTCGGTGGCGTTCAGCACGAAGCATCTTTGCCTTCTATTGCAATGCGGTAGCCTCAAGGACCAGTTCGATTTCCAGAACCTCGCGCATTCATCGATTGAACGTAAACGTGGAGGGAGCCTGGCTCAGGGCATGCTCCACCTAATAATTCATGATCGGAACATCTCGATGGGCGGTCAAGTACTTGACCGATAGCATCGTACTCGCGCCGTGTCACAAAGTGTCGCGAGCGGAGGAGGCCTTTTATGCGGCGTGACGGGCCACGGACAAGAACTACCTCCACGAAGGCGATCCATCCCTTGTGCCGTTGAACTTCCCATCTACTACAACATCATCACACACAAGATCTTTCCCATCTACCACGCTGTTCATGCTGTTGTTCACCAGAGGAGTATATTCGTGGAATGACAGTTAATTTCGTATCCCAAAAGGGGAGCACGGGCATAGCAATGGACATAGAGAATTGTCGTCGACGCATATGGTGAATTAAGTGTAGGCATAGCAAAGTAGGAAATGTTGTTCCTTATTTTACGTCTGAAATTTCGGATGACTAGTAGCTCAGAAACAATCAGTTAGAGACCGGAAGAGTTGGAAACGGAAAACTAGGTTATATGATTCACTGCGATTTTTCTCTGTATGCCGCGAATCCTGTCCATTGCATGGGCTCTTATCGACGCGATTGGTCCCTGTGACTCGACTTTGGCTGGTTTGTCTTCCGCCATTGGCGCCTGAGCTGATACAACTACGGGGGACGACAGACCCTGAGCGGGGTTCGTCAAGGGGGAATCGGATGGCCCGCCCCCGGAAAGGGACCATTGAACGGAGTCTGGAGTAGGTTGCGGAGGTGGGGTATTCTCTTGAAACGAGGCGGCACTCCTCGTGTTCGAGGCTGTACCGAGCAAACCAGAAGCCTGAGACCCTCTAGACGGAGGGCGGAAAGTTTGGGAGGGAGTAGAGCTGGCGGAAAGCGTAGGCATCTGAACATTCTTAGGAACTACAGCATTTCTCTGCACTTGGGCTCCGGTGTCATTATCCTCGCTTGAGCGTCCTACAGTTGAACTGTATACGGGCGCATTGTAGGTTGATGGAGCAGACTCAGCGGACACTCGAGGAGGTTGAAAGAGGGGGTGAGCGATCTGTGGTGACGAAGATCGAACAAAGGGTGAATCGAGGTGGGAAGAAAGACGTGCTGGTTCTTCGTGAGGTCCCTGCGCCAATGGTTCCATGGCGGGAACTGGGTGGGGAGCTGAAGATTGAGGGGAAACTTCGGTCGATCCAAGGTCTGGTGTCAGCGAACCCTGCCTTAGAGGTTGCTTCTTTGCGGTGTCGGAATTTGGTGCAGGGAGAGGCAAGGGTGACCGCTGAACTGGAGCTGGGGGCGGGCGTTGCTGAATTGAACGCGGTTCACTTTCTGTTTGGGGCAACTGGGTTCTGTCATGAGCGGGGCTGCTTGTGTCCAACGATGTTTTATCCATACTGCGATCGGAAACGCCAGGGCTACCGGAGGTTGAGCACGACCCAACAGGTCCGGAGATGAGGGTTGATGCGGCCGGAATGGGATCGGAGACGGGAACAGTCGATGGCGATTCTTCTTCAGGGTCAATGGGGACGAGAGGCAAGGACGTTTGGGATTCAGACTTAAACCATCTGAGGTATCGTGGTGGAATGCCGTTAAGTGCCTCGCGTAACTTCCTCTTGATTGGCACTCTCAACGTCTCCATATCTTTTAGCATCTGCTGCCGTTGCCTCTCCAACTCCTCGTATTGTCCACGTAGCAGATTCACAATTTCCTCGTCCATATCCGGTTTGCGCATTTGTTCCTGCAAAGCGCGCATCAACGACCCCTGTTTCTTGGCGAACTCGGTAATCGTTTTAGAGAGTTCTTTCCCAGCACCGGTATTAGGAAGCGTTTTCTGCAGCTCAACGAGCTCCCTTTGGAGCCGAATCTCGTGTCTTTCCCTCTGGATACTGAAGAATTGTTCAAGGATGCTCCAGGCTGACTCGTTCGTATTCCGGTACCGCACTGTGCTCGATCCTCGGTTTATCATTGGTGCCCAGAACGAGGAGATGAGCTCCCTTTCACGCTGTTCCCCAACCTCCTCGTCGCCTAATTCATCCCACATTGTCGTCACCATAACAATCTGGCTACATGCTTTATGTCCACAAAGCTTTTTAAACATCTTCAAGTTCTTCAAGGGCGTTCCAGCCATTCGATTGTCGGAGATCCGGTGAAGGTAGAGGATTCCACTGAGCAGGACCTTCTTCCGGCCTCTGGGTGAACGTTGGTAGAGCTTGAATGCGAAGCAATTTTGTACTCACGTTCGCTCCAACCAATCGGAGATGAGCTGCAGGATTTGAAGATCAGATTTATGCGTATCATCGAAACCGGGCGTGTCCACCAGAACGAGTCCGAAATTCTCGCCGGGGACTTGGACTCTGACAGCACTGATGTCACTCGTGTAAGACTCCAGGCTATGTCCTACCCCTTTGTCCTCCCCAACTATTGTACTGATAAACTAAGATCGGACATGAGAACTAAGACGTCTTTTCGTTTGGCACCACGTACCGAGGACTTCCCCGTGCCGGTGGGGCCCATCAATCTGCAGTAATGAGCTGCTTGCTGCAAGTTGAATAGCAAAGACAAACGTACGCAATCACTGTATCATCCTCAGTCAATTCATCTGTCTCCACGTCCTTCGCCTCCTTCGCCTCCCTCCAATGATTCCATAGTGTCTCGCCGGAGGAAGAATCTGTGTTAGTCTGAGGCTTTGCAACTACCTGGTCCCAAACCTATGACCATGTCGGTCAGAAGAAGAAATCATACTCAACGATAAACCCACCTTTTTGAAGTTGAATTGAGGATGCCATCTGTTAGACCCGCGTGAGAATGAGTAAATCCAGGATCCACAGAATCAACCCACGACTTTACGGTTGGTTTAGCTGAGATTTCGTCAGCTGAGACCAGTACACGACTTTGAAATGCTTACCGCTCGTAGCGAAGGAAGCACTGGCAATGGACACCCGGTCGGACTCCAGCGACTTTCTCGAGTTTGGAAACGGTTGAGACGGGCTCGATCTTTCCTTGTTCAGTGGACGACACGCAAACCAAATCATAAGGAACTTACCGATCTACGACTGTCTCCCCAGGAGATTGTGCCTCCGGGACGTTCCTTCCAATATCTGACTCTGGGGGAGTATAATCTTGTAATCTGAAGGATTTAGAGTAAGACTGAAGCTCGATCCTTCAGATAAGGCGACTGACCTCCCGGAAATGCTATGAGACTTGCCAGCTCTAGTACGTTGGACTTTCCCCGTAGCCCAGGTATTTGTTGAGAGTGAGCGTGTTGAATGCGCCCTGGATCCCATGAAGTTGAAAGTAGGTGTCCAGGAGGGAACGGGTTGTTTAAGTCGTCAACGAGGCCAGCGTCATCCTCCACCCGGATAAGTACCCATGAGCCCGTTTGACACGACAAATGAGGCTGGCGTCTAGCGCTCAGACACAGACCCCGTCTTGATGAATCTGATCAGATTAAAGCCTCGCTGAATACATGAGGTCGAATAGTTTGGTGCGATCTGCGATATCATCGATTAGCTTCCAATCCTCTCCTCCGCCCAGGTTGCAGCATGGATCAAGAGGAACTCTAGACGGTACAATAGAAGGTCTAAAATACATACTATCACCTACCCATCCCCAGAGAATGGGCGCCAACATCTCCATCTCCAGCATCTCCAGAAGAGTTTTCACGGCTGTTGACAACATCCACCAGGAGGATATCATCATCGCGTATGTTACTGTATACTCGTCCATGTCATAGTTCTAATGATGATCCAGTGTTGTTGGACAAACGGGCGTCGGGAAGAGTACTGTGAGTATAATCGGGCGACAGGAAGCTAGGAGTACTACTCACGTAGCGGGACAGTTCATCAATACAGCCGCAGGGGCCAACATCCTGCCTGTTGGGCATAGTATGAGGCCGAGCGCATGTGATGTACAGCACGTCGAATGTTCCGATCCTAATCGTTACGGGACACGGAGAGTCGTCTTTGTGGATACTCCTGCCTTTGACTCTGAGCGCGACGAGAAAAATGTCGAGAAGAAGTTGAAAAGATGGTTGAGAAGCGTGTAGGCTGACTAGTGCGCATCGAATCGTTCCCTAACTGATTGTCTTCTAGGTCTTCACAAAAACTCAGAATTGCCGGTATTCTGTACCTTCATCGCATCACGGACGTCAAGCTTTCCGATCCCCCTCTAAGGCATCTAACACTATTGAGAAACCTTTGCTTAGACTCGGTCACTGGGTTCCCGAACCGAGTCGTGCTAGTGACGACAATGTGGAGGGTTTTGCAGTCGGTGCCGGTCGGTATTAAACGAGAGGAAGAATTGCAGAGATACTGGGATGGACTTCCTCCGGGGAGTGTAGTATCACGGATCATGCGATTTGAGGATACCTTTGAGAGCGCCTGGTCCATTGTGTTCGCCCTGATGGACAAGTTACCGGGCTAGAATTGACTCACCCAGTGTTAGTGTGGGGATGGCAATGTTTGTATCGTGTATTTCCCCTACCACAGCGAGCTTAGATGTCGCACATGGTTGAACGTTCAGCCCCTGCCAATGACTGATTATGTAGCGGCTATAAACCACGAGAGCTTGTGGAACGTGACGCGCTGGAGCTAGCCTCGCCTGTATTGCTTTCCTTATTGAGACACATCTGTTATGGTGCAAGGAGTTGGTACCAGCTTTTTCGCTCGTATCCAGAGTAAAATGGGGAATGATATGTTGAAGGAAGTGACAAAATTCACTTGTTTAAGTGCAAAGTATATTAGTGGACACCAAGTTTCATGCCTACTGCTCGGAGTTCTCAATGAGAGCCTGCACTTGCCACTTCATGAATGCCTACCCCCAGGGCCTCAATGGGAGGCAGGCAGCATAGGTTGCAAAAAAATTCTGCAGTCACAGGATATCAGTGTCCACAAATATATACTTTGCACTTCAAAAGTGCATTTTGTCATTTCCTTCAACAAAACTTTGCTTCAAGATTATGACAGAAAATTGAAGGACCTCGCATGAGCATCATGGTAGTATATTACTTGTGCATGGGGCAAAGAAGAGCTGTGGTAAGACGACAGAAGTACTTGATACTTCATGTGATTATCTATGATAAGATTCATATCATGTGATATAGTTGGCTCTAAACAAAATCTACCTTACCTCTATGCAGAGGTCTCAAGAACCCTACACTACCCTGCATCTGGTCTTGAAGTCATTGCATTACCACTGGGTCTCTCTGTTACTTTGTACCACACAGATGCCACCCATATGTCTGCTATTGTGAACAATACACATGACTGAGGGCTGCCCTAGCCTGTTGAGTTGATTCCAACAAACTCAGCTATTTCCCCAAGCCAGCAATCAGGGGTCAGCAGTTATCAGACCGCATTCTCCATATTCCCCTTTTGTGAGACCCCAAGTAGTATCCAGCATAATGATGAGCCAATCATTGTGTGAGTAAGTGAGCAAGTACTACTTGTAACAATTGAAGCCTACTTGTACCTCTAGTGTCATGGGCCCTACAGGTGTTGGAAAGAGTGCAGTGCACTGTCTGGAGAGATTTTGAGTAGAGTAAGCCTATCCCTGATCAATAATTAGTTCATCAAAGTTGCCACTGGCATGGATGATATCCAGATCAGTGATGCATTGACTTCCTGTACCAAAGAACTATGAGCCATGTGATGCCATTGCCCATTGTTAGATGAATTAGCAAATTGGCTATGAGAAATGTTCAAACAGTTTTCCCATTTCACTATACACATACTCACAAGGCAGGATAGATATCAAGCTGGTGTAAAATTATCTGGGATCCTGTATCTCCATCACATCACCAATAATCACATGATGAACATGCTTCTCCACAATCTGGACCTGTTCCAAAACCTTTGTGGTAGTAACACCCTCTCCAACATCATACTTGTGACAACAAATGGGACCAGCTCCATTCCATTGAAGAAGGCATCAAAACTGAAGCAGAATTGTGTAGGAATTACTTGCAGCCGCTTCTCAACAGCGGATTGCAGATGCTCCGATTTGAGTACACATGTTCTTCAGCATGGAGCATTATTGACTCTTTACCTATGGACCAGAAGTCATTAGAAATTCAAAGAGAGAAGGTTGACAAAAAGAAACCCCTGCATGATACAGCAGCTGGTTGATCCATGGTCTCTTGGCTCCACTGTGCTACAGAAACCCTCCGATGACTTGTCCACCAACTCAAGCTCCTTATTAGAAAGGTTATGACTTCCTCTGACATGGATGATGCAGTTAAAACAAAGTGTGAGGAGGAGCTTAAAACTGCAAAAGAGAAAGCAAATACTGACTTGAGGCAGATCCAGGAACAACAGTCCCGGCTTTTCTATTGTAGGTCCAACCTGAGTTTGGTTTGTTCTTCCAATGAGTCATCAGTATCTGGGGATTCTAACTCCTCTGGCTCTTTACAGTGCTATGTTGTTCATAAGATATACAACAAGCCAGAGAATGGACTTTCTTGTCTAAAACCCCACTGTACCCAGACCTTCATAGCCAATACTGGACCAAGTGCATCGAGTTCACCTAAGCCCCTCTGTACTCACAATGCCATCTGCAATATCCCTAATGCAGATTCCTTTGTTGAGGTTGCCACTGGACAAGATGTTAGGATGTCAACCAGTAGTCTTTTGTGTACCATTCTGTTACGGACCCCATTTCTCATCCGTTAAGCTTTCGAGCCCTAGTTACATGGCTTCTCGGTGGGCCCAGACCAGCCAGTCCACCTCCCGATTCAAACGGGCAGCCATCACGAGCTCGTTCCTCCAGGCCACCCCTCTGCCAGTCTCCGTCCAAGAGCCCAGTAACCAATCCCTCTCGCACGCCTCGTCCTCCTGTCTCATCGTCAACCGTTCCTTCCAAAACCCAGACCTTCCGCCACTTCGGCTGTTTCGTCATCCCTGGTCGCCTGGATGTCTTGGACACTCCTCACTTTGAAATTCACTATAGTTTCACTGTAGTT